>OX359271.1:39421495-39511495 GCA_947179155.2 Hedera helix | reverse complement strand
CTGTAAAAACTCAAAGAGTCGAATAGGAGACCAATTACTTATAATAGAAGACCCCAAAATACACTAAGCTAGCGGAATAAATTATATCGACTTTCTTTAAACTAAACCAATAATAATTTTTTTCCAGCTTCCTCCACCCGGGTGAGTGGTACATGAAAGTATGAAACTTCGGGTAGACGAAAGTTTAAAACTTATTTAAAGCATTCAGGCTTTTAATTACTATCCGTACAAATGCAAACGCATGCGTATTACAAATGATAAAAGCAATCAACGACACCTAAGCGCACGTAGCTGAAAGTCTGAAACTTGCTTAAAGCTCCAGGCTTTTTAATTACTCTTCGTACAAATGCATATAAAGAGTGTTTTTATACTTACCTTCAAATCTTATTTATAAGTCTTACCTTCATAGAAGACTATTTCATTTACAAAATACAAATAAAGTGAGACTATATTTTTTCGTCTTTTTTGTAGATAAAGTTGACGGATAAAATTTTAAAAATAAGTCTGGACTTTTCCTATTACAAATGGTAAAAGGGAGCAACGACACCTAAGTGGTAGCTGAAAACTTGTTTAAAATATACAGGCTTTTAATTACTCTTCGTACAAATGCACCTATACCTGCACGGCTGCAGCTGCTCGATTTGATTTCCTATCAACGTGTTACCTTGCATTGTAGAGATGGTTATATATATATATATATATATATATATATATATATAGAGAGAGAGAGAGAGAGAGAGAGAGAGAGAGAGGTTATCAGCTGGCTGTTTTGTTCGGGTCAGTAGCTAGTTATGTCGTTTTTCTATTTACATGTTTATTTCAATCCTACTTTTCTCTCTTCCCTCCTTCTAGCTGTTTTGTTCAGTTCAATATCTAGTTATGTCGTTTTTCTATTTACATGATTATTTCAATCATGCATTTCTCTCTTCCTTATAAAACAAGTATTTTTTCTATTTTCTAAAGGCAAATTACGATGCTCTTTCTCTTCCAAACAAACCTCGTAAATGAGCCTTTTCAAATGAACGGTTGGTGAACAAATGTAAGATTCTGTTAGAACTGATGAAGAGTTGTGATGGAAACCTCAACCCTTATACCATCTCATCTCAAAATAACACTAAGTGATTATATACGCAGACATTCTCTATCGAAAACATAAATATGTATATATACTTGTTGTCGCTCTTTGTGGATATATCAACTAAAGAAACAAAGAAAGTTCTTTAATTTCCTCGTGTAATAACTTTCTGTTGTTTTCTCTCAAGACTCCGTTCATTTGCGCCTACGAGAAACAAGTAGTAATCTTAATAGTTGACTAGAAACTTATTTCAAATCATTTCTTCTTAACTCTAGCTGTTCAGATCTAACCAATTTGTAATGACAACTTCAGCCTCACATTTACCTTCTTTTTTTCAACCATCGTCCCATTTTTTATCCCAGTCATTATTTTCACGGGTTTTAGATGTTAGTGTTCGGGTAAATCGTCGTTTTGTCCTTGCCATAAATTGACTGTTCGCTTTCATGCTCGAGATGTTCAATACTAGTCGGTTGACACAATTTATGAGCACTCAACTGTGAAATGAAATCAATGCCGTAATGTATGGGCTATGGGTGAAGGACTTGGAGGGAAATCTTTTAAAGGAGGAAACTTATACGAAGGGCCTTTATCGGGCAGTGGAGACAACTCTTTATGTATGTTTTAGCATTGTTTAAAGTATTTTGAGACATTTAACAACTTATTTGCATTAATAGTAAATATATTTCATTTATAATAATAAATATTATAAAACTAATATTTTAGTTTAATTAATAATTTTGTGGCATATAGGCAAATCTCTATTGCCTTGCACATGTTATATTCTAGTCTCTAGAGAATGATGAATATTAAGTTGTGCACAACCACACAGGCTCTGTTAAGATCATATGATAAAATTTATTTGGCTCAACTATTTGACCTTGAGCTAATTCACCAAATCCTAAGTGCAAAATAAAATTACTATAGAGGTCTCTGCTTCCCATATGAGTGTGCAAAATATGCACAAAATATTTTAATACACGGAAAAGTACAAGGGCTGTAAGCATGGGTATTCATAGTTTGATTCTATCAGAAATTTAAAACATAGGTGGCGGATGATTATAAAACCATGTCAATTTTCAAAATTTGCTCTCTAATTATGTTCGCTCTTGCATTTTTTTTCTCCTCTGCGTTTTGTGCGTTTCGTTTACTCATTTGACAAATTATATGTTTTTTTGTGTTTTATTATGTCAAATCCGTAGGTGAATTTTTTTTATTGTAGCTGTAATAAAAAAAATCACCTATTGATTAAAGTAAACGGGGTTAACATAATAAAACACAGAAAAACATATAATTTGTCAAATGAGCAAACAAAACGCAGGGTAGAAAACAAGATGTAAGAGTGAACATAATTAGAGAGAGCAAATGTTAAAAATTAACATGGTTTTATAATCATCCGCCCATCTATGTTTTAAATTTATGATGGAATCAAACTATGAATACCCATGCTTATAGCCCTTGTACTTTTTCGTGTATTGAAGTATTTTATGCATATTTTGCACATTCATATGGGAAGCAGATGTTTCTATAGTAATTTTGTTTTGCACTTAGGATTTGGTGAATTAGCTCAAGGTCAGATAGTTGAGCAAAATAATTTTATGATATGAGTAGAGCCTGTGTGGCTGTGAACAACTTAATATTCATCATTCTCTAGAGACTAGAATACAACATATGCAAGACAATAGAGATTTGCCTTTATGCCACAAAATTATTAACTAAACTAAAATATTAGTTTTATAAGTTGTTAAAGCTCTCAAAATACTTTAAACAATGCTAAAACATACATAAAGAGCCGTCTCCATCGCCCGATAAGTTTCTTCCCTTAAACGATTTCTCTCCAAGTCCTCCACCCATAGCCTATGTATTACGATATTGATTTCATTTCGCAGTTGAGTGCTCATAAACTGTGCCAACCGACCAGCATTGAACATCCTGAGCATGAAAGCGGATAGCCAATTTATGGCAAAGACAAAACGACGGTTTGTCCGAATATTAACATCTAAAACCTGTAGAAATAATGACTGGATAAAAGTTGGGGTGGTGGATGGAAAGAAGAAGATAGATGTGAAGTTGCCATTACAAATTGGTTGGACCTGAACAGCTAGAGCTAGGAAGAAGGGGTTTGAGATAGGCTTTTAGTCAACTATTAAGACTATTTCTTTCTCGTAAGCGTAAGAACAATGGACGAAATCTTGAGAGAAACTACACGAGGAAGTGAAAGGATTTTCTTTGCTTCTTTAGTTAATATATCCACAAAGAGCGGCAACAGGTATATATATCCATGTTTATGTTTTGGATAGGGAGTGTCGCGTATATGATCATTTAGTGTTATTTTGAGATGAGATATGATAAGGGTTGAAGTTTCTATCACAACTCTTCATCAGTTCTGACGGAATCTTATATTTGTTCACCAACCGTTGGATTTGAAAATGCTCGTTTACGAGGCTTGTTTGGAAAACATGGTCATCCTAATCAAATGACTCTCCTCGAATACATTTACACTGTAAGAGAGTTATACACAAATTGACTTAACTTATTTTACCCTACCCAATTTATTAATGGCAAAGTTTTCTCCAACAATATTTAGAATACAAAATCAAAATTATATTTTAAACATACATATACTATATATGTACAAAATATATGTGTATATTCATAAATATTGGCAATACTAAAATATACAAATTAAAAATTAAAATACAAGCAAACTAATTACAATTCAATTTTATTTTTTTTAATTCTAGATCTGATTTAAGAGATCCAGATTGTTAATCTCATTCTCATTCTCAAACTCGCATTCACACTTCTCTTTTCTTTCATCAAATTCGTCGAAATCCTCACCCAGCTCGTTAACGCTGCTATCGACGAGCTTGAGAAGGTTCGTCAACCCATCTCTGCTGCAGTCGAAGAAGTAAAAGAGAAGGGCCTGTTTGGGAAATAATTTCTTCCCCTTTATTGTCTTTGAATATCAAATGGAGCTAGGTCGATGAAAGGGCTTGTTTGGGAAATTTGGTTTAGCGTTCCCACTTCAACGCTACCATTCAACCGCCTATTTCTGTGTCTTTTCCAAATTTTATTTTATTACTCACAGTCTTTGCAATCAGTAGTTGATTGAAAAATAAATTTCTGGATTTGATTGAGCTAAAAAGGATGTTTGATTACATATATTATCATTTTATTGTACTTTGTTGCCTCATAATGTTGTACAAATTATTCATTGATTACGAATCTCTGTTGGCTTTGAATTATAGTCGTGTTTGGTAATCATAACTGTGCTAAAGAGATATTGAAGGATTTTAGAAGCTCGTGAAGATATGAGTTTGGATATGAAGATCTGGGTTTCTTTTTTATTGATTTTTTCATATCTACAACTACGCAAATCTGTGTCCTCGTTTTTGATCGTTTTGTTGTTGTTGTGCTAAATCCCCTTTTTCGATCTGTAGATGTTTACTCCCTTTTTATGAAGATTGATGAAGATAGACAATGTTGTGGTTTAAACCTGAAAACTAGTAGAAGAAATAATTAGAGAAGAAAACCAAAAAAAAAAAATAATTATTTCAAATGTGATAATTTCTTTAAAAAATAAGTTTGAAGAGAAATGATAACTTACATAAAATCTAAATACTTAAAAAAACAAATTGGTCATTCCACATAATCATTTTTATTTAATAAAATTAGTAATAAATAAAACTAATTAATAAAATAAACATAATAATATAATTCTTTTTGAAAGGTTTATATATATTTATATATTAACTTTATTTATTGTTTGAAGCGTTTTAATATTTTTAAAAAAGTATGTTTCTTTCTTTTATATTTAAGCCTAAATTTAATGATTTCATAACATGAATAGTTCGAGGGGGGCAAATATCATGACTTTGCATATTTTGAAGCCGGATGTGATTGGGCCTAGAGTTAACATTTTAGCTGGATGGTCAGAGGTTGTTGGGCCAACTGGGTAGGACTCGGACACTAGAAAGACTCAGTACAACTGTACAACACTATGTCAGGAACCCCACACTTCACCATTTTAATTAAATTTTACTTTTATAGTGTTACAAGTGTGTTTCCAATTATAATTTCAACATTTGATTCTTAAGTTTATTCGAGACAACTAGTAAATTAGTGTGTTAAAAGTACTTTATAAATGTAACACAAGTCTTGAGTAAAACCCAGTACGGGCTTTTCATTTTTAATAAATTATAACGTGATAATCTTTTTCTTTTTAAAAAAATAAATTAAAGAGGAAAAGTTTTGGGAAATTAAACAAAGTGGGAATATATGTCTTTAGTAAAGCCTTGGTACAAGGCTTTTCATTTTAAATAATAATAATAAAGTGATAATTTTTATTGGTATGAATTATAAAGTAAGAATAAATTTAAGTAGACAAAATTGAGCTTGAAAATAGCAGCTGGCTGGCTGCAGTCCCAATTAAAAGTATGATTTGTTCAGAAACATACAAGAATTAATAGTAAAAAGTTGAGGGCTAAGACTACTTGTACGAATCTTTTGGTCAAAGTAATAGTAAAGAATCTTTTACCATCGGTACAAAAAAAAACGCTTGAAAAAGGATTTCTTTTGGGTTCAGTTGAGGGCTAAGACTACTTGTACGTATCTTTTGGTCAAATTAATAGTAAAGAATCTCCGAGGCCAGTTTTTACAGTAAAACAGCCTAACTCATGTATTGTAAACCAGAATCTGATCAAAATCTCCATTGATGAAAGGGAATGCAGCAACAATAACTGGGATTTTGAGATCGAAGGATATTTTCCAGATAAAGCATGCAGCATCATCGACTCCAAAGGCAATGTAATAGCACTGGTAATCCATGTTGTGACTAAAATTTTTCTATTTTTTTTTTAAGGAATGTCAAATTAAGTTCTCAACGGATTCTAATATCGGAAACACTAAACAATGGATTATAAATAGGTTGGAAAAAATGGAGAGGTGGAGGAAGTGATGGCAAGCAATGATCTGTCTCATGTTGAAGTGAAGACTGGAATTGATCAAGCTTTTTCTGGACTTCATGAACAACGGATCTACCAGATGCTAAAAGAGAAGGTGGCGAGGGCACAACAGTATCAAAGAGAACAGACTATAACTTTCCTACCGCAAGCTAAGCATGGTTTCTAGTCTTTAGTTAACCTGAGAACCAATGTGATGTATTAACAAAGATTCTTTTCCTATTCAGTTTTGGTAATTACTGAAGCTTAGGCTACATTGTGAAGCATAAATTTCATATGTTATGCAATTGGCTAGTCATATAAAGCTAGAGAGGAAAATCCGAAAGTTCACTCAATTTAATGGTAGATTACATTTATAGTCAGTTCCTTCTAATAGTTTGCTAAGGTAATCTGTTAAGGTCATGTCTCATAATGCTGAAATTGTTTACTTTTGAATGATTGAAACATGAGCTTAAAAGATTCAGCGCGTTCAATCAAAGTAAGTGAATATTCTTTGTCAACACAATAAAATTATTGGAGTTCAGCCTCATTAAATGAACCTAATATTGGCACACATTCTAAAATGTACAGAAACTGCATTCATCAACAAACTCACTGGAAACTTTTAATTATGAGGATAAAGAAATAAATATCCATATTTCACACATAAGAATACAACCATAAAACAAAACAAGAAATAAAAGATTTAGCGAGCATCAAATTAAATAGAGAAAAATAAGAACTAGATTATATACAGAGCATGGAGAGAGATTAAGAACAAGCGCACCTGTTGTTTTCCACAACCATCGCGGCATCATCACCAGTATCATCCTCACTCCTGTAGAAAACATACCCGACACCAGTATCATCCTCACTCCTGTAGAAAACATACCCGACGGAAAAACCAGACACTATAGCAATAAAAATGCCACCATTAAAAGTCATGACGGCAAACATCAGTAAATATCCATTTGTCGAGTTTAATCTGAACAACAGGGTAGACTTCAGCCTGACCCACCTCCGAGTAGGGATTGCTTTGGGGAGAAGGGTAGTGTTGATTGATGGCAGCTGTGAAGATTTAGCAAAGCTGGAAGATTTAAATTTGTGCAGTTTACCTTCGATGCGCTGGTATAAGACGGAATAGAGGAAGCAGAGGAAAAAAAGTTGGAAGTAAAACCCCCATGAATCGGCCTTCCATAAGGCGAACAGGAAAGTTACATCTTTGCCCCAGTAGGTCATATGCATCATCTTCTTCGTGTGTTGCAGGTCACTGAAATTAGATCATATACACAAGTCATTAACAATATATATACAGATAGATACAGAAATTGGACTTTGGCTTTGGGTTGAAAAGTATGCGGGAAAGACAAAGTAAAGTCAAACCAATGACACAATTCTTTAATTCTTGTACAACAACTCAGGATTCAGTTCCTGGTAATACCCTCGAGTTGTTATAATTTCGACCATGCCATTGCCATTCATACAAATCTCTAGCAAGCCCTATACTGCTCTTTCACTGAAATCTGTCTTTCATTTGTAACTTGTGCAATTTTATAACATCCCATTTGACTTCACTTCAGATGGAGCACTAACGGTGGAAAACATGGGATTCTATTGTAAGCGAAAATTCATGAGCAAAAAGACAGCTTAAAATGAAAACAACATACATATACAGAGGGTTACTTACCAATTGTGAAATCATGCAGTTAAAAGTCTAAAAGCCTACAATTGTCATACAAAATCAGAAGCAGATCTTGTAAACAGCTGCTGAACAGAATCTATTAAGATTGAAAAGGAAGGGCACATTGGAGATATATAGCATCTTATACACTGCCCTGCATTACAAATAATAAGAACAGAGCTTGGTGGATTGAAATGATCATGTTCAAAGGTGAATAGAGGAGCAAAACAGCAAACAAAGAGGTCTCAAGAAGATTATAACAGTACAATGTTTATATGATACAATATAATTACACAAATTCTAGATTTTTGAATACTTAGTTCAAGTAATTTCATTTAGTATATGATTGTCGCGCATATTATTATTCCGACACCTAACATCTTGTTATGCTACATAAAGTGTGTTGTATGATACAGAAAAGGTCAATAATTCTCTCACACGTTCTATAAGAACACATACTAATGCATTAGCACTGTATAAAAACAGAAATTAAACATGACAAAAATGCAAAATCAAAGTTAAACTAATACTAAAGAAGTTCAAGGAGCTACTGCTAACTTTTCTCAATGCATTAATTTGTGTGGATTATCAGAAGGACACATTGCTTTTTGATTATGTTAATACATGTTGTCAGGCATCGATATGCCTCCGACTTGTAGGTATACAAGTTGAACAAGATTGCTAGATTGCCAAAATAAAGAAAAAGGATGAACTGGCCATTATCTACATGTCCTACTCCTTTTTGCTCGGTACAATGACTAATCTAATGTCAACTTTAACCATTTAATAAAACCATGCTCACTCTGAAAGTGAGAAATACTAAATAGATGATCATAAGGCCGATCCCCAACTTCTTGCTAGGGCACATGTCATTTTTGGGTAGGACAATCAGTGACCAGACAAGCCCTAGCATAAGAAAACCCAAGGTAGAATACAAGCTAGTGTCTCGAGGGACTGCATAAGAAGCTGGTTTCTTAGACCAAGCTCCAAGCAGCATAGAGATTCCCAGACCAGCTAGTGTGTTCAACATTGGCCCGGCAAAGCACCCAAACATGGCAATCTGCATGCCATCTCCACCATTCATCGCCAGTGCAACATTTGACATTAAATCACCCATTGAGTTACCCCATGCCAATACAGTTAATCCGAGGAAAGATGGACTAACTCCAAATATAACACCTAAAGATGCCAGCAGAGCAACAAGTTTATTGGCAACAATGTAGAACCAAATGATACTCATAAAGAAGTCGCCCAGAAGCCATGGTAATAGGTAGTTTTGAGGTGGCCAATCCGATCTAGTGCACATAAATGCAAGAACACCAAGACTACAACCAACTACGGCACCAACAAGATAAGCAATTTAACCCCTCTACAAATTGACATCATCTTGGGTGTTCCAAAGAAAAGCAAGAAGCATGGGCGACAATGAAGCACTACACACAGCAAACCCCTTCGAGCACCGATCATCCTCAATTACAGGAATAGTCAACCGTCTGGGGAGCACCAAGGGTAATTCCAGCAAAGAGTATATCTTGGAACATGAAAACCATGACTGGCCTTCCATTATCTCCTCGTCATTCCAGCCTCACAAAGGTTTTGGACTCTCTTGCAAAGTTGGATTCAGCGACTCATTTGTATAGATTGCTACATTTGAAGCCCACATCCAATGAGGTAACTTAGTTTGGAGATGTGGAGGTCGGCCTCGGCGCCTTGGGTCGGTGCTCGGCGGCTGGGTTTCTGCTTAGCCGTTGGGTGGAGCGTGGCGCCTGGGTTGCAGCTCAGTAGTTTGATGGTACAGCTCGGGTCGGCAGTTTGGTGGTGCAGCTCGGTAGTTTGGTGGTGCAGCTCGGGTCGGCAGTTTTGGAGCAACACATCAGAAAAAAAAAAAGAGGAGAGAGAAAGAGTTCTTGGAGAAATAAAAAAAAATAAATGTAAACAAACTAGATTCATAGCAGTAGGTGGCTCGGTAGTTTGGTTTCAGTAATTTGGTCGGCAGTATGAAGAATTTTTGTATTACTCTTTTATTATAATTTTTTTTTATAACAGGAGAATATGGGGATTATGTTACTAAAAAAATGATAAAAATATTTGGGGTGATAATTTATCCTTAAATATCTTATAAAATTATATTAGTAGAGAGATAAGGACAAACTTATAAAATTTTGGATCAGTGGAATATTATCAGAAATATCTTCATAATAATTAAATATTAAATAGGTGGGAGACGGTCATTAAAAAAATATATATACAAGAAGCCAAAGACAAGAAGAGGGAGATAGGACGATTATTATAAATAATACACTAAACATTCAAACCCAAAGATATAGTTTAACCATAATTCGCCATCTTGATAGGCGTCGACATACATCGATATATACAGAATTATATTGATATACAATGTTGGGCAACAAGTATCATCTATACATATCAGTAAACATTGAAGGGTAATGATATACATCCATGTATATTGAGAACTATTGTTGTTCTTCGTTACAAGTCAATATATATTGACATGTATTGATATACGTCGGTATACATCGAGATGATTACCATACTCCGGCTCTGAAGGAGCTCGGTTTGTATTTCAGTAAACGCTTCATTTGTATTTTTCATATTATAGTAAATTTCTGATATCCCCCGTAATTTTTTCTCAATTAGGTTTTAACGTAAAATTCTTGTGTTCTTATTTTGTGTGCATTTTGTGAGCTTAATTTCACCACAGCATAATCGTACATTGACAGAGACTTTCCTCAAAATCAAAACACTTCCTAAACACACAAATACAATTTAACAGAGAAAACTACAAAGGTGTTTGATATAAAAGTTAAAAAAGGATATGAGAGTTCACTTGAAAAGAGAGGGCAGGAGATATATAAATATAAAGCAAAATATAGGATTACACCACTGAACTTGTTCAGTTATAAGCATTTGGTCACTAATCTTTTAAAAAATAGAATTGGGTCATTAAACTTTTTAAAAATTATCAATTGGACCATTTCGTCCAATTTAGTTGACAGACGTTAAATTTTTTGTGATGTGGCTTTTAAAAAAGAAGAAGAAAATGACATGTAAATATGGCACAATTAGCTTATTCTCCTATGTGGCAACACAAAAAAAAAAATTTAATTATTGCTTACATGGATAAAAAAAAGTTAAAAAATTGCTCAAAGAAATTATATAAAAATTAAAACAAAAATATTACAAAAAGAAGGTTGAATAAATGAGAAATAAAAATACCAATTAAAAGAAAATGAACAAATTTATTCATCTTTATTCATCTGATTATTTTTTCTTCATCTTTATCTTCTTTATTTGATTTCTTCTTCCACAAATCATCCAACAGTTTCCATACTCAAATATCATCCAAAGAAATCCCAAATTGATTGTCTCAAATAGGTGGGTCTACAACGGGTTGCATATTTGGGATTGGAGCAATTTTCTAGGGTTTTCAATTCCGATCATTCACTTGTTGTTATTTCTTCCCCCTCCAGTTCATTAATATTCCCTCAAAATCTTCCACGTACTGCAGCCATGGTGGAGAAAAGAACCAGCCATCATCCCCTAATGTTTCCACAAATACGAAATCCTCATTCGACGCCACCGTCTCAAAACTATTGCCCAATCTCGACAGCTCTACTATCTTCCCTAGTTTCTCTGACGTCGTCTCCTCCGATGTTGTCAGTGACACCAGTGACGTGATCAACAGTAAGGAGACCATTTTCGGGTTGGAAAAGGTGCCAAGCCAGGTCTGAGATTTCTTCGACTCGCAAATTTCGGATACACATTTGCCCCTAGTTGACTCTGTTTCCGTGTTTGTTAGCTCACCCATTTCTTGTTAAAGAAAGAAAGACATGGTAGGAGATGGAACAGATTCGGAACATGGTTGTCGCCATTGTTGTTGAATTGGTCTCCGATTTGGAACAAAAAAAAAACAGATTATAAGGATGAATATTACTAGGGTTTGGAATTGGGGAAGAAAATAATTGTATGTTTGTTTTATTAATGGTAAAAAGGAATTATTAAAAAGATTATAAAAAATAAATTAAAATATTTATTTTAATTTTATTATTATTTTAATTATTTTTTTCACATAATTAATAATTTTAGTTTTTTATTCCATCTATGAATTTTTTTTGCAATTTATGAATTTTAAAATATAAAATTATTCTGAATTTATTTGATTTTAATTAGTACAATAGTTAATATATTAAAAAATATTATCAAGGAATTCTTTTTGGAATTTATCAATTTTAAATAATAAATTAATCTGAATTGATTTGATTTTAACTAGTATAAAAGTTAATATTTTAAATTATTTAAAAAAATATTATTAAGGGCAAAATTGTTATTTCAAAAGTTATAAAAAATTCACATGAGATGAATTTGGATCAAAATTAAATTAAACTCTTTTGTAGAAAAGGAGGAGTGCTATTTTGATGAAAATGATAAGATAGTATTTTTTTTAAGGAAAAAAAAATCATGTTTCTATCACTTTTATTCTTTTAATATAATCTATTTAAAGAGGTACTAGCCTAGTTGGAACCCTAATTCACGTTGGAAGCCAAATTTGCTAATAATCCCAAGTTGGAAGCCAACTTGCCATATCATTATTTGTTTTTTTTAAGCCGCGTCTGAAAATAAAATTTAGAAAGTTAACGTCTGTCAATTAAATTGAACGAAATGATCGAATTGATAATTTTTAAAAAGTTTAGTGTCTTAAAAAAAATTAATGACTAAATATTTAAAACTGAACAAATTTAATGGTGTAATTCTATGTCTTACCATAAATATAGAAAGAGAAGCGAGTTTGGAGGAGGAGTTGTTATTAATATTTAACGGATCATGGTAATTAGGAGAGGGCGAAGCGCCCGCCGACGCGAGAGAAAGAAAAGCAGATGATTCCGGCTCCCCCGTAGCAAGTGTCAAAAGGCAATATATTAATACCTTATTAATTTAAAAATAAATTTATTAAAAAATTCACTTTATTGTAATTGAGTTAATTCTATGCTTCCCCTGCAAGAAAAGCTTATGCGGCAACTCTTCGGCCTATGGTCTAACACTTCACCGCGTAAAAGTTTACATAGTAATTGACCACTAATAAAGCATCCAACCTTTATCCTAATTTAGCACTTCATAATCTAGAATTTTATAAAGTAGAGAGCCAGGTAGGGGAATTGGATGCCCACCATTATACTTTACCTCCGATTCCATTCAATACTCATATTTTTGTAGTTTATAATATAACTGAAATTAATATCGATTAATTAATTTATAATATTAAATATCATAATTATTCAAATAATAAAAATAATTCTATATCTTTTCACTATTTAATGAACGTATAATTGAACATTCTTTTAAATTTTTAGCGGTAAAAATATTTTTAATTATTCTAATTTTTAATAAGATTAATCTTAATATCATTAACATAATTGATGTGTTTGATAGATTTAGAGAAGAAGAAAAAATGTAATGGAGAGAATAAGTACTGTTAGAGGTTTTAAAAAATCTTCCGGTTTATATATGTCATCTCTTTATTAGATCTTCAACAATATAGTGCGCATTTTATGTAACAGTCGATGCAATATATCATTATCCTTTATAAATGAGTTGGGTGAGAAAAATTTGTTTGACTTAAAAAGAGGTTATTAAATCCCAATTTTCAGTTGTAGTACAGTGGTAAGCATTCTTTCAGCAAATTCTTGTATCAATTTTTATTTTATTTTAAATATGCACAAGTTGAGCTCATTATTATTAGAATTCGGCTATAGATTGCAAAAGATTTGAGCCGAATTATGATTGCGACTTATGTGCATACATAAAATAGATAGAAATTAATAAGAGTCTCACTTTAATTTATTCTATTTTATTATATATACTTTCACGTTGGTCTCAATCTAACTTCTTCAAATATTTGTGGACATGAATATCATTTTTCCTAATATTACTATAATTTGCGAAGCTTGTTGATCATTATATTCTCTATATATGTACAATATTTTGAAACTGAATCGTGTATTTTAGTCATTTTTTAAAGTTTTTCTTATACTTCAGGCATCTTTTGTGATACGGAGATGATATATCAATCAAAAAATATTTTTATTTTGGGTAGATTTTTACTTCTTTTTATTAGTTTTGTACTTACTTTTAATTTTTCAACTTTCAAACAAAAAAACAAACAAACTTCTCTTCATTTTTAATTCTCAAGCAAAATGACATGGGACTTTCATCCAAAAAGTTACAACATCAAATCAAATTTTTATATAAATAAAAAAGAAAGAAATTTTGTAAAGATATCAAAAAAAGTTGTACTCCAAGAAATGTATGAATATTATATGAAAAACTTGTATTTCTTCATAAATATGTATATCACATATATAATGCAATATGAAAAATAAACTTCCAGTCATTTAATGATTTAAAATTACAAACCTTATAACCCATGCAAAACATGGATAAGTATAGAAACGACTTATCGTGTAAGTTTTAAATATGACATATTTGAATGATAATATTTATAATTAAAATAATTTTTTAATTTCAAATAAAGTCAATATAAAATATGTCATTTTAATTTACTGACTAATAGATGGGAAAAAAAAAACACATACCTCTTCATCCAGTAGAATAACATTGGTGTTGACAATATTGTTTGTTTTCATATTTAGTCCATTCCAAATTCTAATAAATATGACTTTTATAATGAAAAATTCTCTTTTTATGAATATAGTTGATTCAAAGGGATATATTGTTAGTCCATATTAAATTGTAGGGGGGACATATTGTTAGTTCATATTAAATTGTAGGATTTTTGTGTTTAATTTTGTATGTAGATAGTGCTATATATTTATAATAAATTAGAGTAAGTTGAATGAGATATGTTATATTAATTAGATTCACAATCATCAAAACTAATACAAAATACTAAGGGTTGACAGGTGTATATATCAATCATTAATTGATATATTAAGAAATGCCTAGTGATAAAGGATATATTATATTGTTTTTTTAATAGTAAATGTGTACTAAAATTTTGTGAAAAAACTTAACTTTTGATATGTTAAATTAATTTTTGGGAATACCAAAATTTATGACCAACTAAGTCCTGTCAACATTTTGGACGTGATATCATGGAATATTTGATGCACCATCTAAAAATATGCAGATCAGACTATTGCTATATATTGCGTGACAAATTATGATTGTGACGTATATGTATATAAAGATTGATAAGAATTAAGAAAAGTCTCATTTTAATTCATTTCATCTTATATCATACACTTTGATGTTTATCGCAATTCAAATTCGTTAAATATTTATCCAGATGTATATCATTTTTCCTAAATTATATGAGATGAGATTATTACATACAGGGCTATATATAGATAGCACAATTCTTAATACTTCTGTTCAAAGTTTAAAAATACATTTTTTAATCCTGTTTCAAAATTATAGATAATTAAAAATTATATTTTAAGATTATAAAGTAACATAAAGTTATAATTTGCCATTTTATAATATTCTCTTCGTTCTACAAAAAAAAGTCATAAATAAAATTTACCCATTTTGAATGTAACGAGTGGTTTTTAGTAATGAAATTCTAACATACTATTAAGAATGAGTTTGGGACGGCAAAATTGTTCTTAAAATTTGTCATTTTTAAAAAATATCTCTAATTTTGAATCGTAAGAATAATTCACTTTGGGTCATATTTTTGTGGCCTAAGTCAACACAGATTTTTGTGGGGAAACCAAGACAGAGGTTATTTGAAGTTTAGCTACATACTTCGCGGGTGAAAGTGATAGTTATTGAGCCTTAGCAATGATACGACATTTCACAGAATTTTTCGTTCACAAATTTCATCTCTCTTGCAAAGCTCCCACTCGCACAAGTAGAGGAGGATCTTCTGGCTGCTGCTACTAAAATTTGAGACATAAAATTTAAGACCTTTAACAGATATAACTATAGTACAAACTACAAACAACAAACTACAAACCCAATAACATGAATGAACCGGTCAATATTTTCTGTACCAACCCCATAACGACAAAAGCATCAGTCCTTCTAGGCTTCATTGTATCACTTCCATAATATTAAAGTATTAGTATAATTTTATAGAAAACAGTCTCTCTCACATATTACATGCAGAAGATTAATTAGACAAATTTTGAAAATTCAACAACTATTCCTAAGATGCATAACAAAAACTACCCAGTTATAAAATTCGGGCCTCAGTTATTTTCTTTCTACTAAGGAATCCCTCAAGTATCAACTTTAGTAATATGCTCCTTTCACTAAAAGTTTGAAGTTTAAGCATATTTCTAACGCTCGAGGGAATAATCTGAAAAGATCTATAAGTGATGCAACTTTACAATTGAAAAACAGAAGCATTTAAATAGAGATCAAAATATAACATATAAACAGTAGTCCAGTGATAATTCAAAAAAAAAACGGAAAAAAAAAAGACAAAAGATACAGTGCCATTTTAATATAAGGTGAATTTCGTAGTTTATCCATCCCCTAACAGGCATCATTGCATCAGTAAAGGCCAAGTGCCCACAAACTTAAATAAAGAAAGGGACAGAACCCACAATTTAGATAGAGAGATCAAGTGTCAAGCAACATGATGCTGACAATATAAGAGAACCATAGAAATGCAACACCCCCTAGGAAAACAAACCTAATTTAATTTGTTGAGGAGATACCAGGGAAAATATGTTTCAAGTCCCATCTGTGCCTTATCGTTAGATCCTTGTGAACCTCTACACCCAAATCAGCAATAAACGGATACTTCGAGTTCAAGTCATTTTTCAAAGCCAAGTTTGATTCTCTGGATACAAGATGCCCATCTGGTCCAAATGTTGCAATGGCTGGAATGGGCACAAGTAAATAAAACAACTCTTCCAACAAGGCCACCGCAAATTTTGGGACATGAGCATGGACCAACAATAGCATTTCTTGGATGCAACTAGCGAAAGAAGACGGGGATTTATCGCAGTCCAAGGAGATGTAGATAATCTCAAAATAGTCATCTGTCCCTTTCTTTTCAAGATATATTTGCTTTAATGAAAGCAAAAAAGATCCAGATTCATACCAAGAATGTATGGCAAACAGTAAAAGTAAAGACACATTCTTCCGCCATAGATGCCTAAGAGTAGTATCCACCTACAAGAGTAAGAGAATTTCAGAAACAGAGAACAATATTTAGAAGTGGTTGATTTGCTGTGCAAGCAAAAAATTAGTAGCATACACACTAGCTAGGGCTAATCTTAAGAACATGCATATACCTCATGCCACGTGGAACCTCGCCCTCTACGTAACTGGGCTGAAAGTGATAAAAGGTCATCCAACAATACTTCTCTCTGTTCTATCTCATTCCTTATCACTATAGCTTTGGCTGGGGTAAAAGGATAAGCATCACCACTCCCAAACCTTTGCCAGATGTCAAAGGCAAAGTAGCCCAGAGAGAGTTGGTCTACCAGGCTCAAGAATAACGAAATAACCCAAATCGAGTGTATAATTATCATGTGGAATCCCAACATTGAAAAGACGGGACAAATATCTACCACTAAATGGCAGTGAATACCATTCTATGTCTTTAAACTCCTCCTTGAATTGGGCCTCGACATACGGAAGTTCAAGAGAAAATCCGTAGATTACCAGTATCTCAAATTCTTTATGCTGCTTCTCTTTCACCGAATTCCACAATTCTACAAGTTCTCTGGTCCTTTCCAGTCCAACAGTTGTTCGCTCAAAAAAATGCAGGCCAACAACCTTACCTTCAAGGACGGAGGTACCTACCTACAAAAATAAGTTGTACTCAGGAATTAATTAATTTCAAATGAAGAAAACCATAATAGATATTTGGGATAACTGAGATATCAATGAACAGTAAATTGACTTGCCTTTCCCCGTTTCATGGAAATTACATTGGCACCCAAGAGCCCTGTCAAGGAGAGTTCTTCCTAGAATGCAACTTTGCGAAGTGCATAATATTTATGTCTTAATTCATCAATCTTTTCATTGCTAAAGGGAAAGCCTTCAACACCTTACAGGCGGAAGCTCGCACAAATTTCATCTCTCTTGCAAAGCTCCCACTCGCACAAGTAGAGGAGGATCTTCAGGCTGCTGTTACTAAAATTTGAGACATAAAATTTAAGACCTTTAACAGATATAACTACAGTACAAACTACAAACACAATAGCATGAATGAACCCGTCAATATTTTCTGTACCAACCCCATAACGACAAAAGCATCAATCCTCGTAGGCTTCATTGTGTCACTTTCATAATATTAAAGTATTAGTATAATTTTATAGAAAACAGTCTCTCTCACATATTACATGTAGAAGATTAATTAGACAAATTTTGAAAATTCAACAACTATTCTTAAGATGCATGCATAACAAAAACTACCAAGTTATAAAATTCGGGCCTCAACTATTTTCTTTCTTCAAAGGAATTCCTCAAATATCAACTTTAGTAATATGTTCCTTTCATTGAAAGTTTGAAGTTTGAGCATATTTCAAATGCTCGAAGGAATAATCTGAAAAGATCTGTAAGTGATGCAACTTTACAATTAAAAAACAGAAGCATTTAAATAGGGATCAAAATATAACATATAAACAGTAGTCCATTGATAATTCAAAAAAGAAAACGAAAAAAAAAAAACAAAGAAAAGAAGACAAAAGATACAGTTCCATTTTAATATAAGGTGAATTTTGTAGTTTATCCATCCCCTAACAGGCATCATTGCATCAGTAAAGGCCAAGTGCCCACAAACTTAAATAAAGAAAGGGACAGAACCCACAATTTAGGTAGAGAGGTCAAGTGTCAAGCAACATGATGCTGACAGTATAAGAGAACCATAGAAATGCAACACCCCATAGGAAAATAAACCTAATTTAATTTGTTGAGGAGATACCAGGGAAAATGTGTTTCAAGTCCCATCTGTGCCTTATCGTTAGATCCTTGTGAACCTCTACACCCAAATCAGCAATAAACGGATACTCCGAGTTCAAGTTAGTTTTCAAAGCCAAGTTTGATTATCTGGATACAATATGCCAATCTGGTCCAAATGCTGCAATGGCAGGAATGGGCACAAGTAAATAAAACAACTCTTCCGACAAGGCCACCGCAAATTCTGGGACATAAGCGTGGACCAACCATGGCATTTCTTGGATTCAACTAGCGAAGGGTGACGGGGATTTATCGTAGTCCAAGGAGATGTAGATAATCTTAAAGTAGTCATCTGTCCCCTTCTTTTCAAGATACATTTGCTTTAATGAAAGCAAAAAGGATCCAGATTTATTGCAAGAATGTGTGGCAAACAGTTAAAGTAAAGACACATTCTTCCGCCATAGATGCCAGAGAGTAGTATCCTCCTACAAGAGTAAGAAAATTTCAGAAACAGAGAACAATATTTAGAGGTGGTTGAACTGTTGTGCAAGCAAAAAATTAGTAGCATACACACTAGCTAGGGCTACTAATAAGAACATGCATATACCTCATGCCACGTGGAATCTCGCCCTCTACGTAACTGGGCTGAGAGTAATAAAAGGTCATCCAACAACACTTCTCTCCGTTCTACCTCTTTCCTTATAACTACAGCTCTTGTTGGGGTAAAAGAATAAGCATCACCCCCCCCCCCCCCAAACCTTTGTCAAATGTCAAAGGCAAAGTAGCCCAGAGAGAGTTGGTCTACCAGGCTCAAGAATAATGAAATAACCTAAATCGGGTGTATAATTATCATGTATAATCCCAACATTGAAAAGACGGGACAAATATCTACCATCTAAGGGCAGTGAATTCCAATCTATGTCCTTAAACTCCTCCTTGAATTGGGCCTTGGCATATGTAAGTTCAAGAGAAAGTTCAAAGATTACCACTATCTCAAATTCTTTATGCTGCTTCTCTTTCACCGAATTACATAATTCTGCAAGTTCTCTGGTCCTTTCCAGCCCAACAGTTGTTGGCTCAAAAAAATGCAGGCCAACAACCTTACCTTCAAGGTCGGAGGTACCTACCTAAAAACATAAGTTGTACTCAGGAATTAATTAATTTCAAATGAAGAAAACCATAATAGATATTTGGGACAACTGAGATATCAATGAACAGTAAATTGACTTGTCTTTCCCCGTTTCATGGAAATTACATTGGCACCTAAGAGCCCTGTCAAGGAGAGTTCTTCCTGGAATGCAACTTTGCGAAGTGCATCATATTTATGCCTTAATTCATGAATCTTTTCATTGCTAAAGGGAAAGTCTTCGACACCATACAGGCGGAAGCTCGTACAAATTGCATCTCTCTTGCAAAGCTCCCACTCGCACAAGTAGAGGAGGATCTTCTGGCTTCTGCTACTAAAATTTAAGACATAAAATTTAAAACCTTTAACAGATATAACAACAGTACAAACTATAAACTGCAAACCCATTAACATGAATGAACCCGTCAATATTTTCTGTACTTTTCCCATAACGACAAAAGCATCAGTCCTCCTAGGCTTCATTGTGTCACTTTCATAATATTAAAGTATTAGTATAGTTTTATAGAAAACAGTCTCTCTCACATATTACATGTAGAAGATTAATTAGACAAATTTTGAAAATTCAACAACTATTCCTAAGATGCATGCATAACAAAAACTAACAAGTTATAAAATTTGGGCCTCAACTATTTTCTTCTTCAAAGGAATCCCTCAAATATCAACTTTAGTAATATGTTCCTTTCCTTGAAAGTTTAAAGTTTTAGCAGATTTCAAACGCTTGAGGGAATAATCTGAAAAGATCTGCAAGTGATGAAACTTTACAATTGAAAAACAGAAGCATTTAAATAGAGATCAAAATATAACATATAAACAGTAGTCCAATGGTAATTGAAAAAGAAACTGAAAAAAAAAACAAAGAAAAGAAGACAAAAGATGCAGTGCCATTTTAATATAAGGTGAATTTTTTAGTTTATCCATCCCCTAACAGGCATCATTGCATCAATAAAGGCCAAGTGCCAAAAAAATTAAATAAAGAAAAGGACAGAACCCACAATTTAAGTAAAGAGGTCAAATGTCAAGCAATATGATGCTGACAATATAAGAGAACCATAGAAATGCAACACCCCCTAAGAAAACAAAACTAGTTTAATTTGTTGAGGAGATACCAGGGAAAATGTGTTTCAAGTCCCATCTGTGCCTTATCGTTAGATCCTTGTGAACCTCTACACCTAAATCAGTAATAAACGGATACTCTGAGTTCAAGTCAGTTTTCAAAGCCAAGTTTGATTCTCTGGATACAAGATGCCCATCTGGTCCAAATGCTGTAATGGCAGAAATGGGCACAAGTAAATAAAACAACTCTTCCGACAAGGCCACCGCAAATTCTAGGACATGAGCGTGGACCAACCATGGCATTTCTTGGATGCAACTAGCGAAGGATGACGGGGATTTATTGCAGTCCAAGGAGATGTAGATAATCTTAAAGTAGTCATCTGTCCCCTTATTTTCAAGATATATTTGCTTTAATGAAAGCAGAAAGGATCCAGATTCATAGCAAGAATGTGTGGCAAACAGTAAAAGTAAAGACACATTCTTCCGCCATAGATGCCATAGAGTAGTATCCTCCTACAAGAGTAATAAAATTTCAGAAACAGAGAACAATATTTAGAGGTGGTTGACTTGCTGTGCAAGCACAAAATTAGTAGCATACACAGTAGCTAGGGCTAATCATAAGAACATGCATATACGTCATGCCACGTGGAACTTCGCCTTCTACGTAACTGGGCTGAGAATGATAAAAGGTCGTCCAACAACACTTCTCTTTGTTCTATCTCCTTCCTTATCATTACAGCTCTTGCTGGGGTAAAAGGATAAGCATCAACACTCCCAAACCTTTGTTAGATGTCAAGGGAAAGGTAGTCCAGAGAGAGTTGGTCTACCAAGCTCAAGAATAATGAAATAACCTAAAACGGGTGTATAATTATCATGTGGAATCCCAACATTGAAAACACGGGACAAATATCTACCATCTAAGGGCAGTGAATACCAATCTATGTCTTTAAACTCCTCATTGAATTGGGCCTCGTCATACGGAAGTTCAAGAGAAAGTATGAAGATTACCACTATCTCAAATTCTTTATGCTGCTTCTCTTTCACCGAATTCCATAATTCTACAAGTTCTCTGGTCCTTTCCAGTCCAACAGTTGTTGGCCTTACCTTCAAGGTCGGAGGTACTTACCTACAAACATAAGTTGTACTCAGGAATTAATTAATTTCAAATGAAGAAAACCGTAATAGATATTTGGGACAACTGAGATATCAATGAACAGTAAATTTACTTGCCTTTCCCCGTTTCTTTGAAATTACATTGGCACCCAAGAGCCCTGTCATGGAGAGTTCTTCTTGGAATGCAACTTTTCGAATTGCATCATATTTATGCCTTAATTCATGAATCTTTTCATTGCTAAAGGGAAAGCCTTCGACACCACACAGGAGGAAGCCTGCACAAATTTCATCTCTCTTGCAAAGCTCCCACTCGCACAAGTAGAGGAGGATCTTCTGGCTGCTGCTACTAAAATTTAAGACATAAAATTTAAGACCTTTAACAGATATAACTACAGTACAAACTATAAACTACAAACCCAATAACATGAATGAACCCGTCAATATTTTCTGTACCAACCCCATAACGACAAAAGCATCAGTCCTCCTAGGCTTCATTGTGTCACTTTCATAATATTAAAGTAGTAGTATAATTTTATAGAAAACAGTCTCTCTCACATATTACATGTAAAAGATTAATTAGACAAATTTTGAAAATTCAACAACTATTCCTAAGATGCATGCATAACAAAAACTACCCAGTTATAAAATTTGGGCCTCAGCTATTTTCTTTTTTCTACGGAATCCCTCAAGTATCAACTTTAGTAATATGTTCCTTTCATTGAAAGTTTAAAGTTTGAGCAGATTCCAACGCTCGAGGGAATAATCTGAAAGGATCTGCTAGTGATGCAACTTTACAATTGAAAAACAAAATCATTTAAATAGAGATCAAAATATAACATATAAACAGTAGCCCAGTGGTAATTGACAAAGAAACTGAAGAAAAAAAACAAAGAAAAGAAGACAAAAGATACAGTGCCATTTTAATATAAGGTGAATTTTTTAGTTTATCCATCCCCTAACAGGCATCATTGCATCAGTAAAGGCCAAGTGCCCAAAAACTTAAGTAAAGAAAAGGACAGAACCCACAATTTAAGTAGAGAGGTCAAGTGTCAAGCAACATGACGCTGACAATATAAGAGAACATTAGAAATGCAACACCCCCTAGGAAAACAAACCTAGTTTAATTTATTGAGGAGATACCGAGGAAAATGTGTTTCAAGTCCCATCTGTGCCTTATCGTTAGATCCTTGTGAACCTCTACACCCAAATCAGCAATAAACGGATACTCCGAGTTTAAGTCAGTTTTAAAAGCCAAGTTTGATCTCTGGATACAATCTGCCCATCTGGTCCAAATACTGCAATGGCAGGAATGAACACAAGTAAATAAAACATCTCTTCCAACAAGGCCACCGCAAATTCCGGGACATGAGCGTGGACCAACCATGGCATTTATTGGACGCAACTAGCAAAGGAAGACGGGAATTTATCGCAGTAGAAGGAGATGTAGACAATCTCAAAGTAATCATCTGTCCCCATCTTTTTAAGATACAGTTGCTTTAATGAAAGCAAAAAGGATCCAGATTCATTGCAAGAATGTGTGGCAAACAGTACAAGTAAAGACACATTTTTCCGCCATAGATGCCAGAGAGTATTATCCTTCTACAAGAGTAAGAAAATTTCAGAAACAGAGAACAATATTTAGAGGTGGTTGATTTGTTGGGCAAGCACAAAAGTAGTAGCATACACAGTAGCTAGGGCTAATCATAAGAACATGCTAATACCTTATGCCACGTGGAACGTCGCCCTCAACGTAGCTGGGCTGAGAGTGATAAAAGGTCATCCAACAACACTTCTCTCTGTTCTATCTCCTTCCTTATCACTACAGTTCTTGCTGGGGTAAAAGGATAAGCATCACCACTCCCAAACCTTTGCCAGATGTCAAAGGGAAAGGAGCCCAGAGAGAGTTGGTCTACCAGGCTCAAGAATAATGAAATAACCTAAATCGGGTGTATAATTATCATGTGGAATCCCAACATTGAAAAGATGGGACAAATATCTACCATCTAAGGGCAGTGAATACCAATCTATGTCTTTAAACTACTCATTGAATTGGGCCTCGGCATACGGAAGTTCAAAATAAAGTCCGAAGATTACCACTATCTCAAATTTTTTATGTTGCTTCTCTTTCACCGAATTTCACAATTCTACAAGTTCTCTGGCCCTTTCCAGTCCAACAGTTGTTGGCTTAAAAAAATGCAGGCCAAAAACCTTACCTTCAAGGTCGGAGGTACCTACCTACAAACATAAGTTGTACTCAGGAATTAATTAATTTCAAATGAAGAAAACCATAATAGATATTTGGGACAACTGAGATATCAATGAACAGTAAATTGACTTGCCTTTCCCCGTTTCATGGAAATTACATTGGCACCCAAGAGCCTTGTTAAGAAGAGTTCTTCCTGGAATGCAACTTTGCAAAGTGCATCATATTTATGTCTTAATTCAACAATTTTTTCATTGCTGAAGGGAAAACCTTCAACATCATACAGGCGGAAGCTTGCACAAATTTCATCTCTCTTGCGAAGCTCCCACTCGCACAAGTAGAGGTTCTGGCTGCTGCTACAAAAATTTGAGACATAAAATTTAATACCTTTAACAGATATAACTACAGTACAAACTACAAACACAATAACATGAATGAACTCGTCAATATTTTCTGTACCTTTCCCATAACGACAAAAGCATCAATCCTCCTAGGCTTCATTGTGTCACTTTCATAATGTTAAAGTGTTAGTATAATTTTATAGAAAATAGTCTCTCTCACATATTACATGTTGAAGATTAATTAGACAAATTTTGAAAATTCAACAACTATTCCTAAGATGCATGCATAACAAAAACTACCCAGTTATAAATTTTGGGCCTAAGCTATTTTCTTTCTTATAAGGAATCCCTTAAATATCAACTTTAGTAATATGTTCCTTTCACTGAAAGTTTGAAGTTTGAGCATCTATCAAATGCTCGAGGGAATAATCTGAAAAGATCTGTAAGTGATGCAACTTTACAATTGAAAAACAGAAGCATTTAAATAGAGATTAAAATATAACATATAAACAGTAGTCCAGTGATAATTGAAAAAAGAAACCGAAAAAAAAACAAAGAAAAAAAGATAAAAGATAAGGTGAATTTTAATATAAGGTGAATTTTGTAGTTTATCCATCCCCTAACAGGCATCATTGCATCAGTAAAGGCCAAGTGCCCAAAAACTTAAATAAAGAAAGGGACAGAACCCACAATTTAAGTAGAGAGGTAAAGTGTTAAGCAACATTTATGATAACAATATAAGAGAACCATAGAAATGCAACACCCCCTAGGAAAACAAACCTAGTTTAATTTGTTAAGGATATACCAGGGAAAATGTGTTTCAAGTCCCATCTGTGCCTCATCGTTAGATCCTTGTGAACCTCTACACCCAAATCAACAATAAACGGATACTCCGAGTTCAAGTCAGTTTTCAAAGCCAAGTTTGTTTCTCTGGATACAAGCTGCCCATCTGGTCCAAATGCTGCAATGACAGGAATGGGCACAAGTAAATAAAATAACTCTTCTGATAAGGCCACCGAAAATTCTAGGACATGAGCGTGGACCAACCATGGCATTTCTTGGATTCAACTAGCGAGGGAAGACGGGGATTTATTACAGTCCAAGGAGATGTAGATAATCTCAAAGTAGTCATCTGTCCCCTTCTTTTCAAGATACATTTACTTTAATGAAAGCAAAAAGGATCCAGATTCATAACAAGAATTTGTGGCAAACAGTAAAAGTAAAGACACATTCTTCCGCCATAGATGCTAGAGAGTATTATTCTCCTACAAGAGTAAGAAAATTTCAGAAACAGGAAATAATATTTAGAGTTGGTTGATTTGCTGTGCAAGCACAAAAGTAGTAGCATACACACTAGCTAGGACTAATCATAAGAACATGCATATACCTCATGCCACGTGGAACCTCGCCCTCTACGTAACTAGGCTGAGAGTGATAAAAGGCCATCCAACATCACTTCTCTTTGTTCTATCTCCTTCCTTATCACTATAGCTCTTGCTGGGGTAAAAGGATAAGCATCACCACTCCTAAACTTTTGCCATATGTCAAAGGCAAAGTATCCTAGAGAGAGTTGGTCTACCAGGCTCAAGAATAATGAAATAACCTAAATCGGGTGTATAATTATCATGTGGAATCCCAACATTGAAAAGACGGGACAAATATCTACCATCTAAGGGCAGTGAATACCAATCTATGTCTTTAAACTCCTCTTTGAATTGGGCCTCGGCATACGAAAGTTCAAGAGAAAGTCCGAAGATTACCACTATCTCAAATTCTTTATGCTGCTTCTTTTTCACCGAATTCCATAATTCTACAAGTTCTCTGGTCCTTTCCGGTCCAACAGTTGTTGGCTCAAAAAAATGCAGGCCAAAAACCTTACCTTCAAGGTGGGAGGTACCTACCTACAAACATAAGTTGTACTCAGGAATTAATTAATTTCAAATGAAGAAAACCATAATAGATATTTGGGACAACTGAGATATTAATGAATAGTAAATTGACTTGCCTTTCCCCGTTTCATGGAAATGACAATTGCACCCAAGATCCCTGTCAAGGAGAGTTCTTCTTGGAATGCAACTTTGCGAAGTGCATCATATTTATGCCTTAATTCATCAATCTTTTCATTCCTAAAGGGAAAGCCTTCGACACCATACTGGCGGAAGCTCGCGCAAATTTCATATCTCTTGCAAAGCTCCCACTCGCACAAGTAGAGGAGGATCTTCTGGCTACTGCTACTAAAATTTGAGACATAAAATTTAAGACCTTTAATAGATATAACTACAGTACAAACTACAAACCCAATAAAATGAATGAACCCGTCAATATTTTCTATACCAACCCCATAACGACAAAAGCATCAGTCCTCCTAGGCTTCATTGTGTCACTTTCATAATATTAAAGTATTAGTATAATTTTATAGAAAACAATCCCTCTCACATATTACATATAGAAGATTAATTAGACAAATTTTGGAAATTCAAAACTATTCCTAAGATGCATGCATAACAAAAACTACCCAGTTATAAAATTTGGGCCTCAACTATTTTCTTTCTTCTAAGGAATCCCTCAAGCATCAACTTTAGTAATATGTTCCTTTCACTAAAAGTTTGAAGTTTGAGCAAATTTCTAACGCTCGAGGGAATAATCTGAAAAGATCTGTAAGTGATGCAACTTTACAATTGAAAAACAGAAGCATTTAAATAGAGATCAAAATATAACATATAAACAGTTGTCCAGTGATAATTGAAAAAATAAACAGGAAAAAAAAAACAAAGAAAAGAAGACTAAAGATACAGTGCCATTTTAATATAAGGTGAATTTTGTAGTTTATCCATCCCCTAACAGGTATCATTGCATCAGTAAAGGCTAAGTGTACAAAAACATAAATAAAGAAAGGGACAGAACCCACAATTTAAGTAGAGAGGTCAAGTGTCAAGCATCATGATGCTGACAATATAAGATAACAACAGAAATGCAACACCCCTTAGGAAAACAAACCTAGTCTAATTTGTTGAGGAGATACCAGGGAAAATGTGTTTCAAGTCCCATCTGTGCCTTATCGTTAGATCCTTGTGAACCTCTACACCCAAATCAGCAATAAACGGATACTCCGAGTTCAAGTAAGTTTTCAAAGCCAAGTTTGATTCTCTGGATACAAGATGCCCATCTGGTCCAAATGCTGCAATGACAGGAATGGGCACAAGTAAATAAAACAACTCTTCCCACAAGGCCACCGCAAATTCTGGGACATGAGCGTGGACCAACTATGGCATTTCTTGGATGCAACTAGCGAGGGAAGACGGGGATTTATCGCAGTCCAATGAGATGTAGATAATCTCAAAGTAGTCATTTGTCCCCTTCTTTTCAAGGTACATTTGCTTTAATGAAAGCAAAAAGGATCCAGATTCATAGCAAGAATGTGTGGCAAACAGTACAAGTAAAGACACATTCTTCCGCCATAGATGCCAGGGAGTATTATCCTCCTACAAGAGTAAGAAAATTTCAGAAACAGAGAACAATGTTTGGAGGTGGTTGATTTGCTTTGAAAGCACAAAATTAGTAGCATACACACTAGCTAGGGCTATTCATAATAACATGCATATACCTCATGCCACGTGGAACCTCGCCCTCTACGTAACTGGGCTGAGAGTGATAAAAGGTCATCCAACAACAATTCTCTCTATTTTATCTCTTTCCTTATCACTACAGCTCTTGTTGGGGTAAAAGGATAAACATCACCACTCCCAAACCTTTTCCAGATGTCAAAGGCAAAGTAGCCTAGAGAGAGTTGGTCTACTAGGCTCAAGAATAATGAAATAACCTAAATCGGGTGTATAATTATCATGTGGAATCCCAACATTGAAAAGATGGGACAAATATTTACCATCTTAGGGCAATGAATACCAATCTATGTCTTTAAACTCCTCATTGAATTGGGCCTAGGCATATGAAAGTTCAAAAGAAAGTCCGTAGATTACCACTATCTCAAATTCTTTATGCTGCTTCTCTTTCACCGAATTCCACAATTCTACAAGTTCTCTGGTCCTTTCTAGTCCAACAGTTGTTGGCTCAAAAAAATGCAGGCCAACAACCTTACCTTCAAGGTCGGAGGTAGGTACCTACAAACATAAGTTGTACTCAGGAATTAATTAATTTCAAATGAAGAAAACCATAATAGATATTTTGGACAACTGAGATATCAATGAACAGTAAATTGACTTGCCTTTCCTCGTTTCATGGAAATTACATTGGCACCCAAGAGCCCCGTCAAGGAGAGCTCTTCCTGGAATGCAACTTTGCGAAGTGCATCATATTTATGCCTTAATTCATCAATCTTTTCATTGCAAACGGGAAAGTCTTCGACACCATACAGGCGAAAGCTCGCACAAATTCCATCTCTCTTGTAAAGGTCCCACTCGCACAAGTAGAGGAGGATCTTCTGGCTGCTGCTACTAGAATTTGAGACATAAAATTTAAGACCTTTAACAGATATAACTACAGTACAAACTATAAACAACAAACCCATTAACATGAATGAACCCGTCAATATTTTCTGTACTTTTCCCATAACGACAAAAGCATCAGTCCTCATAGGCTTCATTGTGTCACTTTCATAATGTTAAAGTGTTAGTATAATTTTATAAAAAACAGTCTCTCTCACATATTACATGTAGAAGATTAATTAGACAAATTTTGAAAATTCAACAACTATTCCTAAGATGCATACATAACAAAAACTCAGCTATTTTCTTTCTTCAAAGGAATCCCTCAAGTATCAACTTTAGTAATATGTTCCTTTCATTGAAAGTTTGAAGTTTGAGCAGATTTCTAACGCTCGAGGGAATAATCTGAAAAGATCTGTAAGTGATGCAACTTTACAATTGAAAAACAGAAGCATTTAAATAGAGATCAAAATATAACATATAAACAGTAGTCCATTGATAATTGAAAAAAGAAACCGAAAAAAAAACAAAGAAAAGAAGAGAAAAGATACAGTGCCATTTTAATATAAGGTGAATTTTGTAGTTTATCCATCCCCTAACAGGCATTATTGCATCAATAAAGGCCAAGTGCCCAAAAACTTAAATAAAGAAAGGGACAGAACCCACAATTTAAGTAGAGAGGTCAAGTGTCAAGCATCATGATGCTGACAATATAAGATAACCATAGAAATGCAACACCCCCTAGGAAAACAAGCCTAGTTTAATTTGTTGAGGAGATACCAGGGAAAATGTGTTTCAAGTCCCATCTGTGCCTCATCGTTAGATCCTTGTGAACCTCTACACCCAAATCAACAATAAACGGATACTCCGAGTTCAAGTCAGTTTTCAAAGCCAAGTTTGTTTCTCTGGATACAAGATGCCCATCTGGTCCAAATGCTGCAATGACAGGAATGGGCACAAGTAAATAAAACAACTCTTCTGATAAGGCCACCGAAAATTCTAGGACATGAGCGAGGACCAACCATGGCATTTCTTGGATGCAACTAGCGAGGGAAGACGGGGATTTATTGCAGTCCAAGGAGATGTAGATAATCACAAAGTAGTCATCTGTCCCCTTCTTTTCAAGATACATTTACTTTAATGAAAGCAAAAAGGATCCAGATTCATAACAAGAATTTGTGGCAAACAGTAAAAGTAAAGACATATTCTTCCACCATAGATGCCAGAGGTGGTATTCTCCTACAAGAGTAAGAAAATTTCAGAAACAGAGAATAATATTTAGAGTTGGTTGATTTGCTGTGCAAGCACAAAATTAGTAGCATACACAGTAGCTAAGGCTAATCATAAGAACATGCATATACCTCATGCCACGTGGAACCTCGCCCTCTACGTTACTGGGCTGAGAGTGATAAAAGGTCATCCAACAACACTTCTCTCTGTTCTATCTCCTTCCTTATCACTACAGCTCTTGCTGGGGTAAAAGGATAAGCATTACCACTCCCAAACCTTTGCCAGATGTCAAAGGCAAAGTAGCCCAGAGAGAGTTGGTCTACCAGGCTCAAGAATAATGAAATAACATAAATCGGGTGTATAATTATCATGTGGAATCCCAACATTGAAAAGACGGGACAAATATCTACCATCTAAGGGCAGTGAATACCAATTTATGTCTTTAAACTCCTCATTAAATTGGGCCTCGGCATACGGAAGTTCAAAAGAAAGTCCGTAGATTATCACTATCTCAAATTCTTTATGCTGCTTCTCTTTCACCGAATTCCATAATTCTATAAGTTCTCTAGTCCTTTCCAGTCCAACAGTTGTTGGCTCAAAAAAATGTAGGCCAACAACCTTACCTTCAAGGTCGGAGGTAGGTACCTACAAACATAAGTTGTACTCAGGAATTAATGAATTTCAAATGAAGAAAACCATAATAGATATTTGGGACAACTGAGATATCAATGAACATAAATTGACTTGCCTTTCCCCGTTTCATGGAAATTACATTGGCACCCAAGAGCCCTGTCAATGAGTGTTCTTCCTGGAATTCAACTTTACGAAGTGCATCATATTTATGCCTTAATTCATCAAAATTTTCATTGCTAAAGGGAAAGCCTTCGACATCATAAAGGCGGAAGTATATCCCAGTGTCACATCGTAAGACCGTGCCTTGTGGAGAAAAAAGAACAGATTTTGGTGTTAATGCACGTGGAATACTGAACTTGCGAACAAATTGTTGTCTGTCTTCTTCTCTTCGTATGGGATGGCAAGCCATGGCATTTCAGAGAAAAAAGCATCGAAAGCAGCATTGCCCTCACCTAGTGCAGCAAACACAACCTCAAGCTATTTTTGGGACTCCTTGTATATTTCTTTTAAGTCCGCTATTGTAACATGAAAAAGTAAATGAGGATCGTGCAGCCACCCACAGTAGAGAACAACAAATTTGCCAGAGAGTTGAGCTTTAATGTCAACCTAAAGAAAAAAGGAACAATGAATTAAGAAAATTTGAATAAACTAGGTAGAGAAGTAAGTGGGAAGTAATATGGAGCACGACGTGCTAGTTAGTTTTGTGGCCTGGAAGGACAAGGTATATACATGCATCTATGGATGCACTTCAAGTTGCAATGACAGACAAAATTAATAAACTATTCTAATTAAGTTGAACAAATAAAAGTACTAAATAAAAATATACCATAAAACAGTAACTATACATGTTGTTGGGGTAACAATACATGTTGTTGGGGTAACAAATAATTTGTTTAATTAAATATTTGCTTGACTATTCACCCAATTAAGGAAACCGTACCAAATGGAGTTATGTAAATTAGAGTAACATATATGTATAGTGTTGCGATCAGGTAATTGGAAGCATGCTAGGTGATGTATGATGCTGTTTAGTATTTTAATTTTAAATTGAGTTGTCACAAGGTGGAGAATCATGCCCTATTTTTACTTTCCAGTCGACTTTTTGTTGTTGCTAGTTTTGGGGGGAGGGGTCGCCCTTTGCTTTGCAAAGGGCTGGTGCTACCATCCGACCAATGGCTTAGGGTATTTATGACCATGTTATCCTTCCTCTTTCTCTTAGTCATATCTCTCTTTCCACCATTGCAAGGTGTTCTATCTCTGTTTTTCATCCAAATTCAACTAAGATTCCATTAAGGTTGATCCCATTTACAAAACACACAGGACATATAATATACTACATATACAATCAGCATACAAGAGAATTAATTAGACAAACTAATACCAGTATTATGTACCCACAGAAGAATATGAACAATAAAATCTTACAATACAGTAAGAGGAAGAAGATTTGAATTAATGAATTACTTACACGAGTTCCATCATTTCTGATGAGGTATTTGTTTTAGGTTTCGGATGAGAGGAGTTTGAGAATATCATGTGGCTGACCACCCTGCACTAATTCCAATATATTCCAGGTAAAGTGATACCACTCAACTCTTTTCAGCCGCTTATCCCACATTTCCATCTCTTCCATAAACGGGGACTTCTTCAGAGCCTTCCCCCCTCCTTCTTCTTCATCTTTTTCTTGTGACTGTCAGACTCCTCATCCTCCTTTTTATGCATCTTCTTCTTCTTTATATCCTCTGAGGCCACCATCTCTCCTATGGCCACTGCCTCCTCCACGACCATGGTCGACGCCGCATCCTCCACGATCTCCTCCGCGGCCGCCCCCTCCACGATCTCATCCGCGGTCGCCTCCGCCACGATCTCCTCTACGGCCGCCTCCTTCACAACCTCGTTCTTCACGACCGCCTCCGGGACCGCCGCCTCCCCGACGTCCTCGGCCGCCAACGCCGCTTGCGGCTGCGGCTCCTCCTGAGGATGGAGGAGACGTCACAGTCCACCTGTTCACAGAAATAATGTGAATAACAAACTTCTCCAGGCCGACGGGGCATATAAGGATCCTCATGAAACCAACAGGGAGGAAAAAACAGCAATTTTTTCTCGGCCTCCATCGTCAACTTCCTCTCTCTGTAGCTGATATCTGAAGGATTGAAAATTTAAGGTTCAGAAACAGTTCTGATTACTCCTACTCCTGTTTAAAAGGAAGGGGTGAGATCACGGGTTATCAAAATTTTCTTACTTGCATATTTATTTTAATTAATTTCATTGTTTCTTAAATTAAAAAACTCCTTCAATTTTGATTTACAAAACATAAAATTAAATTAATCATTCTCTGTGGAATCGACTCTTACTTGCATTACTACATATTTATTTTTCAAAGTAAGATTTTATTTTTGGGTGCCTACGACAACACACCAATAAACGAATCTGGATACCCGAATATTCAAATAATCTGTTTATTCGAATAAAATAAACGAAAATGGATATTATCCGTATTCAGATATTATTTCAAATACCGGATACAGATAGCCTTTTTAAAATTCGCTGAATACCGAATACGAATACGGATAACGAATTTTTTTCCAGATACGGATACTACTATATTCAGATTCGTTTATATCCATTTACACCCCTATTTGGAGGCATGCAAGTGGAGCCATGAGAAACATATAACGCTGTTTAGGTAGTGTAGGGTGAGGATTTCAATTTTAAATTGAGTTGTGCTCACAAAATGGGGAGTCATGTACGTACTGGCCCCATAATGCCATATCTTTTGATATTATATATTTTCCATCCCAATCCATATATATATATATATATATATATACTATATGTATATATATAACTGTGTAGTGTATAGTCGACTATGACAACGATTTTGTTGAATTATGGCGACGGTTAACCATCGTCATAGACCAAAAATAGCTATGGTTCCAGTTGAACCGTCGTCATAGCTGATTGTATATTACACAGCTGTGTACATACATTTTTTCGACAACGGTTCAACCATCGTCATAACTATTTCTGATCTATAGCGACGGTTGAACGATCACAATAACCTAAAAAAACCATCGTCAAAATCGATTATGTACTACACAACTGTACACATAAATATAATGCATATATATATATATATATATATATATATATATATATTTATGCTATTTTTCCTGTTTTCTTGGTCATACGGTCACACCTCTCTTTCCACCCTATCAGTATAGGACCTAAACTATACTAGAAAATTAAAAAAAAAAAAAAGTAAACAAGTACAAGTATTACGTACCAACATTAGAGCATCAAATATAAAATTAATTAAACTACTACTGGTGTTACAGCAAGAGGAAGAAGTACTGCTACAATAAGAAGAATAAGATTTTAATTAACAATCTCTAATCTTATTTAATACTCATTTGTTATTTTCAGTCAAATTTATATATAATAATACAAATTTAAGATTTATTATATTATTACTTAAATAGCAAAATTTAAAAATAAAATAAATCTTTTTTTGACATAAATCGTCTTAATTAATTTGAATTTATTAATTTTTAATTAAATATAAGTATAATTATATTTTAAGTATTAATAGAATCTTATTAGAAGTTGGATAATATAATTTTTGGAGAAAAATATTCTCTTGTCAGAATCATTTTGCCTAATAAGTTCAATATTATATTTGCAAAAATAGTTTAACAAAATATTTATAATATTATAATTCTCTATAAGACACGTTCCTTACACGGGTGTAGATGATAGTTTGTCTGTCTGTCTATTTATCTATACTAAAATTAAATAAACAATTTGATTCGCCCCTTTTTTTTGTATGGTTCAACCTTTGATTTTTTTACATTAAGTCAACTTTTATTATTTATTTATACAAATTAGAAATTAGAATTAGTATCATATTATATGGAAACAAGTACTATAATCAAAATATGATCATCTTACCTAATATTAATTTATTAAAAAATATTTATCAATTCAAATTAGAAATTAAAATTAATATAATAGTTTTATAAGAAAACAATAACTATTAATATATAGTGAAAATAATCAAAATAATATTATCTTATTTGATATTAATTTGTTGTTTTTATTCAAAAATTAAAATTAATATAATAATTTTATAAGAAAACATGAATTTGATATATAATTTTATAAAAAATAATCAAAATAAGACTATCTTACCCGTTATTAATAGTTTGAAAAAAGAGAGGAAAAGTACCACTTTCCCAAAATTAATTAATATGGTATTGGGTAAAAACTACTAATTTTATATGTACATAGCATTAGTCTCATTTCAAAATATGCTATTGGGTAAAATTAATTAATATGATATTGGATAAAATTAATAATTTTAAATGAATAATTTTTATAATAAATAATTTTATTTTAAATTATTAGTGTAACACATTAGTCTTATATCACCTATCATTTCAAGCTACTAGCTATTTATAGGCTGTTATAGTATTTTCAGTTTATGAATATTAGTGTAACACTGTGGTGAACTTAATGACTTACAAATATAATATTGAGATATATACATTATACGTATTAATAACGTCCCCCGTTCCAAAAATAACGTCAGACCAACTTTAAACTTTTAAAATTAATTAATACCATTTTAAATATAATTTTCAAATGATTTATTTACATTTATGACCAACATTAAACTATTAAAATCAATTAAAATCATTAATTTAATTTTCAGTTCGTTTTTTTTTAAATAGCAATATTTCATATAAAATTTATGATAAAAACTGGTACAAAATGTTTTTTTATAAAAGATATTACCATCTGGATCTCCAAAGCTGGCATAAGTCCTAGAAAAAAATGACTTAGGTACATAATTTTTAATGCATGAATTATTATCCTCAAAATAAACCTATTATCCTCAAAATAAAACTATTATATCACATTACATATCCAACCTCTTATCATTTAAGTGCAACTTAATATTTCAAATTTAAACTTAAACGACATTAAAAAATAATTTATTTTGCCTCCTCTATACTTTTTAAAATTATGTGAAAATTAAACTTGTGACAACTTTTGAAATTTGAAATTATTAAATAAAAGAATTCTCAATTATGCTCCATAAAAAGAAGTTAGTTTTTTAATAATTAAATTAGCAGCTAACCATCCATTTCAAATAAAGAGTTACATTTGTCTATTCTTTTTTCACAAAAATAATCCTTTTTGTTTTTGCTAATTAAAATAATCCTATTTATAGTAACTATAATATAAATGACATAATGTTCCCACCAATTCATTTTCATCTGACCATTTTAAAACTAAACGGTATTATTACGGGGTAAGAATATAACATCATTATATTATAATTTTTTTTTATAAATATTTAAATGAAAAACCATTAAAATATACTCTTTTCATTTGAAATAAAAAAATAACAAATTTGACATTTTAAAACTAATTTTAAGATATTTTCAAATTCGTAGTTGATTTATCATTTTAATAACTCTTAGATAACACAATTTTTATAAAACTGCGTTGACTAGGATTAAATGAACTTAAATAAAAAGATTAAATTTAAGGCATCTCAACTTTACTTTTATATTATATTTTGACATAGAAAAAGTACGCTTTTATAAATTTTCAAATATTTAAAAAAAATGAAAAAAAACAATATCTATAATACCTAATATAAGAAACAAAAGCATGATAGGGCATATATAATTTATTCTAATATTTTTTTTGGGTCAATAAGACAACTAATTAGCAAATATTTTCAAAAACAAAACAAAAAAATTAATCATAATGCAAAAATAATTAAGTATTATTCATGCGTTCAAAGTTATTACAAATATTTTTAAATTTAAAATTGTGAAGATTCATTTAATTTTTTAAAAGAACAAATCTTGTAATTAATAGTCTCTCCATTCCAAAATTATATGAAATTTCTAAAATGTTATTATATTTATTTAGTTGATTGAGTTACATACGTATTTGAGAAAAATAATTTTTTAAAAAAATCTCTTTTTTAAACAAATATATCACTTGAAAGGAGTGGTATTTCTTAGAAAGATACAATTTTAATAATTGTATTTTCAAAAATTCAAATTATTAATGCTAATTTTAATTTTTTTAATAACTCATATTAACTTAAAATAATTTTAATCCTAAATTAAATAAATTCATATCTACTTAATTTTTTTAAAATTGTATTGATCTAAGAAATTTAAACTATTTAAATTGAATATAAGTATAAAGAATAATTTATAAGAACGACTAGTTATTGAAAGTATGATTTTCGAATCAGATGGCCAGTAGATCCGGTATCAAACATTGTCTTGTTGAAATGATCAAGTCAGTTAATTGCTGCCTAGAGACTCGTAACTATACAACGGTCCAACTGTGTCGAGAAACTCTCATCCATTCATCCACATACTTGTACTCGTGAGGAGGACGAGTAGTCATTGTACATGAGGCAGCAACAACAACAATAAGAGTAGGTGTCGGTCACTGACCACTTTTATCAAACAGAGAGTCTACGGGCTGCTTGATTTTAATTTAATAAAGCTGAATAATTAAATTAATTAAAATTTTAAATTAAATAATTAAATTTAATTTTTTTAGTTGAATAGTTAAGTCTTAAATGAATGGTTAAGTTTTAACTGAATAAAAAAAATTTAAAAATATTAATTATTATATTAAGTAATATTAAATAAATTTATAATAATTTTGAATTTTTCAGATGGGTAAAATAATAAAAATATGTTATTCAGATATTTTCGAACATATCACTTTTCAAATAAATAACTTTTTTCATTCAGTATTTAGAAATCTATTTTATTTAACTCATTTAAATTATTTAAAAATTCAAAACTATTTTATTCAATTTTTATCAAATACTCTCTTAGACAAAAAGAGGGAGCAACTTAATTGAGTTTTTTTAACTTTTAAATTTTTAGAGCGCAAGATAAATAAATTACTCTCAGAGACAGAAAAAGGTTAAGGATAAGGGAGGTCATTTAAAGAGAGCGACAAAGAAACGTCAGGAGCGAAGTCAGAATTTTATTTCAATAATAGTTAATTTTATTTTTTTTTGTTAAAATTAAATAAATAAAATATAAAAATTCAGCCTATGTAATACAAATTTGTTGAAAATAAAAACTCAACAAAAATAAAATACACAAAAAATATATATAAAAATATTAGACGAACACACAAAAATAAAGAGATGCTCCTTTTGTCTAACAATGACAGTCTAATTTGACATTTTTTTTAGCATATCATAGTTCTAATTATTTCTTAATTGTAATTATTTTTTTTAGTATAAATACACATTCTGATTACATAAACATAATAAACATAAAAAATAGAAAAAATGAAATTCAACTTAATTCACAATAAAAACAATTGGAAACAAAGATAAATACATATTTAGGAAAAAAAAAGGAAGATAAATACATGCACACACACACACACACACACACATATATATATATATATATATATGAAAGTCTGAAACTTATTTAAAGCATTCAGGCTTTTAATTGCTCTCCGTACAAATGCAATTGCATGCGTTAATGCGTATTACAAATGGTAAAAGCCATCAATGACACCTAGGCGTACGTAGCTGAAAGTCTGAAACTTGCTTAAAGCTGCAAGATTTTAATTACTCTTCGTACAAATGCATGCGTATTACAAAGAGTCCTTCTATGCGGACAAAAAATTGGGACCGGAAAATGAAACAGGTAATTTTTTTTTTACTTGACTTTTAAAATTTTAATAATATTTATTTTAATTTAAATATTTATAAAATTTAATAATTTATATGTAATTTAAATATATATAAATAATTAAAATTATACAATTTATACGGAAGAAGAGTAGTCCGTCTACATGAAGAGGAAGAGTAGTCGGTGTACATGATGCAGGAGCAGGTGTCGGTCAATGGCCACTTTTATCAAACAGAGAGTCTTACAGAGAGAGAGCAACTTAATTGTTTTTTTTTTAACTTTTTAGAGAGCGAGAGAAATAAATCACTCTTTAGAGAGAGAAAGGGGTTAGGTATAAGAGACACCTGCACTGCTTTTAAGTATTATTCATGCGTTCGAAGTTATTACAACAAATATTTTGAAATTTAAAATTGTGATTTATTTATTTTTTTTTAAAAATAAATCTTATAATTAATAATTTATTCTTTTTAAATTAAAAGTATATTTTTTTATATAATAAAATGGAGTTTCTAAAATGTTATTATACTTATTTAGTTAATTGAGTTACATACATTATTGAAAAAAATAATTTTTTAAAAAGTCTTTTTTTTAAACAAATATATCACTTAAAATGAGTGGTATTTCTTAAATAGATACAATTTTAATAATTGTATTGTCAAAAATTCAAATTTTATTTTTTTAATAACTCATATTGACTTAAAATAATTTTAATCTTAAATTAAATAAATTCATGTCTACTTAATTTTTTTTAAATTGTATTTGATTGTACGAAATTCAAATTAATTATAATTATTGAAACTGAATTAATAAGTATAAAGAATAATTTATAAGAATGACTAGTTATTGAAAGTTTGTGATTTTTAATAGAGTTGAGTAAAAAATTAAAATTAATCTCGAAATTATAAAAAAAATCGATCAAATCGTATCAATAATTTTTGCGTATATGATAATTTTAAAAAAAATTAAAAAATTGAATTTACACTTTGTTTTTAATTTTTGAATCAAATTATACCGCTAATAATGACAAAATGACATCGTTTAAGTGTATATATATATATATATATATATATATATATATATATATATATATATATATATATATATAATAAAATAGAGCGGCTCAAATCCCAAGGTTTCAACATCCAACGATATTAAATTAATTTAGACTTCAACATTTAACAGTCTAAAATCATTTAAGGCTTCAATATCCAACGGTCACTAATCTATCACTCATTTTCCTCCCAAATTCAACATCTTTTTTTTTAAAATCTATCAATTCATATTTTTCTCCCAAACTAAATTCACCACTACACTATAATAATAATAATAATAATTAATATAATAGTACTAATAATAGTACTAATAATAATAATAATAATAATAATAATAATAACAATACTAATACTAATACTAATACTAATACTAATAATAATAATAATAATAATAATAATAATAATAAATAATAATAATATTAAAATAAGAATTATACTAATAGTAATAATAATGACAATAATAATTATAATAAAAGTTGTAATAATAATAATAATAATAATAATAATAATAATAATAATAATAAAATTAATTGTTCAAAACTGCGAAGAACTAATTTTATGGTGGGAATGAGTAACACATTAATATTTGTCTAAAAAAGAAACTATGATTGAGTTGAGTATCAATCTTTTTGTATTAATGGTTGGACTCTCAATTTTATTATGAAAACAAGAGTTCACAACAGTTTTAGATTTTTTAATTTTAAAATATTAAATACAATACTCAACTGTTATATTAGTTGCATCGTATCTTCAGGCACGGGTTATCTCTAAAGTATATATATACACGGTGAAAACGAGTTATACAGGGAAGTGATATTTTTATAGTTATATTTTATATTTCCGCTTTGGACCCCACCACCTAATCAGATTAATTTATTTATGTCCAATTTACCCTACTAGATACATACTAAACCCAGTTGCGTCTTCCTACAATTCGTTTCCCAACTCTCACCTTCTACCAGTGTCCCAAATTCACCATTAAATCTTCATTCTTTTTCCCACTTTTGAGTGAGTTAGTTGAGTTGATTTTAATTTTGAAGCCTTCTACTATGTAATAGCAGAGGGCCTCATCGGTTGTAATTTGGATCGGTGATTGGAATAGAAAAAGAGGCCAAAATTACCTAGATCATCATCCGGTTCATCTCAACAATTAGAAAGAAATACAACCTGATACCCAACAAAAGCAATATGGCTGTAAACCCATTGAAAGGATGAGCTATGTTGGATTAATTTAAAAACAGAAACAGAGGTGGAAAATTTCAGAACACAAGTCAGTAAAGCTATTGAGAGGATGCCAAACAGAGGAGTAGTGGGGGAAGGTTTGATGGATTTATATTTCGAAACAAATCGGGACAAAGCGCAACCATTTTCCCCACCACTACTCAAGCATCTCCGAAACCAATGTCCCAGGCGAGCTATACCCTCAGTACACCACAATTCTAAATTCTCTCTCTCCTTCGGACTCCAATTTGGTGTCTCCTCCGATCTATGTATTCGTGGTCTTGATGGAGGATAAAGAAAATGAGTTACAGACACTAACAGAGGCAAGTGGGTTTAGTATGTAGCTGATAGGGGTAAATTGGACATAAATGAATTAATTTAATTAAGTGGTGCGAATCACTACGAAAATATCAAATATGGCTGTGGAAATATCAGCTCCCTTTATATATACCCCTCGGTAGAGCCTTAAATCCCCACTCCAGTCTCCGCCTCCGCTAAATCCTGCCTCTTGTCTCCGCCTCCGCCTCTCTTCCCCAACCAGGGTTTTCTTCTCTCCTGCCTAAAACCTGGCAGAGTTGTTCCCTTTTCCAGGCTTCTCGACTTCCACGAAAATGGTCAGTATTATACCTTTTTCCGGTTAATTTTGTTTGCCTTATTTCATTAATTTTTCAGATATTCAAACACTTGTTGAATAATATATTTTTTTGTAGGCCATTGACGTATGTTCATGTATTTTTTTCCATTGACATTTGTTCATGTATTTTTTTCTTTGAGATGTTTAATTTGATAGACTCTCTCAAATGATATCGATCTACTTCACCCACCGGCTGATGTGGAGAAGAGGAAGCACAAGCTCAAGCATCTCGTCCTCTTTCTTCATGGTATTTTGCGATTAACATTTCCTTATTAATTTTTATAAATTATTCTTTGATTTGTATTATTTATGGATAATTTTTTATTGATTTTGTATTTTGGATATTGTTTTCGAAGGATGTGAAATGCCAAGGCTGCTTCAGCATGTAAGTTTTGTAAAATGCGTTAAGTTGTGGAATTTTTTTTATTTGTTTATATATTTGAGTGAATTGATTTGTTGGATGTGAATGTTTATGGGTAGTTGATTGATTATGTATGTTGGGTGATAATTACATAAGCATTGTGTTTGGCCACTTCCAAACTGTTGTGGTATGCGGCAACTGCCGGACGGTGTTATGCCAGCCAACTGGTGGCCGAGCTAGGCTCACTGCGGCATCCTCTTTTAGGAGAAAGAACGATTTGATGGGTGCTTCAAATTTGGTTAGTCCATTGAGAGATGAAGTAACTTTTTGTTCTAATGGTTCTTTCATATATTATTGTGCTAAATCATGCAAGAAGACTTTATCAAGATGTCTTAGGATGCTTATTTTGATACTTTTTGGTTGAATTGGTTCTGTTTGGAAGATAAAACTTTTTGTTAGTATTATGAATGGAAGTCTGACTTATTAATCATATACATGCTCTACCCTGTTGTAGCATATTTTTCCCCCTATTAATTTGTTTGTTTTTGTAAATGCTTAGTTATTGGTTTGAATATGCGGACTTGCTATAAATGAGTCCTTTCCTTTGACAGGTAGACTTGTTTTTCAGGCGGAAAAACGTGTCCGCTTTTCATTGGACCATAAACTTTTTACCTTGGCATTGTTGAGATGGGATCAGTTTGTTGTTACACACACATATGTAACATACATACATATATATGTATATATGTTATATATATAGAGAGAGAAACAAGCTTTTTTTTTCTTTCTATTTACATATATTTATACATATCTAAAAGTAAAGCACGATGTCGTTACTCTTCCAAACAAGTCTTATAAACGAACGATGTGTCAAATACAATGGCTGGTGATGAATTGTAAGATTCTGTTGGAGCTGAGGGTCTCGATGTAAACCTCAACCCTTAGACCATCTCATCTCAAAATAACACTTGCAATAGTGTGTGACCATATGCAGACACTCCCCTTCTAAGACCTAACCATATGTAGTCATTTCTTTCCAAAACTTAATTCAATCTGTACATATATAAACTCTTGTTGTCCCTCTTAGTAAACACATCAACAAAAAAAATCTATTTGCAATGGTGACTTCATCTTCACATTTACCTCTTCTCAACTCTTCTTTTCTATTAGTAGTCGAATACCCTAATCATTATTCTCAAGAATTTTACATGTTAGTATTCATACAAACTGTCATTTTGTCCTTGCCATAAATTGGCTATCCGCCTTTATGCTCGGAATGTTCAGTGCTGCTGGATTGACAGTTTCTAAGTACCTAACTGCGGGATGAAATCAATATCATAATAGGTGGAGGATTTAGTGAAATCTTTTAAAGCAAGAAACTTATACGCACACCTCTTATAATGCGGTGAAAACAGTTCTTTATGTAAGTATTTTGTTTTCAAACTTTACTTTCCTTCTCTTTATTTTGTCTCTTTTTATATTCTCATTTTATTCGTGTATTTTTAGGGATCTGAAACACTAGAAATTTCTATATTTGATCTTGTATACTGTATTTTGTGAAATCTTGGAGGGGAGTTTAGGGATTAGACCAACTATATATATCTGGTGGACATATATATGATGCATCATGTTGACGTCCACGGGTATTGAGTTACAATGTTAACATGAGAAAATGGATGCATCTAATATTGCTTCACCTTTATGATTTGTATGGTGAGCTTAATAAACAATTTCTTACCTAAATACATTTTAAAAATCTTGGTCATTACATTACAAGTCAAATCCCTAGCATAGGAGGAAAAACAATCTAATTAGGAGTCAAGGACAGAAAGTGTGCAAGAGGATATAAAGATCGTTTTGTGCGCTATCTAGTCCCATTCTTAACAACAATGAGAAGGTCTTGATTATGAATTAAACTCATTTAATTCAAAATAAATATATTTATTCTACATCACGAGTGACACATCTCAACATATCGTGACTATAATTGTGAGATTTTGTATCATCCGGGGATGACCAACGTAGTGGTTGACCCTCTGAGTAGAAAGGTTAGAAAGGGTAGAGAGATCGTTGATGCTGACAACCCAAGAAGAATCGATAGAGGAGGATTTGGCACTAGGCTTGGTTTGGTTTAATATTATAATTTTGGTGCTTGGCTTGGTTTGACTTTATTATTTGGTTTGGTTTGATTTGATTTGGTTCGACATGGTTTTCTAGATATGATAATTTATTAGATTTTTGAAAATCTTTATTTAAGTATTTTATCTTGTTTTATTATGATGTTTGAGGATTTGACCTTTGGGTTGACTTAACACTCTAAATCGGTCACATGATTTGATGTGACATATAAATCATTCAGTTTAATGCTGCACTTATCTTTTTTTTTAAAAAAATTTCTTTTTAGTTTTTCAAACCCTATTTGTTTGAGATCTTGGAGATGTTAAATCTTTTACACCGATTTTCAGCTTATATGTTTTGTTATATGTTCTCATTATTTTTTTTCTACCCAAATAATATCTGAAACTTGGAATTTTTTTATATAATGATTTGGGTTTATTTTTTGGATTTCTTTTTAAAATTTTTTCAGTTCTCAACATTTGTTCTCTAAACCTTAAAGATGTTAGCTCTTGCATTTTGTTTCTTTATCTGACAAATTATGTGTTCTTTTAAGTTCTATTATGTTAATCCAGTTTCTCTTTAATTAATAGGTGAAGTTTTTTTTAATTGAAGATTATTCTTGTGTATGACGAGAAAATGACCGAATTCCTCTATACTCATTGGTGTGACCTTTGCAATTGGGCTCCAATCCAATGGCTCAAATTATTGTAGATCCTATAAATTGGACTAGTATGAGAACGCATCTTGTTACGGTTATAAAACAATTTTAAAACATAGTTATCTCAACCAAATGACGCTACTGGAATTCATCTATACGATGAGAAACCTGTACAAACAAATCAACTTGACAACCTATTTTATAGGCAAAGTAATACGTTGGAGTTTGAGGGGAACGAAAAACCTTATTCAATTGTTTAAAACACCAACCAGATTTTCGTCTATTTTACTAGTCTCAGTAATGTCTTCTTTAATGACTTAGGTTCCCACACTCAATTTGCTTTTCAGGTCTACAAGTCCATGGAACAAAAAAACAAGCGTAGGAAAAGCTACGATTCTACGAGCCCAGAGTTAAATTTGACTTGAAAAGAAAAATGGGAACAAAAAAGCCTTATTCAATTGTTTCAATACTGACCAGATTATCGTCTATTCTACTATTCTCAGTAATGTCTTTTTTAATGACACAAGTTCACATGCTCAATTTGCTTTCCGAGCCTACAAGTCCATGGAACGAAAAAAAAATTAAGCGTATGAATCTTTCTACGAGTTTAGAGTTAAATTTGACTTGAAAATAAATATGAGAACGAAAAACCTTATTCAATTATTTCAAACACCGACCATATTCTCGTTTATTCTACTAGTCTCAGTAATGCCTTATTTAATGACACAGGTTCACAGACTTAATTTGCTTTCCGAACTTATAAACGTATGAAAAGTTGCGTCTTCTACTAAGCTAGAGTTAAATTTGTCTTGGAAATAAACACGGTCAATTAGGAAGAGAGATCTGAGTAATCATTATGAACATGATAACATCCTACCATTGCGTCATATAAGTGTGTCGTCCTCAATCATAAAGATAGAAAAAGAATAAGGGAAGATACTAGATAAAACATGGTCGATCAGGAAGAAAGATTTGAGTGTAATCATTATGAACATAATAACATCCTACCACTGCGTCATAAGTGTGTCGTCCTCGATCATAAAGATAGAAAAAGAATAAGGGAAGATACTAGATAAGAGGATTGAGTTAAAGTAGAATAGAATTGTTGTTTTTGTTTTATTCTCATAAATTATATCTTTTTTGTTTACTCATATCACAAATTATATCTTTTGGAATTGAAGTAGGATCGGGATCATTAATCTTCTTTTTTTTGTATTTATTTTTCAATGGAATTAAGTCGGTTCATCTTAGAATTCCCCCGCGTACTACAATAAAAACTTAAGTTTTAGCGAACTTTATTGTGGGGTGGGGTGGGGTGGGGTGGGGACGAGAAGAGGGAGGGGGAGACCAATCATTTATATTTTGTTTTTTTTGTTTATGTTTTAGTAGAACTAAGTCAATTCAGCTTAGAATTCTTTCGTTTTTTTGTTTTAGTGGAATTAAGTTTGTTCAGGTTAGAATTTCGCCTGTTTATTGCAATAAAAACTCAAGTTTTAACGGATTTTGTTACGTACGAGGTTAGGGGGAGGAGGCCAATCATTTATCTTTCGTTTTTTGTGTTCTTGTTTTAGTGGAACCAAGTTAATTTAGTTTAGAATTCCGTTCACGTACTGCAATAAAAGTTCAAGTTTTAGCGAACTTTGTTACAGATTGTTTATTTTCCCGAGGAACCAAAAGATATAATTTGTGATATGAGTAAACAACTGGTTCTTTGGGGAAAGAACATTTTGTAACAAAGTTTGCTAAAATTTGAGCTTTTACTGTAGTACACGGGTGAAATTTTAAACTAAATTGACTGTTCCACTAAAACATGAACACAAAAAACGAAAGATGAATGATTGGCCTCCTCCCCTACCCTCGTAGCAAAATCCGCTAAAGTTTGAAATTTTATTACAATACGCGGGCAAAATTATAACCTGAACAAACTTCGTTCCACTAAAACAAAAAACGAAATAATTCTAAACTGAATTGACTTAGTTCCACTAAAATATAAACACAAAAAACAAAATATAAATGATTGGCCTCCCCCTCCCCACCTCCTCCTCCACATAACAAAGTTCGCTATTGTAGTATGTTGGGGGAATTCTAAGCTGAACTGACTTAATTCCATTAAAACATAAATACAAAAAAAAAAGATAAATGATCTCGATCCTATTTCAATTCCAAAAGATATAATTAAACAAAAAAGATATAATTTGTGAGAATGAAACAAAAAACAACAATTTTATCCTACTTTAACTCAATCCTCTTATCGAGTATATTTCCTTATTCTTTTTCTATCTTTATGATTGAGGACAATACACTTATGATGCAGTGGTAGGATGTTATCGTGTTCATAGTGATTACACTCAAATCTCTCTTCCTGATCGACCATGTTTTAACTAATATCTTCCTTTATTCATTTTTTATCTTTATGATTCAGAACGATACACTTATGACACAATGCTAGGATGTTATCATGTTCATAGTGATTATACTCAAATCTCTCTTCTTGATTGACCATGTTTCTTTCCAAGTCAAATTTAACTTTGGCCTAGTAGAATACGCAACTTTTCATACGTTTGTAGGTTCGGAAAGCAAATTGAGTCTGCGAATCTGTGTCATTAAAGAAGACATTACTGAGACTAGTAGAATAGACGAAAATTTGGTCGGTGTTTGAAATAATTGAATAAGGTTTGTCGTTCCCATATTTATTTTCAAGTCAAATGTAACACTAGACTCGTAGAAGATGCAAAATTTTTCTATGCTTGTTTTTTCGTTTCATGGACTTATAGGTCCGGAAAGCAAATTGAGCCTTTGAACTTGTGCCATTAAACAAGGCATTACTAAGACTAGTAGAATAGATGAAAATTTGGTCAGTGTTTTAAACAATTGAATAAGGTTTTTCGTTCTCATGTTTCTATTCAAGTCAAATCCAATGTATTACTTTGCCTAAAATAGGTTGTTAATTCGATTTGTTTGTACAACTCTCTCACCAGTGAAGATGTACACCCTAGAAGCGTCATTTGATTGGGATGACGATGTTTTAATTTTTTTTATAACTGTAGCAAAATGCATTCTCATGCTAGTTCAACTTATTAGATCCACAATTGCGAAGGTCACTCTAACGAGTATGGATGAATTTCGTCATTTCTTTGTCATATATAAGAATATTTTGTAATAAAAAAAATTCACCTATTGATTAAAGAGAAATGAGCTTTAACATAATAGAACTTAAAAAAACATATAATTTGCCAACATATTTAGGGTTTAGAGATTAAATGTTGTAAAAAGGAATCCAAAAGATAAACTTAAATCATTACATAAAAAAGGCTAGGTTTTAGCATAAAAAAAATAAATGGAGTATATAACAGAATATATTAGTTGAAAATCGGTGTATAAGGTTTAAGATCTCGAATAAATAGGTTTTGAAAAAATAAAAGGAATTTAGAAAAAATAAAAAGATAATTGCAATAGTAAACTGAATGTTTTCTATGTCATATTATAAAACCATGTGATCGATTTAGAGTGTTGAGCCAACCCATAAGTCAGATCCTTAAACATCATTATAAAACAAGATGATTTTAAAATGTTTCAGATGGGTTTGAAAAATTTATCAAACTAAAATCAAAATCATATATAGGAAACCAAGTCAAACCAAACCAAGTCAAACACCAAAATCATAGTATTAAACCAAACGCTAGGTGTTAGATCGTCAAACATCAATTAAAAGGGACAAAATAAAGTATACAAGATCAAACATAGAAACCTTTAGGGTTTCAAATTCCCAAACGTACATGAATAAAATGAGAATATAAAAATGGGCAAACTAGAGAAAAAGAAAGTAAAGTTTGAAAACAAAATAATTACATAAAGAGTCGTCTCCACCCCGTTATAAGAGAGGTGCGTATAAGTTTCTTGTTTTAAAGAATTTCACTCTAAGTTCTCTATCCATAATCCATGGTATTATCGCATTGATTTTATTCCGCAGTTAGCAGTACTGAACATTTGAGCATGAAAGTGGACAACCAATTTATAGTAAGGACGAAATGATAGTTTGAATAAACACTAACATGTAAAGTCCATGAGGAATAATGACTAGGGTAAATATTCGGCTGGTGTTTGGAAGAAGGGTTGAAGGAAAGTAGGTGGGAAGATGAAGTTGCCATTGTAAATATATATATATATATATATATATATATATATATATATATATATTTATTTAGAGAGAGAACAACATGGGTATGTATATACAAATTGAATTAGGTTTTGGAAAAGAAAGGCTGCATGTGATTAGGTTTTGGAGAGAAATGCCTGCATACAGTCACTATTGTAAGGGCTGAGGTTTACATCACAGGCCTTCATCAGCTCCAACGGAATCTTATCCTTTATCACCAACCGTTGATTTGACACAACGTTTATTCGTTTACAAGACTTGTTTGGAAGAACAACGACATCGTACTTTGCTTTTACATATGTATAAATATATGTAAATAGAAAAAAAAACTTGTTTCAGAAGGAGGGAAAAGAGAAGAACATAACTGAAATAAACATGTAAATAGAAAAATGACAGACGATACTCAGCTGAACAAAAACAGCAGACTCTCTCTATACATATATGGGAAAAATAAAAGGTTTTAATTTTAAAAAAAAAGTTCAAATCCTGCTATTTCCTCCAAATCAGAAATCGATCCAACAACCCTTCTCTCTTCTCCTTCAATTGCAACCCAGTTCTTCTCCGATTGCCCCTTCTTTTTATTGCCCTTTTCGAGATCCAAACATACGGCAAGCAGGAGATATGGTCAGAACAAAGAAAAATTGATTGGCACTTTTGCATAGCTCATCCCTCCCGCCATGACAGATCAAAGTGAAGGAGGACTACAAATTTCAAATTCCACCCAAGTCTACTTCCGTTGCTGCCTAATTTTCTGTCTCTTAACTGAAGAAGATGCATGGAAGCAGAAGACCTAAGTTCAATCTGAAAAATTGCTCACGAAGTCATTGAATAAAGGTTATACACTTACACTTTTCACAGTTTATTGTGCATTTTATTCAATGTTTATTTGATTGTGTTTGGAGGCGTGGGTAGTAAGGTTTTTCTTGTGGGTTAAAGGAATGCAATGGAGAAATCAGAAGAAAGTAATGAAATATCTCAATCAGTAGCACTAGTAGGCCGTAGACCAGTAGGAATTGAAGACTCCTGAAAATACCGTCAAATACCTTATATTTTTACAATTAAAGTTACTCAAACACTAACTTTTCCAATTTCCATTGAAGAGGTTCTTGAAGAACAGTGTGTATTATCATGGATCATTAAAACACTGATATAATCCAAATATATGGGCTCACTCTGTTGCAAACACTGACACAATCCAACTGATACTGAAGAAAATGTTCAGGTCTACATGCTTGATGTTTTCATTTTTTGCATTATTTTCTTAAGTGTCTGATATAGCAACTCAAATCTGTTACAGACTATATGTTCATGTTCTCATTTTATATACAATATAGAGCCTTAACTTTGTCTTTTAATCTTAACTTTCAGACTTTTGAGATAGAAAGGCGAATTGAGCTATTACTTGGTATATGTTCCTCAAGCTGGGGTTTTCATTGAGTTTTGCTTTTTATGATTGTATTCTCATTTATTTTCATCGAGTTCAATGTGCTGACCTAGTGACCTTGGATAGGACCAAAGGCGCCACTCCTGCTTCCATTTACTGTGTTATGTCAAACTGTGAAAGTTACAGAATGATGTTTACTAAATCTTGTTTGCTTCATATTGCAAATTTTATGTATAGTTTGACATGGCTGTTTTACAGACATTAGCGAACTGTGTGCTAATTACTCCATGAAAGCTGCATGCAATTTCTAGTTCAACATAATAATTTCTAGTTTGAAAATGTATAACGTCTTGATTTTCCATTTTTTATATGCCTGTTTTTTTCTAGATAAAAGATGTTTGATATGCTTCTTAATCCCTTCTTTTTTTAGGGGAACTTTTATTGAGTTTTGAAGCGGAGTGATCAGTGTATCACCTATTGGGCGAAATTGCAGTCAGGAAGAACGAGATGAATTCGAAAAGTATGACAAGTTATAGAAGCTTTGGCCCAATTTGGCCACATTATCATATTCAAATTCTATGTATGTTTTGTGTGGCTAATATTCATAACTGAATAGACTAAGTAATCATGCTACATTTAGGTTCACAACATACGCTCAACAATGGTGACACTTCTCTGTGAGAAGTTTAGACACCTTAACCTCGTGTTTTCTATCGGAGGACGAATAAGATTTGACATGAGTAGTTATCCTTTTGATGCTCTGGTTATTCTTTAAATACGAAATTGTAGACAAGTGAAGTGAATTTCACATAAATAAAAAAAATCTGGAAATTTTTGTGTCAGGTGTTCCCTCAAGGGTGGGACAAGACTTACTGCTTGAGATATCTTGATGAGTTTTCTGAGATCCGCTTCTTTGGAGACAAGACTTATAAGGTGGCCTCCTATTTTCACTATCAACTGTTGTCTAATAATTCATATCCATTGATTTATCCTTGCACGTCTAGTCATATTTTGACTCTTTATAAAAGAGTGATATTTTTTGCGCATTTTTTTCCCATTCCAGTGCAAATATACAATGTTTAAAGCCCGAGGTACAACTTGGTTGGATTGGAAAGAATTGCACAGGAAATATAATTATGTTTATATATGTAGAATGTTGATCAGTTCCTATAACTTTATGGGTACAGAAGTAAGGACGTGTTGTTGTTTTACTTTAACGGGGAGGAAATGGCCATGAAATTTTTGAATCTGAGCAAACAGAGGGTCACACAGGTTAGCTTATTTTTCTAGTTCATCGAAATAAAATGCTCACGATTTTGCCATTGTAATATCACAAAGTTAAACTGTTTCTTTCTTTTCCAGTTACAAGCCCGGAGGATACGGTCAAGCAGTATACAAGTCTCTTCCTTGCTGACTGAGGTGGAAGTCAGACGTTATTGTTCCGTTTATTGACACTCTTGTATTTGTATGCTATTTAGTTGTAAGCTCTCTGTTGGAGTGGAAATCGATAAACCCAGAATAGCTCCTTGGAATTTATTATATATAAATCTTACATTTGTTGCCTTTAAAAGTACGTTGACTTGTTTATAAAGGATCTGTACAATTTAGTTACAGCATTCTATTAATGACGGAAGTTCTAGTTCTTACAAAGATGGGATAGCAAATAAATACCAGTAGGTCAGTAAATGCCACACTAGCTATTCACTTTCTTCATGTGGCTTTTTGCTTGATTTCATTGATTCTCAAATTACATTAAAGAAAAATGAACGGACGGGACTGTTATGATGACTCTAATATCTGAAAGAAGATAAATGATTAAAGAAGCTTTTCTTCTTTTACATGTTATTTTTACATTCTGGAAAAGTAAATCCAACTTCTGGTTTCCAATTCTATTCTATGAAACTTTCAGAAACACATTATGTCCTCTGGAAATTACTTGGTTGCTAAGAGAATAAGCCAAATAATTTTCTATTTCGGCAAACTCAATACAGATGAAATGAGAGCATTCCCAAAAAAAAGAAACACAAACTTCATAAAACCTGAACACCAATTAGACATTTATAGCTAAAACTAACTGCTTAATACAAGTCATATTTAAAGAAAATAGTAGTAGTTGCTTTCCAGTACAAAGAGCTCTTTCTACAACCAAGAGGCGGGTGTTTAAACTTTAAAGTGCATGTTCTGATTTGGGGGAGGAGAAGGGAGATGGTTCTTCTTTGATCGATTAATCCCATATAAGAAAAACACCAACTTCTCCAAAAACATATTTAACAAAAATACACTCAAAACTAATAAACACCAAACCTAATTGAAAAATTAAGGCAAAACTGGTCCACCAAACTGTAAAATCAAGTCAAAACAAAACCTCCTGGATTTATGCAGCTATGTTCCCTCTCTTTTTTTCAACGAGGGACTATGGCTCCGATGTAGTAATACGACATCCACAGTGACGGAAACACGAGAAATTTTGTGAAGAGAGAGAAAGAGTTGATGAAAGAAGAGAATTCAACGAAAAAGAAGCCGAAGAAGAAGTCGCCAACGAATACGACGGCGCGACGAAGGTCGACGGCGAAGACGAAGGTTGTCGGCGAAGAAGAAGTTGAAAGTCGCCGGTGATGAAGAACAATCGTTGGCCCTAATTCTTCGATCGTTGGCTGATTTGGGGGAGAAGAGTTTGGCTCGATTTCTGATTGAGGGGGGGAGTAGTTTGGTTTGAACCGTGTTTTTTTTTGTGTGAAAAAAGCTTCCAAAACGACGTCGTTTTGGAAGCGCTGTGTTTATTTTTAAACTGCACATAATCCTTATATATATATAACAACAAATCGATCCATCTCAACAATGCTAAGGTAAAATTTTTATAGTCCAATGAAAAGCGGACACGTTTCGGCTGATGTTCTTCCCCACCCACCTACCTAAGAGCTCTTCTATGGGACATGATGTTGTTTTTCTAATTATGGTAGTAGTTTAGAGAGAGCACATGCAACTGCTTTTTTGTTTACAAATTTGGCTATGGTGCATAAGTTTATGTAATGAGCTTAAATCCAAAAGAAGAATGACAAGAGAAGAACAAACAAAATGTTAAAAGTACATGAGAATGGCTAGTGTGGTTGGAACAAGATGGAAGATTATGTGGTTGAACTGTCTTTAGAGATTTTTATCAGAGGATCATCTTGGGTTTAGAGATTTGTAATTCTTGCAGTTTCCATAACCCATTGTTGAGGCATTTGCAGTTTGACTATTTCATAAGATAAGATTGGATAGTCTTAGTCGTTAGCGATATTTGTTTATATCGGAACATAAGCAATTACATACTAAGTTTTTTTCTAAGTTTAAATGATGATCCCAGATTTGCCAAACTTAAGCTAGACCCATGACCTTGGCAACTTATTAGAATAATAACCACCCTGCAGAAAGGATTTATGTTGATCAATTTATGCATATACATGTTTTAATTTGTTAAATTTATCATTTATGCAATGAGTGCGCGCGCCTAAATGTGACTCGTGTAGCACCATTGGTTGGAGTGGGCTCAACTCATCATTGCTAAATCTATTCCCTCTGCAATGAACAGAAAAATTTATGTACAGAAAATGTTATCAGATTTGTGGGAAGGTGAAGAGGTTTGGTTGGGTTTTTACAAATAATGGTGTTCCTCGAATAAAGTTAAGGTTGATTTAACGGCTATGAACTTCTGCAGGCAGGGTAGGTTCGATTAGTAAGGGACATTGCCATGGGATTATAGCTGTTTCCCCTACTTAACCCATAGGTCCCCATACTTTTTGTAATAGTTCTCTGCCTCTTAATTTTTTGTTTTGAGCGGCCAACTAGCTTATTGCTGCCACCTTATTGTCAGTACATACAGCTGTGTATATATTTGTACATATTATAGTGTGGAATGGAGGCAATAATATGTATATTCAGTCAGAATAGAATATTAGCTGAAGCATTCACACTTTGATTTTTATCTTGCTAGCTAATTAAGTAATGCATTGAAGCAATATAAGTTTTTTTTGTGTTATAATCTGATAAATGTATATATCGTTCCGCCAGTCATGCAGATATTAGTTTAGCACAAAAGTGTAAAATCTCCCTAGTAATTCAGTAAAATTGCACTAGCAGACGGATAATTTGAGTTTTCAAATGGAAAATGCCATCATAACCTGAAGTAAAACAATAAGGAGGCAAAGGATAAGGTAGCCAATCATGTTATATAAGTGTGTGTGTGTGTGTGTGTGTGTGTGTATATATATATATATATATATATATGTTATAAACTTTTCAATAAGAAATAAGTATTTGGTATAAATTATGGGAAAAGGACATAGTAATTGGAAAAAACTAAGAAAGAGGTGTGAGAGAGGCTGTGTTTGGGAACTTGAACCAGTTGAGAAACTACAAGCTTTGGCATTACTACCCCACTACTAGTATTTAACATTTGCCAATCTCCCTCTCATTTTCCTTGTGGGGATGATGTTTAAATACCTGATATCTCTAAGCCCACCACCACCATATTTAGCTATCTAGTGGTATTGAATAGCTTTCAAACTCGTTCTAAATGAAGGTAAAAGAGAGAATTTAGTAATTCCATATATTAATATAACTGACATTTTCGTTTTCTTAAGAGCATTTATGATGTTTGATAGCAGATCTTTAGTTGGATGCAAAGCAAGCTAAATGCAAAACAAGGGTCAAGAAAACAAAATTCAGTATCAGCTAATCGTAAGCTTTCATGAATCTGTTTTCTTTCTTCACATTCTGCTGATGGTTATTAGTGATGGTGGGTGGTGTAATAAAATGGCAAAATTATCACATATATAATAAAATAGATTTTATTCCACCACCTCCCATATGAATTAAAAATGAAGGAGATGAAATAAATTTTCATTCTACTGGATTGGTTTATCCTCCAAAATGATCATCAAATATATTATTTTTCATTTTATTATTTCCACCATTCTATTTCCTTAATTCAAACATAGCATATGAGTCTACAGACAGAGAAGCAATAGTTAGTCTTACTAGTTTTGTAATTTAGGAGATCTTTCAATTATTTTTGAGGTCCCTATTATCAAGTTACATGTTATTAAATAATTTTATGTCAGAAAGCAAATTCTTATTGAACTTTCGTTCTAGTGATCATAGTACAAAAGGCTAGACCATAAACTAACATGAAATCTAGAGAAAGCATGGTTGTTTACTTGCATAATTTTTGCTATTTCTTTTGACCTGGATACGCATGACTGTTAGTTTTTCAAATTATTCATCTATGATCTTCAGTTAGCAATTGTTTTTCCACCTGCAAACTTCAAAACACAGCTATTCATATTCTGCAAGAACCTTCCAAAGAAGAATTCCCTTGACTGGCCTCGTGCTTTGCTTTCAATCGGGACATTTGGAATAACAATGTGAGAAAAGAAGTAGAGAAGTGCAATCTTCAGGGGAGCGAAGCCTCCTGTCAATATCATCTACAAGTCATTACCCTTGAAGAAGTTGGAGAGCTTCAGAAAGAGTTGAAGCTGATATTTGATAGACAAGTTGTTGAATCTAGTTCATCCGATGAACTAGAAACTAGCTTCGAAATTGACAAAACAACAAGCCACGAGACATATGAGGATATAGCAAACAAAGGCAGTCCTCTCCAGCATGGCAGCAGTGCTGGTCTCGGTAGAGGGAAAGACAGTCGCTTGGATAGCGCCAACAATGTCATTGGCAAGAAATCGCAGTCTTTTCTTCTTAAGAAGATGTTTCTCTGCAGTAGTGGATTCACCCCGACTCCCAGTTTAATAAGAGATCCACTCCCAGAATCAAGACTTGAGAAATCAAGAATGGAGAAGGTAAGTACCTAAAATTTTAGCACATTTTACCATTTGAAAATTGGTCTTTTTCTTGTGTTTGGAAGTTAGAAGGGGGATTGGGTGGTTATTTATGTTCCTATCTATGCATTTCGGATGTGTTTTTGGTCTTGAACTTGATTTACATCAATATTGCAATTAATCCAGAAATTTCCCTTTGTTTTGAACACGTTTCTTTTATATGTGTACAGATTCTCAGAGCTATTTTGAACAAAAAGATATATCCCCGAAGTTCTAGCCCAAAGGCTACTACTGCAAAGAAATACTTGCAGAATGTTTGAAGCGGCGAATGAGGGAAGTAAGTGGGTTAAAACAGATTCTGAATGTAAGTTCTTAATACGTGCATACTGATTTTCATTTTTCAAATTTTTACAGAAAGCTGATTGATCCATTCTTGTGGTTGCAGTTATCGTTCTAGAGATATAACTTTGCCTCATCTTGGCTCTGTCGTAAAAACATTACATGGTACTAATATATTTCGTCGGTCATACTCCTTTTGCCGTGTAATATTGAACTTTACTCAAAATTTTATGACTATGCTTCTGTTTGTAGATACACCTATAAAGATATATTGTTCAACTGTCTTGTTTTGGATGCACAGACTCGAAACTTGGAGCTGCTGGGAGGCAAAAAATTTAGTCATCTCTTCCTTCTTGATGATTTATGCCATGGATATGTGATATGCACACAACATTTTTGCCCACCTGTGGACGCATCCTCCCTTATCAATTTTGCCATGGTTTGATGTTCAACGTGATCCGATGATATCTCATGTGGTGAGGAGTTCCAGAAGCTTGTGATCGTTCTGTGTGATATCATTTGTTGATTTATATTGGGACATAAATAAAATGGGTGGGGAAATGGTATTTGATTACAAATGAAGTGTCACCCTTCTACTTTCACCTTGCAAATATTGAAATGAGGTCGGCTTGATTTGCTTCTACTTTTGGAAAATAAATTTTCTTGGCTAGTAAAGGTAACATGAGATAATGACATATAGCGTGTAATATTCTTCTGCAACCTTATTTTTGCTTTCATTATTGAGCGTTCAAGAACAATGGGGAAAATTGTTAATATCATATAAACAAAGTGGCAGTAAATAGGTTTGTGCCTTAATTGCAGACGGTACAGAATTTATAGCTCCAACTTTACTTTAATTGAATAACTGATAATCAAATAGAGATTTTCTGTCACACGAGATTAACATCTAGACCACAACAAGGTTGTGCTTATTTAAAACTTGAAGCAGCACTCAAGCATCTAAGTTGAGGAACAACAGTTAAAACCTCACATTTAGCTGGGGAGGGTGAGTAATGAAATGAGGGATTTATGATCCGGGAATCGTGAAACAAGCTCAGAAAGTTTAGCCAGTTCAAAGTCAGCAAACTCAAAGGCAGGTGCACAGGTGCATCCAACAAGAGAGAAGTGGTTCTCTGCATCCCTGGGCGGATTTTTCACAGCATTATTATTTGTGGTAATATAGAAGTCCTTCACTGGAAATGCGCCAAACCACACATTTGGCGGCACTGTATACTGCAATAGTTGATTTTCTCCAGTTATATCTGATCCAAGGGTCGTTAACTTGACACTGCCATCTTCCTCATTCATCTCCAACACCTGAAAGGAAATGGTGATGGCAGATGGTGATCAAGGAGAACGTGATATTCTCTCTTTATGAAATCATCTGATGCCAACTGCTACCATATGAAAAGCAAAAGCAGTACAAAGTCCATTTAGTAAGGAGTATTCTTTTTGCTTTTGTTATTCATTGTTTCCTAATAAGTGACTGGATACATGGTTATTTTGGCAACTTATATGAGGAACAAGTTAAATTTCTCCCCCCTTAAACAGGATTAAGGTTAAAGATGAGCTTGAAATAGTCTAGGCAATAAACAGAAAATCAAATAAAATATGGAACCGTAGAACTCATCAGAGAATTACTACCCTCCCAGACCCACCAATGAAAGACAAAAGGATACAAGCTTCTTGGGTGTTGGTAGCCTCCAAGACATTACATCGGTTATAATAAGCTAAATATGCACAATTACATAGCCCAACAAGATAAAAACACTTCAAATTCTTGTTCAGTGTTATCTCTACAGGAGAAGCTAGGTCCCTGCAGAGTGCAGACGGCCCAATTAACTAGCAGCCTCCTCTATTCACTGCCTAACACGAATGCAACATATGGAAAGAACTTTCATAGGATGTAGTTAGTTCATGATACTATCCTTAATGCCACAAGAATTCATCATATGTAAACCAAACATTGATTTAGGTCCATATAAATTGTGGACCTGTGGTGCAATGGCAAGTAATTGATATAACATATAACCATATATCAGTGTAAGCAGAAGCTGGTTCATACCGTAAGAGGGTCTCCCAAATAAAAATTCCAAGTTTCTGAACATGGAATTCGATGGAGGTGGGACACACTCCCAGATGGCAGCAAAAAGTATATGTTCGTACTGACAGCACGATCAACCTTATCTGTCAAGAAGCTAAAATTAGAATTCAAGGAGAAGACAGACAAAATCTAACTATGGAACAATGAACACAGAAAAGAGTTTGATCATGGTTGAGGAGTTTAATTAAACGATATGAGTAGCCGGATTGAAATTAAATCTTAAGTTAGAATCTAGATATAAAGAGCAGCCGATTCTTGATAAATCTACTCATTTAAATATGATTTCAAAAACATGATCTTGATTCTTTAACTAGTTTTCCTAACAATTATCAGTATGTGAGGAATGACTTTCGAGATTGACATAATCTAATTACTGAAATAAAATGTTTCTATAGTTCCACCACAATTACTAGTCAAACCACGCTTTACTGCTATACTGTATATGCATCTCACACCAAACATATGATGTCTTAAATTTCAAAATCCATTACAAAATGACACACAGAAAGGTGATCTATAACTGTTTACAAACCAAAAAAAACTCGGGAAAGATAATTAATTGGATTGTGTGTACATGCCCGGACATTCTTAATTGTTTGATCTTATTAAGTATGAAGTAAAAAATTTTAATTAGGTGCAGTTGAGAAGACTAATCAGCAACATATTCGATAAGAAACCCACAAAGGTTTTATAATAAATTTTCTACCCAGATCAGAAGCTTAAATAGATTCCTAAAAAGCAACCAAATAGGAAGGAAACAATCACATTACACATTATAGAAAATTAAATAAACAAATAAAATTACAAAACCCAATCAAGACCAGATATTTTTTTTGAATTAAAAGTTAAAATTTTAGTAGATTTATAAGTAAAAGTGTTCGGGAGTATTTTTACTTATAAGTCGGGAATTAAAAGTAATAGTTATAGATGTGTTCGGCTAATAATGACTTATAAGTTAAGTAAAATGTAAAGATTACTAAAATGTCATTTAGCAAGAAGAAGGAAAAAAAAACAAGGAGGGACAGTTTTGTCATTTCATTAGGAGTTGACCAACTTAAAAACATGACTTATAAGTTTTTTTTTTTAAGTTCCAAAAATTTACTCTTTTTTTTTTTTTACTTATAAATTAAAAAAAAAGCTATTCTCGAACAGCACTTTTGACTTAACAACTTATAAGTTGGGTTGACTAACTTATAAGTTGTTCCCGAACGCCCCTTTCAGCAATCATATCAACGCCAAAAGACGACAAACGCCCAGATTATAACAAATTCTAGCACATTCAGAAAATTGATCAAGATAAATTTTAAAAAAAAGGGTGCGATCGCTCAGATCCGAATAGTTCAAGAGATTTAAGTGGAAAAGAGCGTACACTGGGGAGGAAGTTGAGATTTTGTGAGAAGAATCGAGTTGTCTCTGAAGGTCTCGGCATAAAACCCACCTTCTGGGTGGGGCTGAAGATTTAGCTTGGCGATAATCTGGGACGCTGTTATTGCCATCTTCTGTTCACTCGACTCCATCTCTTCTCTCCGTAACTTGCGTCTTGTTCTTCAGCAAATTGTCTTACGATTATTAGTATTATAATATTTTATTGAATAATGAGCCGGTGGGTAAGAGAGATTAATTTGTTAACAAAGACTTTTGGCATCATTTTTTCAATGTTTTTGTACAATAAAAAATTGTTAAAAAAAAGTAATTAAATATCTATCACAGACAGACCAAATGTCCAATACAAATTTCCGCAATTTAATGTGATATTGCTACAAATTAGTCTCATTTTTAACTAAATAAATCATTTGTGGTTTAGTTAAAAATAAAATTTATTTATGAAAATATTAAATTAACTTGTAAAAATATTAATTTTTTACAAATATGCAATTTCATATAAAAGAAAAATGTATTTTTTCCCTATTTTTCTGTTGTTTATTTTGTTTTTATTTATATATTATTTTTATGTTTATATAATGATGTTGAAGTTGGTAAAAAACGACTTCTAGAATGATTTGATATGCCGCATTGTTAGGTGAAGAATAACTAGACGATAGAAATTTTAATGGACTATAATGTAAAGTTTTTGCTTAAAGAGGATTTTAGTCCAATAAGAAAGGAAGTGATTTTCATTATAGCTTTGTTTTCATTTTGAAGTATTAATCTCTCCTCCCCACATTTTAGACGTTCCTTCACTAAATTTTATGCATTTTAAGAAATTATAATGAAATTAGTGTAAAAAGTTAGGTGAAATTTCAAGATAACCAAAGTAATTATTGCCAAAAATAATTGTCTAGATTATTATTTTTTATTTAAATGACTAAAGACATCAATATTAATACACCGTAAAATTTAATTTATGTTAATTATTTTATTTATATTTTGAGTATTGAATATTAATAATAATATTTTTACTCTTAATTTACAAGAGAACCGGAAGCAAAAACAAAATATAATATTAAAAATAGTTATCAAGCATATCTTTAAAACTGAAATTCGATTCTCATCGATTTTATGTGAGCTATTTTTTTACCTTTAAAACTGAAGTGTGTTGTTTTTGTTTTTAAATATGTGATATTAATGATTATGGTATATTTTCTAATGTTTAATTTACTCACAGAACTCCATTCATAGTCCTCTGGATTCTCGCTTTCTCCTCTCTATTTATTTGGCAGCGGAACATCGTCGATGGCTTCTCCATTGGTTCCGGTTAGGCCATTGCCGATGCTGCGTCCGGTGGCGTTCAATCTGACCGATTTTGGATGGGTCAGCGACGGCGTCACTCTCCTCACCGAGTCCTTTCAAAGGGCTGTTCTTGCTATTTCCAAGCTCGCGAAAGAGGGAGGTGCTCAGCTCAACGTGCCAGCTGGGAACTGGCTGACGGCGCTTTTTAATCTTACCGGTTACATGACTATCTTCCTTGCTGAAGATGCTGTTATACTTGGCATTGATGTGAGTCTCTTTTTGTTTATTTTTACTTGGTATAGTTCTTCAATGCATAAATCTTTCTTAGGCAATTACCAAAATTATTCGTTTTTTGGCAATTACTCAATTATTATACTGTTTTGATAACTTAACATGATCCGCTATTATTTCTAATATATGAAAAAGACCGGTGTTATGCTATTACTCAGCAATACTCTTACCCAATTTGCAACTTATAAATATAGTAACTTTGGAAGATATGATTTGTGGATTGGTCCGTTCATCTAGACCTTTTACTATTGTTATAATTGATAAAGTTTGTTCCTTTAAATGCAAATGATAGATTTTGGGAGCACTAAACTTTCGTGATGTATGCCAACTCACTGTTGCGTACCATGATCTTTTTTTAGATTGGTGAAGGTTTATGTAATTAGGATTTGTTTCATTCTAGTTCATAACTTTCATATGAGTGCTTTTGTTAGCATAATTATTGTGTTGAACACTTGGTAGCCATTTCATAAACCTTCAATGGAGGCCGAGTCTTAAGGAGCCTCAGTAATCCGGTACGGTTATTAATGGTTTATCTTTGAAAACTGGAATATAATATTTTGAATCAATCTAACCTCTTAGCCTCATGCTCTAGTTGTAAAAAATGGAGTTTGATGCTTCTAACAGCGTGAATATAATCTTTAGAACCATTTGCATTGGTATAAAATTCACCCCTCCTCTATACCATCAATTTTCCAATAAATAGGTATGAGATCCTTTGTGTGTTGCCTCCGCTAGCCACCTTTCTCCTTCCTTTCCCTACAAGGCATTAAAATTTTTGCTTCAATTTAGTATTTACCATTTGGAGGGGACCTATGAACACGAATAGGGGCCATTTGAAAAGAAAAAAAAATTGACTTTTGGGAGAAAAATAAGAAGAAAATACAAAAAAAAAATATGTTTTTAAAATTATAGAAAACCATAAAAACTTTAGTGAAATCCAACCATCAAAACATATTAACAATATTGTGAACAAGATAGGAGAAATATGAATAGGAACCTAACATTCTAATACTTGATATCACTTTTAGTCCAAATTCGCCTCATGTTGTTGGGATAGGTTTTGCTTTCAACCTTCCTCCGAGGAGGTGGGATGGCCACCTAAGAAGATAGGAAAGCCGCTCTAGTCTATCTATATAGGTTAAAACTAATGTTTAAAAACAACAGTCGCTTTGCCTAGCAACATGATACTTGTATTGCTCTCCCACAACCTCATTTTCACGGTTTAGGCTGCTCCCATTTCACTCACTGCTACTACGAGAATTGTTTTTTTTCCTCTGGCTTCTAAGATGTTTCAGTTCGCCAAGTTGTTTCTTTCTTGCCATGGATTCAGCAGTAGTTTCAAAGGTTGACCTATTTGGGAATCACCAGATCTTACTTATTTTCAACTCCCCTAAGCATTTCGTCATTCGTTGCTTACTACGCCTTTCCTTGTCTCTGGGTGTCTAGGCATCCATAGTAAGCCTTTCCTTGTTTGAACCTTGCCTTTAACTTAAAGGCTATGCCGTCTTAAGGTGACGCGTTAATAGTATGTGCTTGTTTATTACCACATAGAATTAAACCAAGTTGCTTAAGTCATGCCATATATACGCAATTGATCATCTATCCCATTTATTTCACTAAGCTTTTGAGGTCGGAGTTCAATCTTTACATCAGGCTGGAAAATATTATTTGTATTCCTTCGCTTATGGTACTAAATGATACTCTAAACCTTTCGTAGATGCTAGATGATACTTTATACCTTTCTTTGTATCACTTTACTTATGGTACCCATACTCTAGACCTTTCATAGAATGCCAAATATCAAATTCGAGACTGTATAGCTTCATCACACAGAGCACTATCCTAAACTAATATTTGGAGAAATATTTTCTTTAACATGTATTAATATGGTTTAGATGATATCCTTTTCATGTTCGTAGTTGGTGTGAAATGGCTAGACACTTGGATGGATTATGTCTTTTAGAACACAGAATGCATATCATTTTTCAATATAATTTAGTGCTTCTTATGTATATATTTTCTTATTTCTATGCTTAATAGGATGAGAAGTTCTTGCCTCTATTGCCTCCACTGCCTTCGTATGGATATGGGCGAGACCATTCAGGAGCTCAATTTGGGAGTTTGATTCATGGTCAAAATCTCAAATATATTGTAATTGCAGGTTAGTATTTTAGTCACCCCGAAGCACTTCATTGCTTATTTATGCTTCCAAGTTGAAATAAATTACCAGGATTTATAATATATATATATATATACACACACACACACAAAAGTGAAGTTACTACTAACTGATTATATCTCCTTTGTTATAAAATAGTTATAATATGTTACTGAGCTGCATTCTACATAGCTGGGTAAACCCAAAAAAAGGAGTAACAAGAGATGAGTCTCTAATAATTCAGGTTCTTGTTGTTTGCTTTTGATCTTTCTGCTGTGTAGTCAATTTATTCTTGGTTTGGAAATTGGCGCTGTCTTTTGCCTAATAAGGACCAACTTGCAAGCATATGTAATTGGATTCCTTGTCGTGTCGGTGGACCTCCATCTATGTTCATAACCATAGCTTGAATTAAATATTGTATCCAAAGTGCAAGAATTAGTCTTAGATACAGGCTTGTGAGTTGTGAGATGACCAAGATTGTTGGTGGGATTAGATGATCATGGATGATATAACTGAGTTCTTGATCTGATTATGTATATCTTATTCCTGAATCTGCTGATAACAGGGCATAATGGTACCATTGATGGACAGGGTCAATCATGGTGGAAGAAGTATAGCCAGAAGATTCTAAACCACACAAGAGGCCCACTCGTGCAGATTATGTGGTCATCAAGTGACATTTTGATATCTAACATAACTTTGCATGATTCTCCTTTTCGGGCACTCCGTCCATATGATTGTGAGAATGTAACAACTAGAAATATGACAATCCTGGCTCCTGTCATTGGAGCCCCAAATACTGATGGCATTGATCCTGGTAAGTGTGTACTGTTGGTATACTGTTATGTTTTGATGTAGTAATTAGCTATAATTTCTAGGATTATTAACTCATTCTGTTAACATGATCACTAATCTATCAATGGTATCAATAAATCAAAATTTTCAAAGTTTTGGGATATTTCAACCAACTTCAATATATGATAATAATCAATAAATAAGTTAATGCACACAAGCTATTCTTAACATCATTAAATAACTTTTTAATAAGTAAAATAAGTTCTAGAAGTTTTAAGTCATAGGTTGTCTCATTTCTGTATTGTATGTTTATGTTTCTTTTTGTTGGTTAGTGTATACTAGCTTTTTGATTACTTATAATGTTCTTACCAGACTCGTGAAGATATGGTAATTGAGGACTCTTACATAAGCGTAGGAGATGATACCATTGCAATAAAGAATGGTTGGGATCAGTACGGGATCGCATATGGATATCCCTCGAAAAACATACTCTATGGTCAGGTAAAATTTTCATTTACTACATTTTCAGCTTAATAAATATATTGTTTTCCATGGCTAGAAAGCAATGAAATTCAAGGCAATGAATGGCATGTTTCTTTAGCAAATGTACAATGCCCCAAGAATGTTGGAGGAAATTTTATGATAGTCAATAAAATCTCTTTTCTTTTTTTTTGGGTGGGGTGTTGGGAGGGCGTGAAAATTATTAAGCTTGGCCTCAATTCCTCAAGGCCTCGGCCGTTTTTCCTATCCCTTGGGTTTAAAGTTATTAAGAGGTGGTTTGATAATACTTACTGGGCATTTAATAGGCCCAAATATGATCCTATAAGATGTTTAGCTCATTAACCTCTGCTTGACAAACATCTTAATGGGTCCAAAAAGGTCTGTTTTGACAGAACTCATTAGACTGACTTATTGGGAAGACTTAATCACTTAATAGGACAACTCATTCGAATGCCTATTATTCGGACCATTTCACCCCCATATTTGATTGCTCCATTTACCCCAAAAATGAAAACTGATTGTTCCATGTTGCGGGAACTTACCGCTCTCTCAAAATTCCCAACAACTAATAAATGATTACGGTGATATACTGGGTATGCTACCCTCTCCACGTCTACATTGTTAAATTGAATTTCTATCAACCTAGACTTTCAATACCTTGTCAAAATATTTCAATGAATTTAATGCGTCATATCTTCAAATTGTAACCCAGATTTATGTTGGCTGAACTATAACAGTGCTGACATAGCAATAGGCAGTGAGATGTCTGATGGAGTGTCAAATGTCACGGTGGAGAATCTTCTTGTGTGGAATTCAAGGCGCGCTGTCCGGATCAAGACAGCTGCTGGGAGAGGGGGGATATGTTTGACACATTACATATCGGAATCTGACATTTGAAAATGTTCGGGTTGGGATTGTCATTAAGACAGATTACAATGAACACCCTGACCCGAAGGTTGTCCCAGTACTTCAGGATATATGCTACACTTCAATCCATGGCGAGGGAGTCCGTGTGCCTCTTCGAATACATGGGAGTGAAGACATACCGGTGAGAAATGTCACTTTCCAAGATATGTCCGTGGGAATTACATACAAGAAGAAGCATATATTCCAGTGTGTTTATGTTCAAGGTTGTGTAATAGGATCCATTTTCCCCACCCCCTGTGAAAACCTTGATCTATACGATGAGCAAGAAAAACTTGTTAAAAAATCCGTGTACCAAAATATATCAGAAACAGATTATGAATTTTGAGACGATGGTTGGTATTTCATTTTCTTGGATCAGCGTGTCTTTTGCTGGTCATTGGCTTTAGCATCATGCCTGGAAGGAGACAGGTTGTAGGAAGGTGCCTGGAATGGTTGGCCTTATTCTCCTGTTGTATTTCTTAGTCACTCGATTTTTCCTCCTTTTTCTCTGTAACTTTTCCTTTCACAGATTGTATATAGAGAACGCATAAATCTACAAAACCTTTCTTATGGTGTCAAATGTCATTATTTTCACGTCTTTGTTGATGCACTTGTCATGAGTACTGAATTCAGTCAGGGTCAAAGGCGCTGTTTATTTCAAGGCATACGTTTTTCAGAGAAATCGTTTTTAGTGAAAATGGAACATTTTCAGTGTTTGTTGACAAACTTAAAATAATTTCTGTAACATGAGTTCCCGTCCTCTGCACCGAATTGCAGTTCCCCTCCTCCCGTCCTTTGTTTTGTCTGCTCGTAAGATTTGTCTATATACAATTTTAAGTTATTACCGATAGTATTTTTAGCGGTGGCTTTTTGGATAAACTTTTTAGGATTCTTTACATAAGTATACAAATTTTATAAAATAATTACAAGAATAGTGCACTAAACAAAATAATTACAAAAAGAGTGCAACAAGAATAAACCTATTAAATCATTATCCCTTAAATTAAGGATAACAATAACCACCCTATTTATCATTATTCTCTCTCCTCTTCCATTAAAGCTTTTCGTCATCCTGGTCGGCGATCCGAAGAGGTGGAGTTTAGGGTCGTTAACTGAAATACTTGTATGCAAAAAGGTTAGATTTGGATGTTTCTTTAAAGATTTTGGTCATGGTATATCTCAGTATTTCTTATTTCTCTTGTTTAACTTTGTTTCTGAAAACAATGATGTGCCCCTCCAGAAATGGGCGATTATCTTGTAGTGATTGCTTTAGGCTATATAGTATGTTTTTTTAGCGAGTAGGCTATATTTAATTTTGCTTTTGTACATTTTTCAGTCTGTTATGCTTAGACTTCTTCCGGTATATTTGGCTGCTATACTTGTTACTGTAATTTTACTTGCATGATAGCACTCAACTTGGAGAAAGTCCACTACCAGAATGATTATGCATTCTCTGGTACTGCTATTCGCAAATCGCTGGTGAATGGCTAGTGTTCCTAGAGGGATCATTTAGAATCATGGATGAATCAATATTCTTTCTTAAATATGGTAGTACAGATTTTCCGGAGGTTGAACAGTAGTCCATGTTTTGCTTACCAACCAAAACCGTAGAATCATTGTGATAATTACACTTCTCTTGTTCCAAAATTATAATATTAGTATCTGATAAGTGTTTTTATTCTGCGTGTGCAATATTGATTTTGTGTTTGGTTAACAACAACGCTATGGAAATATACTTATGACTATTTTGGTTACCAACATAAACTAAAATGGTTACCTTTGTACGAAAGTTTTGCTACCAGCTACACCATATTCAAAAATAATTTTTATGAATATGGCAACTGTTATGAATTGTTTTTATGACTATTTGGTTACCCATTAAAATTAAAATGGTTACGTTTGTATGAAGGTTTGTCTACCAACTATTCTTAATTCTTTTATAATTTATTGGTAACCCAATAAAACTGAATTGATTACCTTTGTATGAAGATTTGGCTACCAACTGTACTATGAGAAAAAAAAAATTATATAATAGATTTTTTATAATTAATTGGTAACCCAATAAAACTGAATTGGTTACCTTTGTATGAAGGTTTGACTACCAACTGCACTATAGAAAAAAAAATCTATAATTGATTTTTTTATAATTAGTTGGTAACCCAATAAAACTGAATTCGTTACCTTTATATGAAGGTTTGACTACCAACTGCACTATGAAAAAAATAATTATATAATAATTTTTTTATAATTACTTGGTAACTGTAATATCCCAGATATTTACAAGATTTGTAAATAAGATTTTAAATATAAATTAAAGGTTATGGTTTAAAACCTAGAGTTGTAGAAGTGAGATGTGTGAAAAATTGGGTGAACATTTTTTTTTTTAACATAATTTATTTGTTAGAAATTAAATGTGAGAATATTGTAATGATGCATATAGAGAATTCATTAAGGAAATAAATTCATTTGAGAAGTGAAGATGATTATAAGGATATATATACATAGTTATATATTCCTAGAGTTATGTTTGTTAGCTAAACAAGAAGATGAGTAAATTAATACTCAATAAAACTAATAAATTAATTAGTTTAAATATGAAGTAAGGAGGAAAGTCATGAAATATAATTAATTATGTTAATTATATTAGTTATGAGTTAAAGTTATATAAAAACTAGAAAATTTGTCTAGAATGACAATATCAAGAAGTTAGTTGATTAAGTAATTAACTTAATTATTAAGTTGTGGTATAGAGTCCAAGTAATTTAATTATTACTAGTGGACTAGCCAAAAAGAATTATATGTGTTAGCCCAATATAGAAATATTTACATGAAAGTGGGTAATTAAATAAGAGAGCCCAATGGAAGGTAAACTATGTAGCCCAAACATTTAAGAGTCCAATGATGGTCAAAGTGTTGGGAAATATTATTGAGTTTAACTAATGTAGGGTTAATTGAATAACCCTAGTTGGTAGACAAGAGAGAACATTAACCAATCATTGGTTAATTGCTAGGTAAATAAATGTGGTATTAAAAATTAACTATGGATGAGTTAATTAAGTAACCCAATGTGGTAGAATTAATTATAACAAATCTAATTGGATTATATTATAAGTCCAATTGAGGTATTAAACTAGGTCAAATTAATTAACTTAGTAGTCCATATAATTTAATTTGAACATTGATTTATGTAATAATTAACCAAGCTCAATGCTTGTTTTAATTAAATGTAACATAGGGTATTTAATATTAGCCCAATGTAACAATTAAATTGAGCCCAAACAAATTTAATTGATGAGCCCAATAGAAATATTAAATTGATCCAATGTGGAGCCCAAATGGTAGTCAAAGTTGTGGTCAATATATATACATTGGTATATATATATTTGGATACTTATATAATGATATAGGATATAAAAATAAAGCCAAATTTGTGTAATTTAAAGGCAAATCCCGAATTTTGGAGGGGCCCCACATGAAAATGTTGAGTGTGGCTTTATTTTGCTTATTTTACACTCCAAAAGTTGCTTACAAGCAACCTTGATGGATGTCAATCAAGTTGTCAATCAATCCATGCTATAGTAATCTCAATTAAACTCTAAATTGACTATGTTGGTGAATTAGGAGAGTTAATAAAGTATTAGCATTTGGCTATATATAGAGTGCTTCCCACACTTGTGATATGTTTGTTAGTCTTTTTACTAAAAAAAAGCTAGAGAGAAAGAAAATAGAGAAAAGCTCTAGAGAAAAAGAAAAAGAAAGTTAGATCTTTTGAGCATTGATGGTTGGATGATCTTGGAGCAAGGTTTAAAGATGGAGGTCTCATCAAGAGGAAGTTATCTATGTAAGAAAATTGATCATCCAAGCCTTTTCAAAGTTCTAACAAAGAGGATAATCAACAAAAGATATAAAACCTTCTAGCTTGGTATTGTTCTTTGGGTATTATGTAATTTCTATGGTAGAAGTATAATTTTCAAAGTCTAAATAGATAGATCCATGATATATTAGTATATCTAGGGTTACATGGGTTTAACACGGATTTTTATATGTGTTTGTGATGAAAAATTTCATCAAACTCATTGAATAAATTTTTACCGACGAAAACAAGTTAATCTAATACGTAGCAACCCCTTCACGGAATTACTGTTCACGATCCGTAAGTCGGATTTATGATTCGTCAATTTTGGGTGATAGATCCATGAAATATGAAAATTCTTCGAGTTGAATGACTAAAATCCGATTTAAAATGAGCAAGATATGGATTTTCTACCAAAACACCCCACTGTTTTAGGGTTGTGCACAACAGTCCGGTTTAGAGCCAATTTCCGTGATCAAAACAAATCCAAATTTGATGTTTGATGACAGAAAAATGTAGTTCGGGAAGTTACGAATCCATCGATACCAAATAGGCCTCGATCGGACTTGTAGATTTCATTTTATTCACGTTCTAGCCGGAGACCCCAAGTCTGAAAAAGCATAAAAGTAATCTGCCTATTTTTTAAAAAAAACCGGCCAGTTCGGTTTTTTTCGGTTTTTCATGATTTCTAGGTAGGGCCGGTTCGGGCATTTTTAGGCCGGTTCTTGGGTTGGTTTCAAAAGAGAAAATGCTTATAATTTTATAAAGAAAATTATCAAAATTTAAAATCCGAATTTTTTTGTAATTTGGTATTTATTAGAATTAATGGTGGATTAAAGCTTACTAAATTGCTAATAAGCATGGAAAAATTATTTTTAATTTCAGAAAAATAATATTTGACCTATTGGCATGCTAGTTAAGTGTTATAAAATAAAATTTGAAATTATTGGAGTGATTCACTATATATTAGCTATTTATTAGTGTATAAATAGGCTAATAATCTAATTAAATATTATTTAATAAATATTAAATAATATATGAAGTTATGTAATTAATTAATTATGATTTAATGAATATTAAATAATAATTAAAGGATGTTAAGATGAATAAGTTAGTTATTTATTATTTAATTGCACTTAAATAATAAGTAAAGTTAAATAAATAATTAATTATTATTTAAATTAATATTAAATAATAATTAAAGAATATTAAAGTTAGAAAGCTAATTATTTATTATTTAATTAATATTAAATAATAAGTAAGGTTAATTAAGTAATTAATTATTATTTAATTAATATTAAATAATAATTAAAGGATAATTAAGGTTAATAAACTAATTATTTATTATTTAATTAATATTAAATAATAAGTAAGGTTAATTAATTAATTAATTATTATTTAATTAATATTAAATAATGAGTTCGGATAATTAGTTAATTAATTATTATTTAATTCATATTAAATAATAATTAAATTGTAATTAAGTGGAATAAATTATTACTTAATCGAAAGAAGATTATTAAGTAATTAAAATATATTGATAATATTATTGACTAACTATTAAATGATAATAGTTAAGAATTAAATCATTATTCAATAATTAATAATGATATGTAATTAATTTAAAATATTATTAAATGATTAATAATATTATTTAGCATTTAATTAACTATTAAATAATAATAGTTAAGAGTTAAATCATTATTAAATAAATAATAATGATAAATAAAGATTTAGAATATTATTAAAGAATTAATAATATTGTTTAACAAGTAATTAACTATTGGGTAATAATAGTTAAGGGTTGAATCGTTATTAAATAATTACTAATGATACGTGAGGATTTCAAATATTATTAAATGATTGATAATATTGATGAACAATTAAATTATTATTAAAATAATTGATAATAATGAGAAGTCAATTAAAATATTATTAAAGGGTAATAATATTAGCAAGCAATTAAATTATTATTAAAAGATTAATAATAATGATTAAGTTAAACTATTATTAAAAATAAATTAATAATAGTAATGATTATTTAAAGTGTTATTTAACAATTAAATAACATTATAAGTTATTACTAATTGATAGTAAAATTTAAAATATTATCCAAGGTGGGTAATATTATGATAAGTATCGAGATAAATGATGTGATTAAGTTAAACCAAGGGTATGGTCCATTAGTGATTAATTGGTGGATCGACCTAAATAAATATAGGGTCCAAGTTTTAATGCAGTGACATTAATAAATGTCAGAATTGCATAGTTTCGAACAAAAGATTTATGGTGTTGAATATGAAACACTGAGTCAAGTTAAAGAGAGACTAAAATATGAAATTAACCTTATTAAATAAAGGGGATGATAAGAAGAAATAAATATCTTTAAAATAAGATTTGGTATTGAGTCAAACTTTGACTGATATTGTGCACCGTTGATCTCACATACCGTGTAGGTGGTGCAAGGAACGTCAAAGATTAACGTAAGCTGGTTATACAAGTCCAGGCAAGTTTTTCAGAACGTGTTGTATTATGTGCATGAATTATAAGTTTGTTATTAAACTGAGATGTGCTCATACGTGGTTATGTGCAAAGATGTTTTAATGTGCCTTTGTGCAATAAGTTGATTTGAACTGTTGATATGCGGTAGTTGATTTAAGACAATTGTTCTGCATTGAACTATATGTCATGATAGAGGTTAGACATGAAGCATAGATTAAATGCGAGGCATGATATGCATGAGCAGTATGTCATAAACTGAAATGCTTGAAAAACATGATGTTAGTATAAATTGTAAATTTTATGTGAAGCATGTAATGTGTTATGTGTAGCTGTTGAACTTGCTGAGCCGTCGTGCTCACTCTTGCCTAAACCAACATTTTCAGATAAGGCTAGTTACCTGAAGTTCTCGATAAAGAACAAGGAACAGGAAAATATATTACTTCCATTGAAGATCTAAATATCTATTGTAGATATCAGTCCGAATTGGACATGTAAATGATTCTGTAGCATAAGACTTAGTTGGTATGTTATATGAGTATTAAATACTCAAATTGATTGTAATAGAATGTCGTATCATGTATGATATTGAGACATACTAGGAATGTATAAAGATTTCGATTCTGGAATAGAAAGAGATGTTGCAAAATTGTAAATAAATGATTATTTAGCAATTATAATATTGTTGTAATTCATGAACAATAAGAAAAATGTTGTACTCGTGTTGAACCGAGTTCGAGGTTCGGGGGACCCGGATTCGGGGTCGTCACAGTAACCCAATAAAATTGAATTGGTTACCTTTGTGTGAAGGTTTGACTACCAACTGTGGTATGAAAAAAAAAATTGTATAATAGATTTTTTTTTATAATTAACTGGTAACCCAATAAAACTGAATTGGTTACCTTTGTATGAAAGTTTGGCTACTAACTACACTAAGGAAAAAAAATATTCTATAATAGATTTTTTATAATTAATTGATGACCAATAAAACTAAAATGGTTACCTTTATATGAAGGTTTGGCTACCAACTGCACTATGAAAAAAAATTAATATAATAGATTTTTAATAATTGTTTGGTAACCCAATAAAACTAAAATGGTAACATTTGTATGAATGTTTGGCTACCAACTGCACTATAAAAAAAATCTATAATATATTTTTTATAATTAATTGGTAACCCAATAAAATTGAATTGGTTACCACATCCCTTCCAAAATAAGTATATAATTCAGTTTTATTTTTCAATGCTAATTTAAGATATTTTTAAAATATAAAATTGGTGTTTATATATACATGTGTAAATTATATATATATATATACGATACTCCATGTATATAGACTACTCCCGTCTCTACGCCCAAAAATGCAGAAAAGTTGGCGCATGGATTGAGATGTTTTCGGCAGTTAACTGGAACATAACATGGCAAATCAAATTTGAATACAAAATATTTAAAATTTGAATTCATTGAATATGGGCCAACAAAAGATGGTAGAGTAATTATTCTCACAAAAATCGGTGCATATTACTTAAAAAACGGTAGAGCAATTACTAATTATGTAAATAAAATATTAAAAAGGTACTCATTCTGTAAATAAGTTTAGAATGTACTTTTATTGTAATATTTTTAAAAAATGTATTAGAATGTGTAAATCATCCAACTTTTTATGGGTTAAAATGATCCAAAAAAATGTTATTGGACAATGAATTAACCTTGTTCAAATGGAAACAATTTGATTTGATTTAAACTCAAATTTTGACCTGAATTGTTACTTTCAGTGTTCTTGTTAGTGAAAAAATATGTATTCATTTATCAACAATTCAATATGAAATTTAACTATCAACTATATTCAGCATGTTTCAAAAAATTAACAATTATCAATTATTTTAAAACAAAGATAATATTATATATTTTTATATTCTAATTATTATATTATATATTTTAACTTGATTTAGCTGTTTCAAATTAAATAAAATAAAATTAATTGATTTTATTGTTAACTCGATAGTAATTCAATACAACTCAGCTAAATTGAAAAGAAAAAAATATTAACCATTCAACTCATTTGGCGATCAAAATTATGACTTGTTATAAATATGTATAGATTTGTCTGTTTGTATATTAAGTTCCTTAGATCTTTAATTTTTTTTTTTTTTTTTTTTTTAAAGAAGTTTCCTTCCATCTAATCATTGAGCCCTTGTGGGTAATGTTGGTGGCGGAGAAGAAAAGAAATTTAAAAAAGAAAGGAAGTTGAAGAAGAATCACTAGAATTAATCTAATAATATTGTGCTACTATATTTTCAGCACTCTAATTATTTAGTTATCGCAAATGTTTTAATATATATATATATATATATATATATATATATATATATATATATATATATATATATTATATTATGTGTATGAAAGATACATTTATGTAATTAGAGTACTGAAAATATTTTATTTTTTATAAGAGACGTAATAAAAAAAAATTATATTTAAAGATGAGTTTTATTGTACGTTACAATAAATTTGTGTCAAATTATAATCATAAAATTTATCGGTACATGAGATTGCATAAAATTATAATAGAGCTTCACTTGTTCTATATTTTTTTAAATAATTATTAGTAATATTTATTTATGTAATTAATAATTAACAAGTTGATATAAATATTCGTAATATATATTATATTTTTATAAAAAAAAAAGGGAGAGAGATACTTATTTTTAGTGGCACGCCAAACACACGCAACAAATAAAATAATAAATGTGAAAAACGTTTTTAAAGAAATAAAGGCCTCATACCAAATATTGAGCCATGAGCATGTACTGGCGGGAGGTTGACTACGAGGGAAGAGGATAGGATAACACAGGAAGCTTCACTAATTGTGAGAGAGTAGAGGATTGGGACACTAACAAAGGTACTTATATCTTATATTTTAAAATTAAAAATATATATTTAATACGCTTAACCTTTTAACGATAATTTTATATTTTTAAATAAATTTTTAACATAAATTATGAATACAATAGTGGTGTGATGTTAAAAAATATATAACATAATATTAGCAAATAAACAATATTATATCACTTTATTTAGTCGTAAAGTTAAGACTTAATTTTTTTCTTTCAAATTATAAAATTGTTATTAATTTTTAAAAGTTAAATTAAGATCTCCCCATTGCAAGAAATTTATAATATTTATCATTGTATTAACTAAAATTTAAAAAATTCATCTTAATTTTGAGTTTAAAATATTTTAAACTAACATTAAATAGTCAATAGTAATTCTATTATTTGAAAAGTATAAATTATTTTTTTAAGAATAGACGGGGAAAAAAATATCTCTAAGTTTATGTTACGTTTGGATTGAGGGAATGTAATGAAAGAATAAATATAATAAAAAATAGTGTATTAGATAATCATTTTGGAGGATAAACATTCTAGTGGATGGAATGAATCAATCCATTTCTTTGATTTTTATTCTATATGAGAGGTGGTAGCATAAAATTCATTTAAATGACTTTAATATATATGATAAGTTTACTGATTATTAGACCACTCACTCCCACTAACAATCAAACATATACTTGAAATACCTTAAAATCATTTCATTCATTCCTTCATTCCATTCTTTCAATCCAAACGCAACATTAGAGTACAAAGAAAAATATTTGGACACAATGTATGCTTTTGTACTTTATGTTTTTCTACTTATATACTCATTCCGTTATAAATTATATGATCATTATTAACTTTTGAAAGTTAATTTGAGATATTTATAAATTTAAAATTGAAATGATTCATTAAAAATTATGAAAGAATAAGACTCACAATGGGTAATATCTTTTAGATAGTTTACAATATTCATCATTGTATTGATTATAATAAAAAAAATCTACGTCAATTTTGAGTTTAAATTTATTTTAAATTAACTTAAAAAAAATTAGTAATAATCAAATAATATAAAACAGATGAGTATTTTTTAAGAATTACATGGGCATTAGTGTTGACCATTACAAGGACTAGTGCTTGTAAAGGGAGAAATTATTTGATGTCCCAAGAGCAAATGAACAGTATATTCTCTTATTTTATATAGCAGTGAGGTCCACAAGAATCCCATTACTTGTGGATCTCACTGTTATGTAAGAAGGAAGAACATACTGTTTATTTGTTTCTGGAGTATTCAATAATTTTTTCTGTAGAGGACTAGTACCTGTAGCACAAACGTTGCAAATGCAATTAACATAAGAATATAATAAATAAAAAAATTATCAAATTTAGAAAAAATAATTAAAACATATAAAAAAAATTAAATTAAAAAGAACAAAAGTGTAATCTTATAGAATTTTTTAGGGACAAAAATGAAAGAATTTTTTTTTGAGACTCTCCTTAAAACTCTGTCACGAGCCCTGTCCGATCCCTTTATGGAATAGATGTATGTACTCGTGAAGAGCAGAAAATTTGTAGTAGTGGGGAACATGAAAATAATGGTGAGAGATTTGGTGAAATGATGCTCTTTAAAATGAGGGGGATTATTTTGTAGGTGAATATATATCCAGTGCTATCAGACATTGTCACGTGAATTAGGAATGTGAATTTTGCTTATTTTTCTCCCTAAATTTTAAAATCAATTTTAATTTTTAATTAATTTTTAAAATTTAGATTTAAATTTAATTTTAGTAATACATATGCATTGTGCCCGTCACATAATAATATTCTCCATTAAACATAATCAAGACTTCTTGTTCGAAAATGTAATATTCTTCATTCAACACGCAACATCGATGCATTAGTATTTTTTTTATAATACTAATAATTATTATTATATTCTCTTTGACATTCTAGTAGTCGTGATTCTGCAGTTTATTATTGTGAATATATGCAACAGTTACTAAGTCAAAAATAATCTGGCCAATGGCTTATCTATAATAACAAATAAATTTGTACATATAGAGAACCACACACACTATTTAAAAATAATTAGAAAGTTTTCTGTTAAATTACTATTGCAATGTATATTAATACAAGAAATTAGTTTTGATTATAAAATTGATTCACTATATCAAATATATCGTTAAAATATTATCGACTATAATTATTCACGTAACTCGCAACAAAAATATTGACATATAAAATTGCAAAATATATCATTTTTCATAATAAATAGTTTTGCCTAAGTCTCAATATTTTTGGGCAAAATGTAGAGAATTATGCTTTTTTTTTTCTTTTTTTTTAAAAAAGAAAAAAAATACAATGAATTTAGCAACCCACGTTTTTCTAGTTTGGTGTACCAAATGCCTTTTCTACTTAACATGAATTACTCGATCCTAAAAATTGAGTCTCTTTCCACGTTAGTTAATATATCTCCATCATTCTCCCAACTTCTCCGTCAATTCTATCTGTCTCTAATTAAGCATATGCAAATACTCTTATAATTCTAAAATAAATTTCATTTTATTTTTAAATAATCTTAGACAAGAAACGATTTCACTAGCTATTAATTAAATTTGTGATGAAAAATATTATCAAATATAAATTAAATTATAAATTATTCGAAATATTTTCACCAAACTGATCATCAAAATTGTGTATGAATTAACAATAGAGAAAAAGAATACACAAACGGAAAGAGGGATTTAATTTAAACATATTTAAAGGATGGCTCAAACCTTTCAAACATCAAGTGTGGTAGGGTATAGATTTTTCTTATTGACTTCTTTTTTCATGTGTATTAAGCGCAAATGGTCCTAAGCTCATCGTATTTAATAATTATACTCTATATAGTAATTAATATGCATTTGAAAAGAAAAAAAAACAATGAAAAACCACTATATTTTAAATAAGATGCTTGAACATATGCATGCATGCATGCATGCAGCATTTCAAGGTGTACCAAACCTTGACTTTAACATTAAGTTTAATGAATAAATTGTCCATTAAAAAATATTTATTGAAGGTTGTTAGAAACTTCTGGGAAAGTGAAAACTCCACTAATGTCGTATATTCAATATTAATTGTCCATGTACAATATATATATATATATATATATATATATATATATATATATATATATATATCATCAGTTTGATAACTACATATTTCATATTTGTAATGAAATTGTCAAAGAAAGTTGACCTCAACCCTACATGCACAATGTATTTCTCGATCGTTTTTCTAATTAATTAACAATTGAAATTAGGGGAAATTAAATGATGGAAAATGAGAAGTTTAATTTAAAATGTCATCTACTTAATTTTTCTGTCAATCTGATAAAAGGAAAAAAGGGGTGGTTATATATTGAGAGTACTGCACAAAAATTATTTTTATTTATATCTGATTCTTAATTTGTTCATGCATGGCTCATGGGTTAATTATATATATGTTTTTCCTTGCAATGGTTTTAACTTTTAATGAGACCATTTCAAACTCAATGCGACATTCTAATTTTCCAACTATAATTTGGCACTACATATTAAATATAGGACTACGTCAAACAAATATTATATATGTGTGATTTAACATAATAGATTATATATGTTTAAGTGGCAAGGAAAAAAAATAAGATTGTTCATATTGAGAAATTAATTAGCAAAAGTTAATTACTTACTGGCCGGTATGTCTAAGATTAAGGGGAATTTTTTTATAAACACCACAAAAGTTACCGGCATGAACAAGAATATTAATTAAATATTACTTTAAATTATAATACTCTTCCGTTATAAAATATAAAGTAATTATTGACTTTTTAAAATTAATTGAAGATATTTTTATATTTAAAATTAACATAAATTCATTTGATTTCAGTAAATTCATTGAGACATATTGTAAATTATATGAAAAGTGTTACTAATTATAAGATTTATTTTTTTATAATTATTAATAAATTATATTATTTTTTAGTTTAAAAATATGTTAACTTGACTTTTAAAAGTATATAATAACTTTATAATTTAGAACATATAGAGTATATAAATTAGAGCTTGCGATATATACATAACTTACATGCTTAAGCAAAAAAAAATATTATGTATAATTTCTAATTAAAAAAATTCAAATACAAGTAAAAATAACATGAAAAATACGAAGGTTTGTGAAGAATTCTCCCATTTTTCTTGTTCGGTCATCCATATATTTGAATTTTTTTTAGTATAACATTTCAAATATGATTGTGAAATATTTACTAATTTTAATGTATTTTATATTTAAAATTTTAGTATATAAAATTTTAAATTATATAAAATTAAATAATATTTTTATTATAAATTATAAGATTATTATTAACTTTTAAAAATTAATTTAAGATATTTTTAAATTTTAAATTAATATAATTTATAAAAAATAATATAAAATAACAAATTTTATAATTAATTATTATTATTAATGTTATTATTTAAATTTATATGTCACAAGTCAAGTTATAGTCTTATCTAATTCATAAATTAATTGCATAACTATTTTTGAACCGGAGAAGTATCATTCAAAATTATTCCTTAAGCTATTTGGATATAATTATGAGGTCTAATTAGACATATGCTACCAAGTACACTCAGGCAAATGGTACAAACTTCCTTTTATAGAAAGTAGTCGCAATCATAATCAATAGGTTCCTGACTTGTTTCGTTGGATCTACGGATAAGATTGTTCTGTATGTTTTTTTGTTGGATCTACGGATAAGATTGTTCTGTATGTGTTGTCGGTAATAAATAGTGGTACTACCAACTTGAGCACCAAGAAGTGATGACGATTTGTGACAGAAAACGAATACAATATTATATAAAATAAGAGAGTTTAGTATTAAGTATGAATAATTTTTATATTATAAAAATTGATATATTTAACATAAAATTTATGTATCAAACACGAATTATTAATAAATTAACACATTAAACATAATTAGAGATATTTATTTAATATAATTAAAAAATAAATATAATATAAAATTATAATTTATTTTAAATATTGAAGTTTTATTTATTTAAAAAAATATATTATCTTGTATTTTGTTAAATATGTATTGTAGTAGTAAATTAATTACGTTATTATTCGATAAACAAGTAAGTGAAGCTGTATTTTTTTATTTAAATATTTTAATAAAAAATTTTATATTAATATTGAATATTAATGTATGTATTCATTCGTTCATTCATTAATGATAATGTTATATTTTTATCGTTTCATTAAAAATTACATTAATATTTTATTAGAATTTTATAATTAAATATTACGCATGATCAATTGACAAGTTTAAGTTTGACAAAATATATTATATTTATAAAAAAAAATAAACTTACATGTTATTCTCTCTTATTAGTTATAACTTTATGTTTGTTACAATTTAAATTTTATATGTAAATTATTTTCCAATGAAAAAAACGGAGAGCATATTTTAATTAAACGGTTGTGGATGGATGCTGTGAATACATGTTGTCGCTTGTATTCAGAAAGAGTAGCGGTAAAAAAAAAATAATTCCCGCAAGAGAAATAGCGACAGAGCGTTACTCTTTTAAGCCGTTAAAAAAAAATTATTTTGAACCATAAAATATACTTATAAAAAATATTAAATATATTTACCGGTATAATACCCGTAACAATTCCTCGTGTTTAACCTAAATCATAAAATCATCTCTCCATCTTTATCCTCTATATAACAAACAACCATGATAGAATTTTATTCTTGTGTCAGATTTTAGGAGCTAAAAGTTTGCTTTTGAGTATTTAATCTGGCAAATTCCCAGGGTTGGCGAAAAGTATGTCGACCTCGTCGTTAATAGTGGATTCCGGTAAGTTTTCCGGTCAGAGGAAGCCCAGAGCGCCGGCGGATAAGTCCAACTTCTCCCAGACTTGTAATCTTTTGAGTCAATACTTGAAAGAGAAGGGGACGCTCGGTGATCTCAGCCTGGGGATGAGTTGCGGTTTCGAATCCAACGGTATGTCAATTCATCAATCGATTCTATGATTATTTGGAAATAGATATCTGAACCTGATGTATGTTTGCTGGTATGCAGCCATGCCCGAACCGGTCCACCGACCACCCGCGACTCCACAAACAGCGGCAGCAACCACCATGGATCTGTTTCCGGTGGCTGAAAAGCCGAGTCAGGGTTTTGGTTCCATCGTTTCCAATCAAGAAGTTCCTGTCAAGTTACAGCCGGAAGCTGCTCAAATGACCATATTTTACGGCGGACAAGTCACCGTGTTCAATGACTTTCCGGCTGAAAAAGCCAAGGAAATCATGCTCTTAGCTAGAAAGGGAAACTCCCCAATTCCCAATAATTTGACCCAAAAACCAACGGATCAACTTTCCAATTTGATTCCCTCTTCACCGAATGCTGTGCCAAATTTCGCTAACTGTATAATCCAAGAGCGCGCTCAAAGGCCTCCTCAGCCAATTGTTTCAAGTAATTTTTCGATCAAATTTTGTATGATTTGAAAATAATATTGTTCAGGAGAGAAGAAAAACTAATGTTAGTTTTTTTTTTTTGTCTTTTTGTGCAACAGATCTCCCCATTGCAAGAAAAGCTTCGCTGACCCGTTTCTTGGAGAAGAGAAAGGATAGGATCACCTCACGAGCGCCGTATACTTCGCCGGCGGCAGCTCCGTCAAAGCCAGCTGAAAGCAAATCGTGGCTCGGATTGGCAGCTCAATCTCCAGTCAAGTTTGAAAACGAATTGTAGGCATAGTTCTTGGGGTTTATGAATTATTACTATTAATTAGAAGCAGCATATTAATGTCTTTTAATTAACTCTGTTCTGGTATGCAATTTTGATACCGCTTTTTTATTTCCTATCTTCTTCATCTGGCTATTGTTTCTGTAATTAATTTCATGGGAAAAATTCTATTGAAGATGGATCTGTATTCTTAATAGATGTGGTTATTATTTCTTGGAATGGATGCTCCAAAGTTGTTATGATAATTATGGTGCCTTCAAATTCTTAAACAAAAAGTCTCTGTTCATTAAAACCTGACCAGTGAACCAAAATTTGCATGTCTTGCAATCTAAATATGAACCAAGGCAAGGAGTTACTATAGTTCTGATGATGTGGCTGATCTGAATCTTCAAACATTGTTACTAAAAATTAGGAAAGTGATATTTTCCCTTGGATGTGTGGTTGTGGGATCAATTCATTGTTCACATGAGGAAAATAACTCTTGATATTTTCACATGAATTTATCTTTTGTGGTGTGCGTGTGAATGATCCATTCATTATCCACGTGAATTTATTTATTATGGTTATAAGATCTATTCATTATTCACGTAAAAAAAATACGGAGGATTAGATCAAGTAACTAGAAATCTATGAGTGATCGATATTGCACACTATCATTTAGTTATTATAATTCTTTTTCAGATAGAATTAAGGTCACACGTCTTTATTAATCTTCCATTTTAGTATGAAATTCTTTTCCAGATAGAATTAAGGTCACGTCTCTTTATTAGTAGGAGTATAGGATGGGATGGGATGGAATGGAGGGTTAGTTTTCGATTATTTTAGTCTGAGTATTTACTAAATTGCTTGTGACTAAATCCTCAAAAAACTCGACCAGCTAATAATAATTATTTTACATAAATACTTACTAGCACAAAATCATGCTAATTTTAGTTGTATTTAGTGTTAGTTGAAATGGAAAATTTGTGTTTATTTTGTCTTTCATCAACTACTCATCATAATATATTGGGCTACTACACATTTGCATGGTAGTCAATTTTTAAACAACTAGAGTTTGCATGATAGTTGAATTCTAGCCCCATAAAAACGACTTTGGCGAAAGTAAGACATTTGTCTCCGCTTCCGTCGGCAGAAAATAGGGAATCATTCCTAGAAACTCAACATGAAAATAAGAAGATTTTTTTTTTAAGGTGTGATTGGTTGTTGTTTTAAAATATATTGAGGCCAAACGTGACGAAATAGAATTAATTATATATCTTCCAAACTTTTCTTTTAACTTTTTTACACATGCTACCAATAAATAAGAAAATAAAAATGTTGGACAAGCAAGTGGGAAAATAATAATGTTAAAACTTAAAAGCACGCGCATTTGAAAATGGGAACACGGAGACCGCTTTCTTTGAAAGATATAAATATTAGTACAATTATTAAACTAATAAAAGAAGAAGACGACGAGAACATAGTTAAAAAGAATATTAATAATGATTTTATAATTTAAAATAGAAAGAGTTAAGATATAAGAACGTTTTGCTATTTTATATTAATATTATTAAAAATAATTTATTTTCTTGCAAAATATACAAAAATAATCTAATAACTAAAATGAAAGGAGTATTAATTATTATATGTACAAGCGGCCAAGTGGCAAGTGGGAAGGAAAAGTCTAGGTGCCTATAATATTTGAATAATATATATTATCACGTTGTTCACGACTCAATATTTATATTACTTTAGTGGCATCACATGCCATGTTTGTTTTAACTTTCAAGTGGGTGCAACCACTTTATTGACCAATTCCACTTTCATTTTTTTTTAATTTATTATTTTATAAAAACATTTAGTCACGCAAAAAGAGGAGATTTAAACCTAATACTTACCCAACATGTTTAAATTTTGTAATTTTTTTTTAGTATAGACAAAAAGTATCACAATTTTTATTCTGAGATTGAGGGAACATATTCTGTTGATTCTAAAATTTTAGAAAGCATTTCCCTCATTTTGTATTTTAAATTTTGGCAATTTCAAATTTTTTTGGATACAAAAAGTTCGATACGAATTTAAAATATAAAAACTATATTTAGTTTATTATAAAAACTCATATTCTGAAATTTCAATCCTGATAGTTGTCGGTTTATGAATTTTTTTATTGCCTCAAATTTAGTGTAAAAAGTGACTCAAAATAAACATGCTTTTATTTTGTGCAATTTGACACAATAAAATTTTAATTATATTATAAGATAAAATATTTAAAGAAAATAATACAACCCCTTAGAGAATAGAGATTTAAATTATTTTTATTGACCAATTATGAGAAGAGAGAAGGTAGTGATTTATGCATTTTCTCTCTTTTATTTTACTTTGAACAAGTTTGATAGCCCGTGCGAGGTATGAGTTAGTTTGTATAATTTTTTTTATAAATATTTAATAATTTAGTTTAACATATTATACTATAATTGACTCATGACTAATAAAATTGAATTGTGAATCACCTCTTGCATTATTTAATCAAGTAATAATTTCAATCTCATATCTAAAAGATAGAATATAGGTAATCTAATATCATATAACAAAGTCATATCATAAAAACATGCATATATATATATATATATATATATATATATATATGGTGATTACCTAGTGTTTTGGGATACTTGTCATAAAACTCTATATTGAATATCTTGGGCTGGGAGGGGCCTGTTAATAGTAGCTGATTAATTATTATTTTTTGGGAGAAGAACAGTAGTAGCTTAATGATTCTTTGAAATAAGAAATAAGAATTTTATGGGAGAATAAGAGTTTTTTTGGAAAAAGAAGAGTTTGGGAATAACTCTTCGAAAAAAGAGTTTTATGGGAGAAGAAGTATTTTGAAATGAACGATCATTCGATCTTAGAATTCAAATTGGGTTAAGCCAAACTCGATTAATTCACTCGTAACCAACGAAGTTGACTCTGAATAACTTGTGACCAACGGAGTTAACTCAGAATAATTAGATTTAGGATTGCCTCTTACGTTATTGTAACGAAAATTGACTTGGGATTGCCTCTTACGTTATTGTAACGAAAATTGACTCAAAATAATTGAATTTGGGATATATGTTTTGGGATGCTTGTCATAAAACTCATGTCTTGAATAGCTTGGGCTGTTAATAGTAGCTGATAAATTCTTATTTTTTAGGATAAGAAGAGTAGCAGCTTAATGATTTTTTAAAATAAGAAATAAGAATTTTATGGGAGAAGAAGAGTTTGAGAAGGAACGACCCTTCGATCTTAGAATCTAAATTAGGTTAAGTCAAACGCAGTTAATTCACTCGTAGAATCCAAATTGGGTTAAGCCAAACTCAGTTAATTCACTCGTGACCAACCAAGTTGACTCAGAATAATTAGATTTGGGATCGCCTCTTATGTTATTATAACAAAAATTGATTAAGAATAATTAGATTTGGGATTGTCTCTTGTGTTGTTATATATTAGTATTGATAAGTATAAGTGCACAACACCAAACACTACATTCATCCACACTATTAAAAAGTGGAGCATGACATTGAAATCTGTATTATACCCTACTTTTTTAATGGTTAAGATTAATGTACTGTTTGATATTATGTTTGAATGTTGTGTATGTAGACTTATCCTTTTACTTTACATGTGTGTGATCCCACACCTATTGCATTGAAGAATTGGTTGTCGGCTAGGCGACAATAGTATAACATGTAATTACTTTTAACTTGATGGATATTACTTTCCTGAGTTTACACGAACATGTTTTCATGCCAAATTAAACTACTAAGTCGACTTAAAATTAACAAAAAAAAAACTCATTTTTGTTTTGTTATATTTGACACAACGGAAGATGGGTAAAAAAGCATATACAATTACAATAATTGAATTTGAAACTTTGCGATTATAGGAATCCATAAATTAGAGATAAAGAGTATAGAACAATCGTTAGAATAATTTGATAATTCAATAATAATGAGAGTTATTTTATAATAATAACTTTAAGAAACTATTTATATTACCTAAACCCTAAAAATAAAACAAAATCCAATAAATTTAAAAATTAAGTTCAAAACATAAATAGACCCAAAATTAATTATACCTAATTTGAAACTTTGCGATTACAGGAATTCATAAATTAGAGATAAAAGAGTATAGAACAATCGTTAGAATAATCTGATAATTCAATAATAATGAGAGTTATTTTATAATAATAACTTTAAGAAACTATTTATACTACCTAAACCCTAAAAATAAAACAAAATTCAATAAATTTAAAAATTAAGTTCAAAACATAAATAGACCCAAAATTAATTATACCTACTAGCCAAGCCAAGCCTAAATAATAAATAAAAATATAATAACTATTTAAAACTTTCATATATCCTAAAATATACATTGAACTCAATCTTCATTGATAATATTCCTCTCGTCATTTCTCTTTTCTTGGAGAAAATTCGACCACGAATTTTAAAATACACAAGTATCAAGCACCAAGAGTTAAAAATTCTAAATCTTCGTTAGACAAATTTTGCACAATGTTTTAGCTCCAAGAATTTTCTTGAAAATAACTCTAAAATAATCAAAGCCTTCATATTAATCTATACTTTCAATAAATGATTAGGCACGACAAATTTAAAATTTCCAAGTTAACGAACATTGGATCATGAACAATTTTATGATCAATCTCAATTTCAACGCTATCAACATTCTTATATTGCGTTGACGCCAAATCAAGATCCTCCTCAAACCACCAACATTGGTTCGTCATTAACTATTACCCATTCTTCAACTTCTTCCTTCGTGTCTTCCACACTTTTTATTAGAATGGACAAATCGCATGACTAAGAAGTAGGGCGGCACTATAACTTTCTTGAATTTATTTTTTATGTAGGTTAGAAAATTTTTGCAACACCTTCTAACCTCATCAATTAAAAAAAATATCCTTTTGGCGCTCTTCTCTAACTCTTCTTTTCTCAACTTGATACAGATGTTTTAACTTGTCATGTTTATATTGTGCTTTCTCCAATTCCTCTAAAAGATCGTCAAACTCGGGTAACAAGTTTTCACGGTGACAAGCATTAATCTCATAATCCAACAAATCACATTAACTGTTAAGAAGGTCTATATAATCCCTTACTTGTTCAATTCATGTCTCTATAGCTCTAGACATTTTCGATTCAAAGATTGAGAGAGCTTTGGACCAAATTATAATTAATTAGAACTCAAGGAAACAAGATGCTAGAATGCCAAACTTCATGAACTCAAATATAACCTTATAACAAGGAGGTTCAAAATTGCAATTGTCTCAAAATTGGATTATAATCTAATTAAGTTACCTTCGCACCACGGAAGAGGACTACGCTTGGATTATAATCTAATCAAGTTACCTTTGCACCACGGGATTACGTTTTCGTGTGTATTGTTAACATTGATTTCGGAGATTAAGAAACTATTATCGTTGGTATGATTTTTTTTTTCCTTCTGGTGGTCAATTGCGGGTTCTAACAGCAACGCATAAGAGGTTTTTTTTTTTTTAATTAATTTTATTTTTGAATAATAAAAATAAAGCAAAAGTCAAAAAGAAATTTTTGACTAAGTTGAGCTAGTCCACACAATGAACATACAGTTATTCGCAATCTCCGACTAAGTAGCTTCGATCGATATCGTTCTCCTTTACATTCACATTGGACCGGGTTGTCTCTAACTTACCTAGTATAATTGTAGGGTCCTTAAAATTAATATACAACAATTAGAAAGTAATTATAAAAATAAAACACATACAAAATAATTACAAAAAGACTACAACAAGATAAATTTATTAAATCATTTAGTTTCCTACAAATAAGGAATTCCTTAAATCAAGGATAGTTAACTGTCATATATGCAGCAGTTACCAAAACAAAATCCACAATACAAAATAAAAATAAAAAACTATCATTCTAATAAGCAGCTGTAATTTATAATAATTAAATATTATCCAAATTTATAAGTATTTAAAACGAATATCAAAATATTATAAAAAAAGAAGATATTTTTTATTTTTATATCTCTAATAGAAATAGGAAAAGGTAATCAAATCTTAATACATAGGCAACAAAACTTTAATACAGAGGTAACCAAACTTTAATACAAAGGTAACCAAACTTTAATATAAATGTAACCAAACTTTAATACAAAGATAATCAAACTTTAATACAGAGGTAACAAACCTTTAATACAAAGGTAACCAAACCTAGTTACTACACATTCAGGAATTGGTTACCTTCATACTAGTGTTTGGTTACCTCCATAACAGTGTTTGGTTACCTAGATTTACCTTTGTATGAAGGTTTAGTTACCAACTGGAATATAAAAAAAATGGTTACTGTATTGAATTTTTTTTTATGACTATTTGGTTACACACAAAAACTAAAATGGTTACCTTTGTATGAAGATTTGGATGCCAACTGGAATATAAAAAAAATATTTACTGAATTGAATTTTTTTTATCACTATTTGGTTACACACAAACACTAAAATGGTTACCTTCGTAAGAAGGTTTGGTTACCAACTGGAATATAAAAAAAATTAGTTACTGTATTAAAAAAAAATTATGACCAAAAGGGAGGAGGGAGGAGAGAGAAAGCTTGAGGAGGGGAAGGGAGGCGGGAGGAGGGAGGCGAGCGGGGGAGGGAGGAGGTAGGCGGGAGAGGGGGGAGGGGAGAGGTGGCAGGAGAGGGAGGGGGGAGGAGAGAGAAAGCTGGAGGGGGAGGCAGGCGGGGGCGACAGCAGGCGGGGGAAGGGGGAGGCAGGCAGGGCAGCGCGGAGGCAGGCGGGGGAGCAGGCGGGGGAAGGGGGAGGCAGGCAGGGCAGCGCGGAGGCAGGCGGGGGAGAGGGAAGGAGGAGAGAGAAAGCGGTAGCGGGAGGAGGGAGGAAAGAGGAGGGAAGGGGAGGAGAGAGAAAGACCATCATCTGCTAAAAAGAGGGGAATGAGAGATGAAATGTATTGATTTGTATAATTGCTTTTTTAAAATTTGAATTTTAAAATCATCTAACTAAATTTAAGGGATAAGAATGCACTAATTTTATAAATATATTTTAAAAAAGTACTCTTTTTGTAAATATTTTTAAGATGTATGTTTTCTGTAATTACTTTCTAAAAAGTATTATAATATGTAATTTATCCATAATTGTACTTATCGTGGGCTCTTAGACTGTGATGCCAACTGACACAGTGGGAAAAAAAAACAAAGAGATAAAAGACTATAGAATAGTCCTAAAACTTCCAAATGAGAGAGAAAAAAATTATAAAACAATCGTTAGAATAAATTGATAATTCAATAATAATGAGAGTTGTTCCATATAATAACTCTAAGAATTTATTTATACTCTTAGACTCTGATACCAACTGACAAAGTGAAAAACGAAAAAAAAAAGAAAAAAAAAGATAAAAGACTATAGAACTGTTCTAAAAGACTATAGAATAGTCCTAAAACTTCCGAATGAGAGATAAAATATTATAAAATAATCGTTAGAATAAATTGATAATTCAATAATAATGAGAGTTGTTCCATATAATAATCTTAAGAATTTATTTATACTACCTAAATCTTAAAAATAAAAAAAAAATTAACAAACTTAAAAATTAAGCCCAAAACATAAACAGACCCAAAAATAATTATAATTACTAGTCTAACCTAAATAATAAATAAAAATACAATATTTATTTAAAATTTCTATACATCCCAAATAATAAATTAAACTCAATCTTCAGATAATTTCTCTCGAGTCAATATTTTTGTATCAACTGATTGATTACAAAATATGAAAAAAGAATAGAAAATAAAGAAGAGCTAACAGTTTGATTAAATTAAAAATGGAGAGCTATAAATGCTAAAGTATATCTGAAAACACAGCCCCATAAATCCATCAAGCGGGGGGGGGGGGGGGGGGGGGGGGGGGGTTCGGGGGGCATAGAGTTAATAATGCTTTTTCTTTTGTGGCATAGAGTTAATAATGCTTTTTCTTTTTCTTTTTTTGCCTTTTCTTTTATAATTAAAAACAACACCAAATTATGCACGACTAGTCCAACTACAAGTTTTGTTGTAACTTGGAAACAATATTTTTTATGATAATTCTTGAAAAGAACTCCTGTTAACGTGGCCCAAATGGACATTATCCATCGTCCACGGGCCCATTTTGCGAAGTGCAAATACTTCTTGGTCAACGGATCGGCTTTATATGCGAACGAAACTGGGTATTTGTCAATTAACTACCATTCTAGTGGTACCATATTTAGATGTATTTTCGTGTGAGTTTTTAATATGATTTTTAAGACATGTTAATTAGATTTATGTATTATTCATTCTTTTAAAAAATATTCTTAGT
>OX359271.1:39103995-39413995 GCA_947179155.2 Hedera helix | reverse complement strand
ACTCTTCTTTGAAAAGATTTATTTTGAAAAGATTTATTTTGAAAAGATTCATTTGGAAGATTTTATTTTAAAATATTATTTCAAAAACTATTTTTGAAATTATTATTTTACACAACAAAAATTTATATTATATAAATAATTTTGATAGTTCATAATATATGAGTTATCATACACCTTGAAATTTATATGTGATAGTTACTAATTATATTATAAATATATAGGTTGATCAACCTCATTTTTATCAATATCCAGTCACGTGATAAGGTAAGGGATACTATTTTTTTCATCTTCCATTATTCAAACTTACTACGGTAAGTGATATAATTTCTTTTATACTCTTAAACTTACTATGGTAAGTATTGTTCGATAAAACTTCTGAAATGATTATATATTCCTTAATAGTTTGCGCTTCATATAATATCATTTTAATTGAACCTTCCTCTTTTCTGAACCTTTCTATTTGAACTGTAATCGTTATTCTGAACTGTGGATCTTGAATATTATTTTTGAATTTCACTCAATATCATGTTTACAATTTGAACATTATTTGAATCCGCACAAAGTAAAATTGTAAATTTTCGATATTTATTATTTATCCTATTTCTTCTGTTCATCATTTATATCATTGTTATTTGTACTAATCATCAAGAATTAAGTTATTGTGAATATTTGTAGCCTAGGGCACAGATGATAGGTTAAAGGCGATATAATTGTTGTACTGATGATAGGATTAAAGTGATATAATAGGTTAAAAGCGATACATGTGTTGGGTGTCTTTTATGAAACGTGGTAAAAATTCTCTTTGGCCTGGGGCAAAGAAGAACTGTTGTTTGGTATGATTATGACCAAATGCTGAAGACTAGTATAATCATGATCATTGGTGTTATTTTTGAATATCTTTGGCCCGTAATGCAAAGATGAACTGTTGACTTGCATGATTATGATTAGGAACTGTGAATTTATATCATCATGACCAATGGTGTTTAAGATGATAAAAGTTAATGATATTTTTTTCTAAAAAGAAAAGCTAGTGGACATCATAGTCTACATGATTTCTTTTAATGGATTGCTCATTTCGCTGCTATTATTGATCTAAAACTTGTTGTTTATTGTATTCTATCAAGAATTTAACTGTTGAAGGCTAACGATAATTTATTCGTCTTTATCTTAGTTATGATATTCTTTACTGGGTTATTTGAACTTACCATTTTCTTTTGTTCCATTGTTTTTCAATAGGATTCCGTCTTTTTCATCTCTGCACCATGGCTTTAATGGCGTGTGATGATTTTATAAATACATTTTGATATTTTCAAATCAATTTGTCTTGCCGAAACAATTAGCATAGACTCTTCTTTAAACGTTTCAAAATACTAAAAATCATTTTGACTTTGTCATATTACATCATACCATAGTGGGCTTAAAAATACATCCAACACTAGGTTACTCTGCATTGATGACTCCATCGGTTATCATCTCTGCACTAAATGCATTAATGATTTCAAAAATACATTTGTCTTTTCAAAAGCACAAAAGTGCGAATTTGGCACGATTTTTGAGAATTTCAAAGTCTAGCATAGCTAGAAGATTTGGAATATCCTAAAACCTCAAAACACCTCAAATTTTTCCTCCACATTCTTTTCCAGCTTAATAACTATATCTATTATAGCCTTAACCTGACTACTTAACTCTATCCATACTTACTGTTCATCAAACTTACCACGTATTTGGGCTCAACAACTTACCACAATCATATGGTTTGAGGAACTTGTCCTAGTCAGGCCAAAGTCGCCCATTCGCTGAGGGGCTCCACCACATGACTATGAGTCACGAACTTACTATGCGTGTCAGTTCTCAGAACACGAACTTATCTTAACATCCTCTACCTATCCATTATACACATGAGAAAAGAATCACCTTCTCAACATACATATAGTGAATAGCGCGACACCAGGTTTCAGTTGATTATCATTATAGGAAGCCAAGTGGTCGTCAAACCAAACACAATCTCCTGCCCATACAAGAAATTGGTCAACTCAGCCACTAATCAATATAGGAAGTTAAGCGGTCGTTAAACCAAGAACAAATCCCCTGCCCATACAAAGGACTGTTCAACTCAACCACTGTATCAATATAGAAAGCTAAGCGATTCTAAAACCAAGCACTAATTCCCTGCCCATACAAGGAATTGTACAACTCAGCCACTAATATGAGTCCTCAATTAAAAACCTACAAACCTCTAACTTCTCTTAACTTGATATGAATTTTGTCAATTCATACCTTATCACACTCAACACTTCAAGAATCCACTTGTTACTATTTCAGTATCTTCATTGTTATAGCACCATGCTATCAACACCACCTCTTTAATCATTTAATAGACCATTTGTCATTTCATGATTTTTACTATGATCATCGTGATCTTATAACGCAATTGATTTCACTGTACTATTTCTCCTTTATTCTATGACCGTTTAATTCTATCACCTTATCATTCATCTCTGATCATTTTACTGTACAATCCTTCTCTTTTTAAATTCTTGAATCAAGTGTTCCCTGATTCTTATTCCATTTATTTGGATTACACTCATTGAAGATCCTTCTTTGAATCTTTTCATATATCTATGTATCTATATAGATTTATTTCCTCATTTATGAACTGTATATGTTCATTTCTAAACTCTATCTGAGTTTATCCTTTCACTGTCTTCATTATCTTTCCATGATTATAGCCTAAGGTACTGCTACCTAAGAACTATAACCTATCAGCTCTGATACCAACCTGTGACGACCCCAAATCCGGGTTCCTTTAACCTTAGACTTGGTACGTCACGATACATCATCTTCATACATGTTCTATAACTAATGCGGAATATATAAACATAAATTGTTTATTCTACAACATTTCCCAAGGTTTCTAACCTTAACTTACATATATATACCTTTAGATTCATAAAAAGGTTTACAAAATTACTTACATCATATAACAATTTAGTTATAATGAATAACACTATAATCTTGTCTTTTGCTTCTGTCTCCGTCTCTCCTCGGACATTCGTATTATTCTGAAATTTGTTATCATGATATAGCAAGAGTGAGCAACGACTTTGCTCAGCAAGTTTAAATACAATAACGATATATCATGATTGAAAGAAAGAACAAGCTTTCGGATTTTCAACAATATAATAATTGTGAAAGAGTACGAATCATAATTTCAATAATTGAATGACTGAATCAAGTAATGTTGAGTGTCAATAATGACCATGAACAAATTTAACTGAACCTTATGGTAATGAAGGTGATCAGCCTTTCATACCTAATGAACACATGCAACAAGCACTATGTGCGAATCAACAATTTAAAGAGGTGGAATAATTATACAGAATTAAACCATAGCATACTTGAAACGTAACAACTTGAGTTTGAGTTAGGAACTTGAACAATAAAATAATGTATCCTGCTCGAATATAAATTGAGTAGGGTTTAGGAAACTTGCCTGTCTGCTCAGCTACAATTAATGTCTAGCTTTAACTAACTGGCTTTGAAAGACCTAACATTAGTAAAGTTGGTCTAATAATTAGTACAGCGTATTTGTACAACTATACGCTCATTAAGAAACTTATCTACCACAAATAAGTACTAACACATAATTTACATCAGTCAAAACAATATTATTAACCTTATAGACCCTCAATCAAATTAGGTTAATAATTTAATAAATTAGAAAATATTTTTCTTAAGTGTTGGACACTTATTAAACTATTAAACAATTTATTATAATTGTTTAAACAAAAGAGTTAAAAGACATTTTCTTTATTTCATTAAATCTAATTTCATTTAATTACTATTTATCATTAATTAAATAGTAAGTAATTAACTACCTTTAGTTATTATTTAATAATAAATAATAACTTACAAGATTTATTTATTATTTAAAATTAATCAAATAATAAATAATTATATTATATTAAAAATAATCAAATATCTTTAGTTATTATTTAATAATAAATAATAACTAATTAACTAGATTCATTTATTATTTAAAGTTAATTAAATAATAAATAATAAAATTATATAGTAAATACTCAAATATCATTAGTTATTATTTAATAATAAATAATAACTAACTAAATTTATTTATTATTTAAAGTTAATCAAATAATAAATAATTAAATAATCAATCTTAGTTGTCTTTAATTATTATTTAATAGTAATTAAATAATAATTAATTAATTTATCATCCTTGTTTATTATTTAATATTAATTAAATAATAATTAGTTTAATCATAAATTCAGAAGATATAATATTAACTAGATTAATATTTACAACATTTAAATATTAATCCTAAATACTTATTATATTTGAAAAATATAACATTAAACTAACTAGATTAATATTTACAACATTTAAATATTAATCCTAAATACTTATTATATTTGGAAAAATATAATATTAAACTAACTAGATTAATATTTACAACATTTAAATATTAATCCTAAATACTTATTATATTTGGAAAAATATAATATTAAACTAACTAGATTAATATTTACAACATTTAAATATTAATCCTAAATACTTATTATATTTGAAAAAAAATATAATATTAAACTAACTAGATTAATATTTACAACATTTAAATATTAATCCTAAATACTTATTATATTTGAAAAATATAATATTCAATACCTAAATATCATTTTTGTATTATTAATATTTTTGTTATAATTTTAAATTAATTTTTAAACATTTAAATTAATTTAAATTATCCAGAATGGCATTTCTGTAAATAAGCCGAAAAACGAACGGAGGGGCAATTTCGTAATTTCGCAGAAAAAGACCGGAGGGGCAAAATTGTAATTTCAGTCGAAATCTGTTTCTCGCGCATTGCGCGCGCTGTAATTTCTTTGGTCCCAAAACGGTGTCGTTTGAAGGGCACCGTTGCTGGCTTCCGCGCATAACGCGCGGATGAAATTTTCTTCGCCTAAAACGACGCCGTTTTTCGTCCCGCGTCTGGCGATGAACAGGGTCGCGCGCATTGCGCGGCATCCCCTTTTTCCTCCTCCTTAGCAGATTGTGAACAGTGATTTTTTATACACCACTTTAATAAAAATTATACATTCAAGTAAGCTTTAAAAATCCAAAAAAATTACCAATCACTTAATATCAATTTATAACATGAAAATTTAATTTTTCATGATTTAATATTATAAAATTTTATAAAAATTTTTTACATCACATAAACTACCACAAATCATAACTTTTTGTGTATAACTCCATTTTGAGTGATTCAAATTTTGTTTTTCTCATGATTTAATGTTCTATAATATTATAACATTAAATCTAAATATTATAAAAATTATTTTTTTGTCATAAATTCCAAGACTTGTTTATACACTACTAAACACATATTTTAGCATACAAAATATACCAAAATATACACCAAGCATATTAAACTCAAGAATGGCATAAATATTACTACTACACATTATTAACTATAATAACATGTTTATACAAACATGATAATTTATTTATTAAATAAATAAACTTCATTTAAAATAACCATTACCTCATTTTAATGGCTATCTTCATTTTTTCTTTCAAAATGGGTTGTGAAGGAGGATGGCATGAACCAAGAATTCCTTCTCCTTCCATATCCTTGCTCTCAAATAATTTTTTCTCTAATTTGAAAAGTGAAAGAAGAAGAAATGACTAACATTTCTCTCACTCTAATTACTTAAATCTTCCATGATGTATAGATATATATCTTATATCTATGAAATTAGACCAACACAAGCTAGCTATTGGATGCTTACACAAGAAAGCTAACCCATGCCTTAGTTGGTGAGGATTTTGTGGGAAAAGACTCACCAAAAAATTAAAACAAGCAACCTAATTATTAAATAAATAAATAATAAAATAACAATCACACATTTCACTCTCTTTCTCTCCAACTTGCCGGCAACAAGCATTGTTGGTGTCCCAAAATAAATGTCACTTTTCACTTTTTAAGAATTAATAGTTTTATTAAGTATTTTTCAAGTGGGCCAATCATTGGGCTTTAATTTAAAATACCAATTGGGCTCTAATTAACTTGTTTGGGCTACTAAATTGTCAAGTCCATTTAATTTATCATTGGGCTATTTAATTATATCCCAAATGATTAATTATTAATTTTGTTACACATTAATTATCCAATCCATAATTAAATAATAATTGAATTGATTAATTAATTAAATACTCTAACCCATTAATATTAAATTACTAAATGGACTAATAATATTATTAATAATATTTTATATTATTTACATAAATTAATTATCATATTAATTAATTTATAAAAATTTAATTCACTCATTATATTCAATTTAATTGAATATTTAATTAATGACAACTTGTCAATTATTTTGATATTAAAACTTTAGAGTGTGTTTGCTAATAATAATATATATAATCTATATATATTATTTATACACATCACCTTACCTCAAAAACAATTTCACAATAAATTATGAAATTTAAATAAATACAATATATAATTTAATATATTTTATTTACGCCATAAATTAAATTATTTAATACATTTACATTAAATAATTCATTTCTCATCAATTATGGAAATAATTCCATTTACCCGAAAATACATTGAAATAATAATATATTTACTCAATTTCTTATTTAAATAATTTATTTAATTATTTAATTAATATTACACAAATAATTGTATAATTAAATTTCTCACTCTCATAAATCATTTACAATGATTTATTTAATTATAGAATATATTCATTTAATATATTCAATTACTTAATTAATTTAATCCCTTTATATATATGTACATATATATGAAATTAAATGTTGTACATATATACAATTACTAATCTCCCTTAATTAATTCAACTACTTTATATAATTTATAATTATATAAATTACATAATTATTCCTCACAAATAATTTATCAACAATTTGCATAATTGTTGATTAATGAATAAATTAATTCCACAATAAATCTTTTAATTCAATTCGGATTAATTTAATATTAATCTATCTATTTATCACAATTTAATTAACCATTAAATTATGTTACTAAATATGCGCGCATATATATATATATATTCATATAAATACATATTTAATTTACATGCAACCACGTCGCATAATTACATAATTCCACTAATTAATTCTCTTAATTTAATTAGACTTGCTGTTAGTCAAGTTTATTGAATTATCACTTTACTTGCTAACTTATTAAAAAAATTTGATATCACCATATCTAAGTTAGTCCGTTAAATTTAATATGGACCTCTATTTATCTATCACTACTAGGTTATCAAACTCCAACCTTTATTAAATATTAAATATTTTATTTCTAATTCATTTAAATATCCGGGATATTACATTCACCCATTCTTCTAAAAATTTCGTCCCCGAAATTATCTCATACACATTTCTACCAATTTTCATCTCTGAGTATAACTCTTTACTCATCAAATTCTATGACCACCCTTTTCTATGAAGTTCATACTTCCAAACTCATAATTCCAGAACAATGGAATATCTTGCAGAAGAATAAATTGAAAATCAATATCTTACAGAAGGATAATTTGAAAATCAAAATATTCATTAAAACTTTCATAATATGCTGAGGGGTCATCAAGACTGTGAACATGGAATTAACTGAATTCCGAATAAATAGTATTTATCCCTGTAAATACTTATAAACAGAGTGTTTATCAATCACAAAGACTGAAAACATTCCATAGGTGTACGCTAGGTGATCAGCCTATCGTACTTCTGCGTTGTGCACAACGACTTCTCACGGGGTCGAACTCTTTGGATTTACCAACCCATATCAGCATGCCACCACTGTTCGGCGCCCCCTCGCGGGTTCTTTATTCATGGCTCTGACATATCCCCCATTACGGGGTTGTTCACCTCAGACTTACTACAAAATTCCGCTCCAGCATAAGTTGGATTGGAAAATAAAACTTGAGTCATTTCTGACCAAAAGTGTCCAGTCAAAATAAATGACATAGACTCACATCATTGAACTGTTCGTATATTACGATTCAAAAAATCATTTCAGATTAGTTAAAGTACTAAAATTCATTTATAGGACTTCATGATACCGCGCCGTTGCAACAGTGCGTTGAGGATTCCGTCTTTTTCATCTCTGCACCATGGCTTTAATGGCGTGTGATGATTTTATAAATACATTTTGATATTTTCAAATCAATTTGTCTTGCCGAAACAATTAGCATAGACTCTTCTTTAAACGTTTCAAAATACTAAAAATCATTTTGACTTTGTCATATTACATCATACCATAGTGGGCTTAAAAATACATCCAACACTAGGTTACTCTGCATTGATGACTCCATCGGTTATCATCTCTGCACTAAATGCATTAATGATTTCAAAAATACATTTGTCTTTTCAAAAGCACAAAAGTGCGAATTTGGCACGATTTTTGAGAATTTCAAAGTCTAGCATAGCTAGAAGATTTGGAATATCCTAAAACCTCAAAACACCTCAAATTTTTCCTCCACATTCTTTTCCAGCTTAATAACTATATCTATTATAGCCTTAACCTGACTACTTAACTCTATCCATACTTACTGTTCATCAAACTTACCACGTATTTGGGCTCAACAACTTACCACAATCATATGGTTTGAGGAACTTGTCCTAGTCAGGCCAAAGTCGCCCATTCGCTGAGGGGCTCCACCACATGACTATGAGTCACGAACTTACTATGCGTGTCAGTTCTCAGAACACGAACTTATCTTAACATCCTCTACCTATCCATTATACACATGAGAAAAGAATCACCTTCTCAACATACATATAGTGAATAGCGCGACACCAGGTTTCAGTTGATTATCATTATAGGAAGCCAAGTGGTCGTCAAACCAAACACAATCTCCTGCCCATACAAGAAATTGGTCAACTCAGCCACTAATCAATATAGGAAGTTAAGCGGTCGTTAAACCAAGAACAAATCCCCTGCCCATACAAAGGACTGTTCAACTCAACCACTGTATCAATATAGAAAGCTAAGCGATTCTAAAACCAAGCACTAATTCCCTGCCCATACAAGGAATTGTACAACTCAGCCACTAATATGAGTCCTCAATTAAAAACCTACAAACCTCTAACTTCTCTTAACTTGATATGAATTTTGTCAATTCATACCTTATCACACTCAACACTTCAAGAATCCACTTGTTACTATTTCAGTATCTTCATTGTTATAGCACCATGCTATCAACACCACCTCTTTAATCATTTAATAGACCATTTGTCATTTCATGATTTTTACTATGATCATCGTGATCTTATAACGCAATTGATTTCACTGTACTATTTCTCCTTTATTCTATGACCGTTTAATTCTATCACCTTATCATTCATCTCTGATCATTTTACTGTACAATCCTTCTCTTTTTAAATTCTTGAATCAAGTGTTCCCTGATTCTTATTCCATTTATTTGGATTACACTCATTGAAGATCCTTCTTTGAATCTTTTCATATATCTATGTATCTATATAGATTTATTTCCTCATTTATGAACTGTATATGTTCATTTCTAAACTCTATCTGAGTTTATCCTTTCACTGTCTTCATTATCTTTCCATGATTATAGCCTAAGGTACTGCTACCTAAGAACTATAACCTATCAGCTCTGATACCAACCTGTGACGACCCCAAATCCGGGTTCCTTTAACCTTAGACTTGGTACGTCACGATACATCATCTTCATACATGTTCTATAACTAATGCGGAATATATAAACATAAATTGTTTATTCTACAACATTTCCCAAGGTTTCTAACCTTAACTTACATATATAAACCTTTAGATTCATAAAAAGGTTTACAAAATTACTTACATCATATAACAATTTAGTTATAATGAATAACACTATAATCTTGTCTTTTGCTTCTGTCTCCGTCTCTCCTCGGACATTCGTATTATTCTGAAATTTGTTATCATGATATAGCAAGAGTGAGCAACGACTTTGCTCAGCAAGTTTAAATACAATAACGATATATCATGATTGAAAGAAAGAACAAGCTTTCGGATTTTCAACAATATAATAATTGTGAAAGAGTACGAATCATAATTTCAATAATTGAATGACTGAATCAAGTAATGTTGAGTGTCAATAATGACCATGAACAAATTTAACTGAACCTTATGGTAATGAAGGTGATCAGCCTTTCATACCTAATGAACACATGCAACAAGCACTATGTGCGAATCAACAATTTAAAGAGGTGGAATAATTATACAGAATTAAACCATAGCATACTTGAAACGTAACAACTTGAGTTTGAGTTAGGAACTTGAACAATAAAATAATGTATCCTGCTCGAATATAAATTGAGTAGGGTTTAGGAAACTTGCCTGTCTGCTCAGCTACAATTAATGTCTAGCTTTAACTAACTGGCTTTGAAAGACCTAACATTAGTAAAGTTGGTCTAATAATTAGTACAGCGTATTTGTACAACTATACGCTCATTAAGAAACTTATCTACCACAAATAAGTACTAACACATAATTTACATCAGTCAAAACAATATTATTAACCTTATAGACCCTCAATCAAATTAGGTTAATAATTTAATAAATTAGAAAATATTTTTCTTAAGTGTTGGACACTTATTAAACTATTAAACAATTTATTATAATTGTTTAAACAAAAGAGTTAAAAGACATTTTCTTTATTTCATTAAATCTAATTTCATTTAATTACTATTTATCATTAATTAAATAGTAAGTAATTAACTACCTTTAGTTATTATTTAATAATAAATAATAACTTACAAGATTTATTTATTATTTAAAATTAATCAAATAATAAATAATTATATTATATTAAAAATAATCAAATATCTTTAGTTATTATTTAATAATAAATAATAACTAATTAACTAGATTCATTTATTATTTAAAGTTAATTAAATAATAAATAATAAAATTATATAGTAAATACTCAAATATCATTAGTTATTATTTAATAATAAATAATAACTAACTAAATTTATTTATTATTTAAAGTTAATCAAATAATAAATAATTAAATAATCAATCTTAGTTGTCTTTAATTATTATTTAATAGTAATTAAATAATAATTAATTAATTTATCATCCTTGTTTATTATTTAATATTAATTAAATAATAATTAGTTTAATCATAAATTCAGAAGATATAATATTAACTAGATTAATATTTACAACATTTAAATATTAATCCTAAATACTTATTATATTTGAAAAATATAACATTAAACTAACTAGATTAATATTTACAACATTTAAATATTAATCCTAAATACTTATTATATTTGGAAAAATATAATATTAAACTAACTAGATTAATATTTACAACATTTAAATATTAATCCTAAATACTTATTATATTTGGAAAAATATAATATTAAACTAACTAGATTAATATTTACAACATTTAAATATTAATCCTAAATACTTATTATATTTGAAAAAAAATATAATATTAAACTAACTAGATTAATATTTACAACATTTAAATATTAATCCTAAATACTTATTATATTTGAAAAATATAATATTCAATACCTAAATATCATTTTTGTATTATTAATATTTTTGTTATAATTTTAAATTAATTTTTAAACATTTAAATTAATTTAAATTATCCAGAATGGCATTTCTGTAAATAAGCCGAAAAACGAACGGAGGGGCAATTTCGTAATTTCGCAGAAAAAGACCGGAGGGGCAAAATTGTAATTTCAGTCGAAATCTGTTTCTCGCGCATTGCGCGCGCTGTAATTTCTTTGGTCCCAAAACGGTGTCGTTTGAAGGGCACCGTTGCTGGCTTCCGCGCATAACGCGCGGATGAAATTTTCTTCGCCTAAAACGACGCCGTTTTTCGTCCCGCGTCTGGCGATGAACAGGGTCGCGCGCATTGCGCGGCATCCCCTTTTTCCTCCTCCTTAGCAGATTGTGAACAGTGATTTTTTATACACCACTTTAATAAAAATTATACATTCAAGTAAGCTTTAAAAATCCAAAAAAATTACCAATCACTTACTATCAATTTATAACATGAAAATTTAATTTTTCATGATTTAATATTATAAAATTTTATAAAAATTTTTTACATCACATAAACTACCACAAATCATAACTTTTTGTGTATAACTCCATTTTGAGTGATTCAAATTTTGTTTTTCTCATGATTTAATGTTCTATAATATTATAACATTAAATCTAAATATTATAAAAATTATTTTTTTGTCATAAATTCCAAGACTTGTTTATACACTACTAAACACATATTTTAGCATACAAAATATACCAAAATATACACCAAGCATATTAAACTCAAGAATGGCATAAATATTACTACTACACATTATTAACTATAATAACATGTTTATACAAACATGATAATTTATTTATTAAATAAATAAACTTCATTTAAAATAACCATTACCTCATTTTAATGGCTATCTTCATTTTTTCTTTCAAAATGGGTTGTGAAGGAGGATGGCATGAACCAAGAATTCCTTCTCCTTCCATATCCTTGCTCTCAAATAATTTTTTCTCTAATTTGAAAAGTGAAAGAAGAAGAAATGACTAACATTTCTCTCACTCTAATTACTTAAATCTTCCATGATGTATAGATATATATCTTATATCTATGAAATTAGACCAACACAAGCTAGCTATTGGATGCTTACACAAGAAAGCTAACCCATGCCTTAGTTGGTGAGGATTTTGTGGGAAAAGACTCACCAAAAAATTAAAACAAGCAACCTAATTATTAAATAAATAAATAATAAAATAACAATCACACATTTCACTCTCTTTCTCTCCAACTTGCCGGCAACAAGCATTGTTGGTGTCCCAAAATAAATGTCACTTTTCACTTTTTAAGAATTAATAGTTTTATTAAGTATTTTTCAAGTGGGCCAATCATTGGGCTTTAATTTAAAATACCAATTGGGCTCTAATTAACTTGTTTGGGCTACTAAATTGTCAAGTCCATTTAATTTATCATTGGGCTATTTAATTATATCCCAAATGATTAATTATTAATTTTGTTACACATTAATTATCCAATCCATAATTAAATAATAATTGAATTGATTAATTAATTAAATACTCTAACCCATTAATATTAAATTACTAAATGGACTAATAATATTATTAATAATATTTTATATTATTTACATAAATTAATTATCATATTAATTAATTTATAAAAATTTAATTCACTCATTATATTCAATTTAATTGAATATTTAATTAATGACAACTTGTCAATTATTTTGATATTAAAACTTTAGAGTGTGTTTGCTAATAATAATATATATAATCTATATATATTATTTATACACATCACCTTACCTCAAAAACAATTTCACAATAAATTATGAAATTTAAATAAATACAATATATAATTTAATATATTTTATTTACGCCATAAATTAAATTATTTAATACATTTACATTAAATAATTCATTTCTCATCAATTATGGAAATAATTCCATTTACCCGAAAATACATTGAAATAATAATATATTTACTCAATTTCTTATTTAAATAATTTATTTAATTATTTAATTAATATTACACAAATAATTGTATAATTAAATTTCTCACTCTCATAAATCATTTACAATGATTTATTTAATTATAGAATATATTCATTTAATATATTCAATTACTTAATTAATTTAATCCCTTTATATATATGTACATATATATGAAATTAAATGTTGTACATATATACAATTACTAATCTCCCTTAATTAATTCAACTACTTTATATAATTTATAATTATATAAATTACATAATTATTCCTCACAAATAATTTATCAACAATTTGCATAATTGTTGATTAATGAATAAATTAATTCCACAATAAATCTTTTAATTCAATTCGGATTAATTTAATATTAATCTATCTATTTATCACAATTTAATTAACCATTAAATTATGTTACTAAATATGCGCGCATATATATATATATTCATATAAATACATATTTAATTTACATGCAACCACGTCGCATAATTACATAATTCCACTAATTAATTCTCTTAATTTAATTAGACTTGCTGTTAGTCAAGTTTATTGAATTATCACTTTACTTGCTAACTTATTAAAAAAATTTGATATCACCATATCTAAGTTAGTCCGTTAAATTTAATATGGACCTCTATTTATCTATCACTACTAGGTTATCAAACTCCAACCTTTATTAAATATTAAATATTTTATTTCTAATTCATTTAAATATCCGGGATATTACAACATTTACGTAATTAATGTTTAAAATAATTATGACATTTATTGATAACTTAAATTTAGTTTATTTTTAAACTAAAAGTCATAATAGTAACTTATTATCCTACTATAGTTTTATTCTTTAATAACTACATATTAAAAATATAGAAAAAATATCATGAGAAAATAATAGTTAATATTAAAATATGTAATATATATTAATGATTAAACTTTAGTTACCAATTTTATTTCAGATAGTTGATATTTAGTTAATTAGTGTTAGAAAAATTCTTCACTTATACTTAATATTAGTTACTAAAATTTAGTTACTTTTTAAAACTAAAATCATGATGATAATTTATTATTCTATAATAATTTTATTGCATATAAAGTTCCTTAAACATCAAGTTTAGGCTTTTATGATCTATTCATTTTTGAACTTTAAAAATCTATATTTAAATTCAAAATATTGAAAATAAAAAGTAATTATTAAATTTTAAAACTATATAAAAATAGAAAATTAAATTAAAAATAACCAAAAAATATATTACTAACATTCAATTATGAGTATTTGATAATTATTTGTTTGAGCAACGTTTGTAGTTATTTAAAATAATATTTTATAATCATCATATATAAAATAAATTAAAAATAATTTTTTTAAAAATTAAATTCGTGTTTCGTATGGGATTGGACATTTAATTAGTAACAATAATTAAAAAGCCTAAACATAATTAGGTCATGCAATCGCGTCAATATTCCAAACGAACTTGTCTTCTTGCGACTTTGCGGAGACTGTATTTTTTATTTAGATTTTGTCTGAGTCCCCATGGAGTACCATATTACTATCATTTTTTAAATTTAATTATATTTGTTATAAAGCACACTCTTCACTTATTTATGGAATTATGGGGCTGGAAAAAGGAATGGGCTAACGCTCACAAGAGGTAGGCCAAGAAATTGGTTAGGCCGAGCATGGTATGTTGACTTTGGGCGAGATAACAATTTGAACTTACTAAGTTACTTATAGTTTGAACTTGAAATTTGAAAGTCTGCAGCATATACAAATGTTATGGATGTTTGGGTTACACTTGTTGCTAGCTATATATGTGGTAGAGCAGGGGTGTAAACGGATATTGATGAATGCGGATATAAATATATTTATATTTGTATTTAATTTTTTTTAAGTATCTATATTCATATATGTATTCAACAGATATCCAAACTATAAATCCATATTCGATAGAAATTAATCGAATACGGATATTATCGGTATCCGTGATGAACAAATGAATACGGATAAAAAACGGATATCCAAATATTTATATCCGAAAATAGTATTTGAATTTTTTCAAGCTTTAAACTTTTTTATAACACAAATTAGTTTTAAACAAATTAAAACTATGAATAAAACAACTAAATCCAAAATAAAAAACTAAAAAAACATCATAAATGAATACATTTTTATTAGACTAAAGTACAGATTGAACTCTAAAGTTGTAGAAATTTTGAAATTTGTACCATATTGTTTAAAATGTATCTAAGTGTACTGTAACACTCATTTTCACTTTAAAAAAAATATAGTTTTCACCCAAAATTGAGGGTATTTTGTTTAGTAGAAAGAACTTTAGAGTGTATTTTGTCTAGCCAAAAGCTTTTAAGCGTCTTTTTTTCTAACAAATTTTGTTTATAGTGCACTTAGATATGTTTTAAATATTAAGATACAAACCTCAAATTTTCTACCACTCTAAGGTACAATCTGTACTTTAGTCTTATTTTTTTAATAGAAAACCATAAGCTAATATATTAAACACAGCACAAATTAGAATGCATGATTACATAGTCTAATAACATTACAAATTCTTGAATATTGTAGTGCTCTATGATCTTCAGACACCAATTCTCCACCCTTTTTCAAGTTCATCCATTCAATATCAACTAATAAAATAAAATTACAATTATTAAAGAAAACTGAAACCATGCATTCAAAAAATCTATACTACACAAATAGCACACGAAACAGTTCATAATATATAGTCAATATGAATAAATATGTACTTTATATTTTAATAACTGTAAACTAGAATAATGCAATACCTAGATTATTAAATACTTAGGTTCACCATGCTTCCACCATACCAAGATATCAAATGATTCTTCCTCATTTAGAAATAAAGTTTCCTCCAACTCAGTTTTTTTGACAGCAGATCGAGAACTAGATTGAACTGCATGCAAACTTCTTGAACCCTCGTAAGATGTTAGATTGCGAACTAGTTGATGAATCATAAATACCAGTAGATGAAATATCACTCACATTCCGAACTCTAAATCCAGTTGTCCCAAATTGTTCTGCATACTCCGAATAGAGCTCAAGAAGGTAGTTACGATCCTCAATATACCCATCAGCAGTTACACCATACATAGCATTATAAACAATATTTAAACAATAACAAACAATATTTGCACCCCGAATGTCTTTTAGTCACATCATAAAATATATTTAAACAATAACAAACTTTCCTTCTATATAGAGTAGTGTCCAAACAGCAGATTTTAGACATCGTGTCTTGTTTGTTGGATTTTCTTCAATAGGGATAGGATCCCTGATACATTAGGATCAGACGCATTATTTTCATTGTGAGTAGAAGCCAATGTATTGACCGAAGCAGAAGTTGAAGAAGGTATGGCAGACATTTCCAACTTAGCACATTAATTAAAAAAAATATCAAAGTTAGTGTAACTGGAAATCAAAAAATGTCAAAACAGAAAGCATAACAAAATTTTGCCAAAATTAACAGCAATGATGTAAAATTACGATTGGGTTTTCTATGAAGAATGTATCATAATGAAGATTGTTCTATATATATCTCACTTTCTTAGAATTATTGAGTTCAAACAGTGATGTGAAATTCCTTATAGAAGTTAAAAATATTCAATTTTTTGATTCAGTTGTGTTATATATTTGTCTAATTTCCTTATGCATAAAACTTGTGTGGTGTTATACATGGCAGATGCAATATTTTCATATATAAAATTTGAGATTTCCTGGTGTTACTTGAGATTGAATCAGTTTGTTATGGTAGTGTACTAAGATCAAACATGGGCTGAATTTGATTACTCTATTAGTTGTTCTTGTTGGGAATTGATATTTTCACAAGCTTTTTTGATAGTTCCACAGGATCAAGTGGGACCTACTTGTGGAACTATCAAAATAGTTTGTAGAAATATCAATTCTCATATGAAATTGATATTTTCACAAACTATTTTGATAGTTTCACAAGATCAAGTGGGACCCACTTGTGAAACTATAAAAATAACTTGTGAAAATATCAATTCTTTTGTTTTAAGCGTTTATTAATAATTGCTTAAATTCTAAATTGATGGTACACATATTTTTTATTATATATATGTGTATCATATATTCCACAACCAATACTTGCTGAAATCTTTATGCAGAAAATATATTGAGAATTATATTGGCATAATTTATATATGGTAATTCAAACGGAGATAAATTAATCTTTATAATTCCTTTTTGAATTTATTATGCTATCGATTAATTTATTGAATCAAAATTAGTGTATGCATACTCCTTGTTTATTTATGGCAAGTTAACTACTTTTGGAAAATAACCCTTGTTTATTTATTGCAAATTAACTATATTTGAAAAATAAAGAGTCTAGCTAAGAATATTATTATTTACCTCTGCTCATTATCCAACCATTTATGCAAGAATCATTAATGAAATACTTATGTAATAAGTTTATTATTACCAACAACAACAAAAAAAAATCATTTATGCAAGAAGCTAAGTACCTTTGATCAGCAAATAAGAAGTTTCACTTCCTTAAAACTTTTTCAAGTAAGATAGAAATGAAAGAGGCGTAAGAAGATCATCTAAGTAGATAGGAAGGAGTATATTGTAGGCAGCAACATCCATTATTACCGATTCACCATCTAATTGTTCATTATCCAACCATTTTTGTGTTTTACATGAATTTTGGCTAAGAGATGCAGCTAGAGATGAACGTGGTTTATTCTCATATTTGAAATTTTTAGAATTGAATATTTGTATATCCGAAATTAAAAAAGGAATACAAATATTAATAAATACAAATATGCGTATATTCGTGTCATTTAGTGCGAATACGAATAATATTCGTTTTCACCACATATTTAATAATATTCGCTCTCACCGAATACGGTTATTAGATATTTCAAACAAATATCGGATATTTCAAATTCAGTTTACAAACCTCCAAAAGCAATTGACCTTAAGTGAACTTGTTTTGATCGTGGTATTTTATCATATAACACTTTGTTACATGGTATATACATATAGCCTTGTATATATTCTTCATTTTTGTTATTCTCTGACTTCACAAAATTTATAATTTATCATTATGTTAATTACGTGTGTGAGACATGGGAGCTTACTACACTTCCAAAAGGCCAAAAGCCAATTGGAGTGAAATGGGTGTACAAGACAAAGAAGAATGCAAAGGGTGAAATGGAGAAATACAAAGCAAGGTTAGTAACCAAAGGCTATAAACAAAGATCCAGTATTGACTATGAAGAAGTATTTGCCCCTGTTGCTCGCTTGGAAACTATAAAATTGCTTGTATCATTGGCGTCTCAAAACGATTGGTCGATTTACCAAATGGATGTGAAGTCCGCATTTTTAAATGGATTTCTTGAAGAAATTGACGAATTAGTTGAGGAAAAAGAATGTTAAAAAGAATTTTTTGAAGATGTCTCGAAAGAGGAAGACAAAAAGATTTGTGTTGATATTACGAAAGTTAAAGATAAAAAAGGAGAGATTGAAGATACGTTAAGTGAAGAAGTATTTGAAGAGGTAAAAGAAGTAGAAAAAGAAAAGGAGGAGGTGATCAAAGAAATTGAATTAATTGACAAAATTGTCAATGGTGAACTTGTTGAAATTATGAAAATAGAAGAAAAGATTGTTAATCAAGACTATATGTTCAAAAATTTGGAGGAGCATGAGAAAACTATTTTGTGTGACAAAATTGATTTGGGATTTATAGCAAGGAATTTTGTGGAAGACATTAAATGGGTCAACATGGAGAATTATTATGATCAAAGGGAGTTTATAAATAGTAAAATGGAGAAGCAACACAAGAAGTTCATGAAACATACAAACCGTGAGAAGTTTGATTACAAGATAAAGAATATCAAATGGAAATTCCAAGCATGTGTGACGAATAAATGTCGAGGCACAAAAGTAAAGACTAGAGATAAAATTTTCACGTTTAAGGAAATTGTAAAAATGATGAAAGTATTTCAACGTGTTAAAGACTCGAGTATGCCAAGAAAATTATTTGTGCCATATACATCAATGAATATGGCAAAAGAGAATCTAGCGATTGAAGACATCGGAAGATCAAAAAAGTTTTACAACATTATTGAGAATTTCATAAATCAAGTTTAAGAGGGGATGTTGAAAATATAAACTTGATTTAATATTATTAATTTATGTTGGTACATGAATGAGTGAGTGTCTAAGTTCATCATACATGTATGTATATGAATGTATTTAGAAATGTCTTGGAACATATATGGTTAGATTCATGTACATGTATTTGGTCATATAGTAATTATTAAAATGGCTCTAGAAGTGTCCTAAGAGCCCTATAAATAGTCTTGTATGTGAGACATTTTAAAGCAAGTGAGTTGAATAAAGTATTTTAAGAATTAAACACTCTTTCTCACTTCTCTATAATTTATCCTCTTCCATATATTTTCCAACGGGTGTTTATATCATCATTTGGTATCAAGACAGGGAAAGAGAAAGAGCATCATCCTCTCTCCATTTTCATGAGTCCCCTCTCTGTCGACCTTTTTTTTCCCTTCATTTTTTTCTTCTTCTTCCCCGAACAAAACCCTATTTTTTTTGCTTCATCTCAATTTCTCAGTATATTTTTAGATTTTTGTATCTCTCTCTATAAATTAAAATACAAGGGTTAGAAGGATGCAGTAGAGGCTGAAGCAGCAACAAGCATTGATGCAGCAATCTCTTTACCACCCCAGTCTCGTAGCACCTCCCCAGGTTATTTGATTTTCTTATCTTAAAAAAAATTACTCTTTTTGCTTGCGCTTTTGGTTGTTTTTTTTCCTGTAAATTTTCATGTTGTGTTAATCAATTATATGTATTGATTTATATGTTTTGAATGACTTATTGCTATCGATGGGAAACATCAATGGCTTATTCAATTTATCACCTTTGAGACCCTTCTTTCAGTAAAAGATTTTAATTATTTATTTTAATACTGGATGTTATGATGCTGCAGGTTCACTATGGATAATATTTCTACAACAGTACTGAAGTATACTTGCATTACATTACTAAGAGTGGAGAATTGTTATTGCTGTTGCTGCTGTCACTTATTGGCTGGAAGGACTAATGACAGACACGAGTTGGGAAGTTGTTATGAGCTGTGGATTGTGACTGTTAGATTACAGTAGGAGTAGTTATATTATAGTGTTAGGCAGTTAGCAGTTAGATAGAGGACGCCATCAATAATGATGTCAGCGAGTGTCAGTGGCACTTGATTGTAACAGAATTCCTGGGAAAAGTTAGTTAGTTGCTTCTTTTATAAGCTGAATTGATTAGTTCGGGAAGGCATCAGAGTATTGTATAAGTTTCATTTTTCTCTTTCAAGCAATGTAACTGCCATTGTTGGTTAAATTCTCTCAATACAATTCACCATTTCTCTTTTCTTTCACCTTTTTGAGTTGTTTGTCTGTTCTCTCTTACTATTTTTATTACAGTTGTTTCCTAATCACAACAATTTGGTATCAGAGCTAGCTTTCCTCGGTAATATTATTTCTGATTCTACTAACCATGGCAACAGGAACCAAGGCTCGAGAAACCATGGAAGAAGGGCTTCCAAATACAGATATAAGGGTGCAAGGATTGATAAATAGTCACCACCATCTGCAGAAAACTGTTGAGGAGAGATGGGTGATAAGTTTGGACATGTTCAAAGTACAATGGAGATGCTGATGTTGGAATTCCAAAGAGCAATTAAAGGTAAGAACCCTATTCATTCGTCTGGTGATCCTCAAGAAATAAATCCTAATTCTCTTAGACAAGATGAATCTTAGTTAAATAGCGTTTCTCAGATGGTAAATAATCACAATAGGAATTGGAATCCCAAATTCGAGTTTCCAATTTTTAATGGATTAGACATAAAGAATTGGATCATGAAATGTGAATATTTCTTTCAATTCTACCCAATGAGTGATGAACAAAAACTGAAGAGTGTTGCCCTTAACTTAGAAGGTGATGTAGGATCATGGTTTCTAGCCTATTACAAATCACATAATGGAGTTTCTTGGACACAATTCATAGAAGACATTGAAATCAGGTTTGGTGAATGTCATATTAGCAATATACTCACTGAATTTAATAGGCTGCAACAAACCTCTACTGTTTCTGTTTACCAAAAGAAATTTGAGTTCCTTCAATCTTTGGTGGAAGCAGAAAATCTTGAGTTGACAGAAGAATTCTTCATTAAATGTTTTGTGGGAGGATTGAAAGAAGAGATTGAAGGGTTTGTGAAACTCCTTAAGCCCAAAAGGCTTTCTGAAGCCATATCAGTAGCTAGGGTGCAAGAGTCCACTATAGAAGCTATTTTTAAGAAAACAAAGTTACCTTCTAATTTTCAGAAATCTGGGGATAGTTCTTTCCAAACTGGAATCAAGCCTTATTATGTGGGAAATGGTATTAGTGGAAATAAGTTTGGTTCATCAAGTATCACTGCTACTAATACTGGGTTCAAGTCAGGACTACAGGATATCAAAGGAGTTCCGGGTAATGTGAAAAAGCTATCATTCAGTGAAATACAAGCAAAAAGAGATAAGGGATTGTGTTATAATTGTGATGAGATATATAAACCAGGACATAGATGTCAAAATAGACAAAACTTTTTTATTGTGGGTGAAGATGAAATGGAGGAGGAAAATACAGATAAGGGAATTAGATGTGAGGGTCAAGAAGTCAGTACAGGAGAGCAAGAGGCAGAAATGTCCATTTCAATTCATGCTTTACATGGCAATACTACTGAAACTACAGTTAGAATTAAAGTAATGGTTGATAACAGGGAGATTGTAATTCTTATTGACACAGGGAACACTCATAATTTCCTCAGCAGGCCGACTACATTGTGTGAGGGAACTTGATAAACCATTACAAGTATCAGTGGCAGATGGGTATATGATGGTTAGTTTTGAAAGGTGTAAGGATTTTAAATGGAAGGCTTAAGGTTTCACATTCCAAACAGATATGAGATTGATACCCATCAAAGGATGTGATGCTGTTCTTGGTGTTCAATGGCTTAAAACATTGGGTGACTGTACTTTTAATTTTGATCAATTAACACTTTCTTTTTCTTTGGGAAAAAATAAGATCAAGTTGTAGGGAACCAAAGAAGGACAGGAACCAGTGGTATCTATGATTTCAGTTTCTGATATAGCTTACTCATATAATAAGGATCAACTAGCAGCTATGGCTTGTTTATTCACAATCAAGGAAGATACAAAGTCGGATGATGTTCCTAAATAAATTAGTCAATTATTAGATCAATTTGATGATGTGTTCAGAGAACCAACAACATTGCCACCAAAAAGAAGTCATGATCATCACATACCACTCAAGACAAGTTCAGAACCTTTTACTATCAGGCCATATAGATATCCACACATACAGAAAAATGAGATAGAGAAGATTGTCAAAGAAATGTTGGAATCAGGAATCATACAACCAAGCCAAAGCCATTTTGCTTCTCTAGTGATCTTGGTTAAAAAGAAGGATGACAGTTGGAGATTTTGTGTTGACTATAGGGAATTAAACAACATCATAATCAAAGACAAATTTCTAATTCCAATCATTGAAGAACTGTTGGATGAATTGAATGGAGCCAAGGTTTTCAATAAATTGGACTTGAGGGCAGGTTACCATCAAATAAGGATGAATCCACTGGATGTTCTTAGTACTGCTTTTAGAACACACCTAGGCCACTATGAATTTCTGGTTATGCTTTTTGGTCTTACTAATGCTCTAGCTTCTTTTCAAGCATTGATGAATCAGGTGTTCTCTCAATATCTAAGAAGCTTCATTCTAGTATTCTTTGACGATATATTAGTTTACAGTCCAGATTTGTCAACACATGTCCAACATGTATATACAACTCTATCTATCTTAAGATCTAACACTTTATTTGCCAAGAAGACAAAGTGTTCTTTTGCTCAGAAGGAAGTGGAATATTTAGGCCATATAATTTCTGGTCTAGGGGTGGCTGCAGATCCCCAAAAGATTAATGGCATGATTAATTGGCCTACACCAACTTCTGTCAAGCCTTTGAGGGGATTCCTTGGACTAACAGGATATTATAGAAGGTTTGTCAAGGGTTATGGTGAGATTTCTAGACCTTTAACCAAGTTATTGTAAAAAGACTAGTTCATATAGGCAGATGAGGCACATGAAACCTTCAATAAATTGAAGCGGGCTATGTGTTCTACTCCAGTTCTGTCATTACCAGATTTCAAATTGCCTTTTGTAGTTGAAACAGATGCAAGTGCTAAAGGAATAGGAGTTGTTCTTACGCAGGAAGGAAGACCTTTAGCTTATATTAGCAAGGCATTAGCTCTAAAACATTTGGGGCTGTCTGTGTATGAAAAAAAGTTATTAGCTATATTGCATGCTGTGACAAAATGGAGGCCTTATCTAATGGGGTCTCATTTCATCATCAAAACAGATCATCAAAGCTTGAAATTCTTTATGGAGCAGAGATTTACTACTTTTCTGCAGCAGAAATGGCTTAGCAAGATGATAGGATATGACTATGAGATTATTTACAGGAAAGGTAGTGACAACGTTGTTGCAGATGCCCTATCCAGGCAACCTTATGAGTTTCTTGAAGAGGTCAATCAAAGGAACAAGGAAGGGCCCCCTATACATGCTATATCTACTACTATACCAGTTTGGATACAGGAAGTTACAAGTTCTTATCAGGAAGATGAGGTAATTAAAGAACTAATTCAGCAATTAGCTGTGAACTCAGAATCTCATCCAGGATTCACTTTCACCAAAGGGTTATTGAGGAGGGATAGTCGAATTATTCTGGAAAAGAGTAATGGCATTAGGAAAAATGTATTTTCAATTTTCCATGACAGTCCTCTCGGAGGTCATTAAGGAGTGCATGCAACATTGAAGAGACTAAATAAGTATTTTTTATCGCAAGGGATGCAGGCTGACATTAAAGCTTGGATTAGTGAATGTGATATTTGCCAAAGGCATAAGACTGAGAGCATTCCTTATCCAAGGTTACTATAACCATTAGAAGTACCTCTGAAGCCATGGACTGATATATCATTAGATTTTATTGAAGGATTGCCCAATTCAGAAGGGTACACGGTTATTTTGGTAATTGTTGACATGTTTTCTAAGTTTGCTCACTTCATTGAGATTAAACACCCTTATACTGCTGTTACAATTGTTAAGGTTTTCATAACCAACATTTATAGCATACATGGCTTGCCTCAATCAATAGTTAGTGATAGAGACACAATATTTTTGAGTACTTTTTGGAGAACTTTATTTCAGCAGCTGGGAACCAAGCTATGCCTAAGTTTTTCCTATCATCCACAGTCTGATGGACAAACTGAGAGATTGAATAGGTGCCTAGAATGTTATTTGAGGTGTATATGCAGTGAACAGCCAAAGAGATGGTTTGCTTGGTTAGCTTTAGCTCAATGGTGGTACAACACAAATTTTCATACTGCCTTTCAATGTTGTATTCAAGGCTTTGTTTGGTTTTGATCCTCCATAGCTTAACTTTCAGCAGATGGAAGATACACAGGTTCCAGCCGTGGATACCTTTATCAGAGAAAGAGCTGCGGTGTTACAAGAATTAAGAAATAAGCTACTGCTTGCTCAAAATAGAATGAAGGCAATGACTGATTTGCGTAGAACATAAAGACATTTTGCAAGAGGGGATTTAGTATATTTAAAGTTACAACCGTATAAACAGTCCAGTCTTGCTCATAGATCCAGCTTTAAGCTTGCCCCAAGATACTATGGCCCTTATGAAGTGTAGAGAAAATTGGAACTGTGGCTTATAGGATCAAATTGCCTATGGGAACATTAATTCATGATGTGTTTCATGTCTCATTATTAAAGAAAACTATCGGGAATAATGATGTGGTTGCTACATTTTTGCCTCCAATAGCAGCAGATGGAAGGCCTAAACTAATTCTGAATAAGGTACTGGGAAAAAGGATGGTCAATTGCAAGAACAAACCAATAGTAGAATATCTGGTTCAATGAGCAGAAAGTTCAATGGAATATGCTACTTGGAAAGATGCTAAACAAATGGTTGCTAAATTTCCTGAGTTTCCTTTTTACAATCAGTTGAGGGAGGTTGATCCTTGAGGACAAGGATCAATTTAATAGGAGGGCAATGTTATGATGCTGCAGGTTCACTATGGATAATATTTCTACAACAGTACTGAAGTATATTTGCGCTACATTACTGAGAGTGGAGAATTGTTATTGCTGCTGCTGCTGTTACTTATGGGCTGGAAGGACTAATGATAGACACGAGTTGGGAAGTTGTTGTGAGCTATGGATTGTGACTGTTAGATTACAGTAGGAGTAGTTATATTACAGTGTTAGGCAGTCAGCAGTTAGATAGAGGACGTCATCAATAATGATGTCAGCAAGTGTTAGGGGCGCTTGATTGTAACAGAATTCCTGGGGAAAAGTTAGTTAGTTGCTTCTTTTATAAGCTGAATTGATTAGTTCGGGAAGGCATCAGAGTATTGTATAAGTTTCATTTTTCTCTTTCAAGCAATGTAACTGCCATTGTTGGCTAAATTCTCTCAATACAATTCACCATTTCTCTTTTCTTTCACCTTTTTGAGTTGTTTGTCTATTCTCTCTTACTATTTTTGTTACAGTTGTTTCCTAATCACAACACTGGAATTGGTTTAGATTATAGAATGGAGCCTTTTTGGCGATACTTTAAAATTCTAGGTTAGATGATAGGAATTGAACCTATTTCTTGTTCTTTTGAAATTGGCACTTACATAAGCTAATTACGTCACTTTACATTAGCTGGAATGACTTCTTAGAAGAAAAACAAGCCACATGAACTTTATGATTCAAACTAATGTTTTTCATCCTATCCCACTCTACTAAATGTAAGATAAGGTTTTTTCTTCTAATTGCTTTTCGGGAGTTGTATTACAGATTATAGGAATAAACATTGAATTGTTGATTTAATATAGGAATGCATCCCTGTTTCATGTGTCCTCTAGTTTTGTTCTGTATTGATTTTTCCCCTATCAATTAAATTGTGAGATGGAATAGATATTGCTGAAACTCTTATTTTGTGGCATATTTGTGAAAGTTTGTTTATTTGTGTGTGCGTGTGTGCATGCAACTGCTATATTTTTATGGAGGACTGTTACATTGGATAGATTTTTTCTCAAGGTTGTCTTTTTCCTTGACTAATGATGCCATAGGTTGGAGTCCTTTTTAAAATGTTACCACGTTGGATTTCATTTTGTGTTGTTTTATGATTGGTGCCATGAAGGTTTGAGGTTGATAATTTTATCGTACTCATAATTTCCTCTACCAGTCCATGTCTAAGGTGCAAATTAACTTAGAATATTAAGATGTCTAGGGCTCATCTTTAAAATTGTCTGAAAATTCCCACGTAAATGGTGTGAAGGCTGTGTAGTCCAGTTAGTGTTGAAGGGTATTCACAAGTGCTAGTATTTTTGGTTCTTTTTCTGGCTCTTAATACAATTTTTTTTTTATCTTTCTTACAATTGACAAAGATTTTTATTTTTAGGCCTTTCCATGATTCTTTCCTTATATTTTTCTTTTTTTCTTTTTTTTCTTTTTTAATTTGCAGATAGAGCTTATCTTGAGTGGTAATCTGCCTCCTGGCTTTGATTCAACTACCTGCCGCAGTGTGTGAGTGTCTTGCTATATTTTCTTTCCTTTCTTTTTTGTCTCTTTTGTTGTTTTCAGTTCACACATAAGAACCGAGGGTAATTTTTACAATTTGATCAAGTTTAGCTTATTGTGTCAATCTTCTTATCATTGCTATCAGCAAATTTAGCCCGCGTAAATTTTTCTGGTTGCCTTGTTTCTCCTTGGCTTGTATCTGTATTTTGAAATCTTTCTTTGTCTCAACTCTTTCCATGATTTTGAAATAATTCATGGAAATGTAATATTCACTTGATGTTCAGTCTATACTTGTTCTTTTTGATATTCAATTTGTCACAGTTCTTTATATAGCTTTCTGTAAATATTTTGTTCTTTGAGTAAATGCAAATTAAAATGGTTTTAAGCGTTAATATTCTGTTATATTTTGTGAGATGATGCAGTTATGTTGGGAACATTCACCCACAAGTTACAGAACCTCTTCTTCAAGAGGGTTTTTCGAGTGCTGGTCCCCTTGAAGGCTGCAAACTCATTCGAAAGGAGAAGGTGAGATCAAATTATTCTAATTTTTAAACTTCCTTTCAAACTATTATTTTTGCTATTAAAGTGCATAGGTTGCTCTGTTTGATCTTTATTTGGGTTGGCAGATCCTGAATAAGCCATTTTATACTTATTTACTTCCTTGCTCCCAATTTGTTTGTTCATTTCTTATGTTCCAAGTTCCAACTTCCAAGTTCCAAAATCTAACAAAAATTCACCCTGATGTTGGTAAAAGCAATTTTTCTAGCTATTTTCCAATTGTCGGTCACACTTGGAATAACACAGTTACACCACACTAACAAAATCCATTAAAGAACAAAAGAAAAGATATTGAAATTGTGTGGTAGTTGAGGTAGAACTTGAAGTGTTTTATATTGATCTACGATTCAACTTACAGGACAATGAAAATGGGGCTGACTAGTCTTGTTTATCACATACCAAGATTATCAACCTCAACCATGGCTTTTTTAAGGTAGAAACAATCAAAAGTTAACACTCTCGTAATTCGAGCTGGGTCCTTCAGTACTACTTCAGTTGCAAAGTTAAAATAGCTCTTGTTGATACAATTAACATCGTTGCGTGTTGTTTCTTCCTTTGCAGTCATCCTATGGCTTTGTGGACTACTTTGATCGCAGATCGGCTGCTCTTGCTATTGTGACTCTTAATGGAAGGCATTTGTGAGTAGAAACCTCACCGAACTGAAATTGCTGATTAGATATTGTCTCTTAGTTTACCTGAACTTTTAAATCTCAGGTTTGGACAAGATATTAAAGTTAACTGGGCATATGCTAGTAGTCAAAGAGAGGATACATCAGGTCTGTATATATCTTTTTTTAGTTGTATTTATCTATTTCTTATTTCACAAATTGATTGGATCAATTGGTAGGTAGCTTATAGTATTTATTATTTTCGCTTGTAGGCCACTTCAAAATTTTTGTTGGTGATTTGAGCCCTGAGGTTCACATTATTTACTTTCTTTTCTGTGTATGCTAGTTGCTCGTAAGTTCAATTTCCTTGTTCCTTATTTTCTTAATAGTTTGATCTCTTGGGATTTAAAGTAAAGTTAATAGAAATTCACATTATCTTGATGTTTTTTGGCGCTACTGGTTATAGAGATGCAAGAGTTATTTGGGATCAGAAAACTGGGCATTCAAGAGGGTTTGGATTCATATCTTTCAGGAGTCAACAGGTATTCAGTTTTAATTTCGTTAATTTTTATTCTTTCTATATACTGTACTATCCCCCCTCTCCCTCTTTGCCTCATTTATCTATTGTTTGACTCATGATTTCATCACTTGATATTTTCTGCGTCCAGGATGCCCAAATTGCAATAAATGAATTGAATGGTGAGGAAATCTTCATGTTCTCATTGTAATTCATTTCTAGTTTTTTATTTCTTGATTTTCTATAGTTACATTCTCTACGGGTTAAATCATTTTTTCATCAGTGTACCCGACCCTAATTTACAAATGCATCACTGTACTAAATTTTTTTACAATCGCATCACTGTACTGATTTTTTTTACAAAACTTGAAGTTTTCGTCAAAAATTGTTAACCATTTAATAGAAAAATGACGTGGCATTATTAATTTACAAAAACATCATTGAATTGAAGGTCGATTTACAGTTGCATCACTGAAAGAGAAAATAATAATAATAATAATAATAATAATAATAAAGAACTTTATTTTTTTGTGTAACGGAGATTGAGATGCACATTTGGCTTACGGTCCGACCTTGGTCCGGCCTCGACCTGGCCTGGTCAAGGCCTGGACCGGCCTGGCGTGCCAGGCAGAGAATAAATGGCGTTTTGGTGGTGTAAATCCGGCCTGACCCGACCTTCCAAAAAAAATGGGCCTGGCCCAGGCCTTGGCCTACTTGCTGTGAGAAGACGACCCTTGAAGGAAAGAGTGAAAACAAAACTACTACCTCATTAAAGGAAAGAGATCTGGAAGACTATTAAAATTAAAGATTTTCCTTTTATATATTCTTATTAGCTCAGATGTCTATAAAAGAAACAAATAAGTAAATGAAGTGTACAGATGCATACAAATAAACCTAGTAATATTTAGTCACAAATCACAATGAATGGAGGAAATAAAAAAGGATAAAGAAAGAAAGAAACACATCGAAACTGGATCGAAAACCAAATCACAACAAAAAGATTAAAACTTGATCGCTAAAAGCACGCCAAAACAAGCAAAGAAAAAAAATGATTGAAAAAAAAGATTAGAAATATACTAATCAAGTCAATAAGTTAAGGCTTTGAAAGTAGAAGTTGACACAGACAACAACGATCACTTCATTATCGGAATGGTAATATAACTCTTGTGATGTAACTACAGATCAATAACAGTCGACATTCAACAACTTGGTGATTTAGTTTTCTAGGGAGAGAGGAGAGAGGAGAGAGAAATGAGGGAAATGAAAATTTATGGAATTGGGGACAATTTTGCTTTGGACTTGTTGCTGTTTGCTTTGTTTGTTGGGGTTGATGACAGTCAAACATAAGGAGCCCAAACATTAATTTGCTTTGGACTTGTTGCTTTTTGCTTTGTTTGTTGGGGTTGATGAAGTCAAACAGAAGGAGCCCAAGCATTTATGTGTTCTAGCAGCAGAAAGAAGCCCAAACATTCAGTCTCAACAGAAGGAGTCCAAACAATTAGTCTCAGTAGAAGGAGCCCAAGGTCTGGCTTGGCCCAAGGCCTCAGCAGGCTTGGCCGGACCTGATGGTTCTACTGTAAGGGCCTGACATGGTCAACGGTCAAGGTTTGACAGAATATTATTATTAAATCAAAATTTATTTTTAAAATATCTCAAATTAATTTTTAAAAAACAAAATTAATCTTTTTTTTTTGTGTAACGAAGAGGTTATTATTATTATTATTAAATCAAAATTTATTTTTAAAAAAACACAAATTAATTTTTAAAAATCAAAACTAATCTTTTTCTTTTTTTGTGTAACGAAGAGGGTATTATTATTATTATTATTATTGTTGTTGTTGTTGTTGTTGTTGTTGTTGTTGTTGTTGTTATTATTATTAAATCAAAATTTATTTTTAAAATAACTCTAATTAAATTTTTTTTTGTGTAACGAAGAAGGTATTATTATTATTATTATTATTATTTCATTTCTTAGTGATGCAACTGTAAATCGACCTCCAGTTCAATAATGCATTTGTAAATTAATACTGTCACGTCATTTTTCTGTTAAATGTTAACAGTTTTTGACGGAAATGTCAAGTTTTATAAAAAAAAATCAGTACACTGATGCGATTATAAAAAAATTCAATACAATGATGTATTTATAAATTGGGATCAAATACAGTGATAAAAAAATGATTTAACCCCATTCTCTACATGTTCTGCTTATTATGAAGTTCCATTCGATAACATTCTTCTCACCTAGCCTCTAAGAAAGGGAAAAAGTAGCTAGACAATTGATAAAGAATTACAGCTGTGGTGCACTTATTTTATTTCAACGATTCCATACCTATAGTGATTAGATAACTGTAACTTTGAAGGAAAAAAAAACTTACCTAGTTTCTAATATTATAGGAAAGTGGTTTGGGAGCAGACAAATTCGGTGCAACTGGGCAGCAAAGGATGCTGGAGCTGATGATAAACAGAACTCCGATTCCAAGAGTGTTGTCGAACTAACAAATGGAACATCAGGTGAAGTCATGAACCTTGGGACTTCCATATATGATGTATTGTTGAAGTAAAACTAATTTAAATAAAACATCTACGGCTTATATTTTTATCTCTCCTATTTTTGCTATATTGGTCAGGTGTGTGGCTACATTGTTAGTTTGATTTTAAAGTGCAGTTCTGTCCCTGCACTAAAAATCATATTACGGTTGTTATAATATTGAAGGAAAATTAGCGATACTTAGATGCCTCATTAATGTTTGTAGTAGACGGAAATTAGGATAATCTACTCCATATATACTAGCATGTTATCAAAAATTTTATATTTCTTCAAATTGCTCATACCCCCTCCATCCCTTCCACAAAAAGAGTTTCATTTTTTTTTTTTTTGTTTTTTGCTCCATACAAAAAGTCTATTTTTTTAATAATAGTATAAAATGAAACAATGTTCTCAAATTACTATCATAATTTCATCACTATACTACACGACTAAGTACTAAAGTATGAGCATTTAATATTTTTAGTGGGTGGAAGTGGAACCCAGTGACTCATATTAACATAAACTTATTGTTTAGATTCTTTTGACAAAAATGTTAGGGTTTCAAAAAGAGTACAGAAAAATTGCGTAGAATTGACATCGTAGCTGACATATTGTTAGTAGGACCCAACGACTTGACCAACTATCTAATCAAGTTGACTGAGAAACAATTCTCTCTCTCTCTTTCTTGACCGTCTTTCCCCTCTTACCTTTTCATCTCTCTCTTCTTCCACTCTGCCAGCCTAAACCAACTCTACAAACTATAGTCAATTCCCACCACCACACACCACCATCTTTGCTGCTCAACTCCGCCAGCCTCATCTGTCAATATTCCTCTTCACGTTTTCCTTTTTCTAAGCTCAAAAGGAACAAATTTATTGTAAACGATCTACTACTCTCTTACTTCTGTTCCCTTTTGATTATGATAAATCTGGTGTAAGGAATGATTTATTCTGTTGGAAATTTTGAGTGAATGGAAGTATTTTGAAAACTTTAGCAGACAATAAATTGAGATCGAATGTCTCGTCAAACAAAAGAAATAAAAAATATATATATAGATAGGGGCTTTAAATAATCTGTTTAGATGATCGTCATTATTCTGCTGAGAGGGATTCCCCTTTCAATATTATCACCAGGCAGGTGCTAGTTGTTTGAGTTTTTGGTAAAAAAATTAGGATGGAAAAAAGGGTGCATTATCTGTTAAATGTGTCTAGCCACTGGATCTTATAAACGTTCGAAATAATTATGAAATTTATCTGATTGGAGAATAAGGAAAGAAATTTAGAAAAAGAAAATCCAGAGAGGTAGAAACAAATGTAGGCTGATGGTGGAGGTGGGCGGCAGATTGTTGAGTTGGTTTGTGCCAATTGCGATGGAGGAGGGAAGCAGTGATTGGGTTAGATTAAAAATGAAATAGTGAGAGAAAAATGGGATAGAGAAATTTTAGTATGAAGAAAACAAGGAGAGGGTTGTTCCCAACTCAACTTGGGTAGGTAGTTGGTCAAATATTAACTCCTACTACAGCTATACCGGTTTTCAACATGCCTCGTAATTATTACTTAGTCTTTAAGTTTAAATTTTGTAGTTTTAATATTTGATATTAACCTTACATTTGTAGCATTTTTCTTTCCGTGCAGAAGATGGTCAAGAGAACTTAATGATGATGCTCCAGAAAATATACTCAGTATACTACTGTATATGTTGGCAATCTTGGTCCAGAGGTGAGTATTTATATAAGAACTCCTTTGAGAGAATCTTGGGTCTTTATATCTACTAGCTAAATCATAGAAGAAAATCTGCTGTTGTTTTAGATGCAGAATTGGTACTTGATGTCCAAATTCTTTGTTAGGATCAAAGAATTGTGGTGGCTGAATTTGTTGTAATAATTTTTCATCGGAGTCAACAAGTAATATGTGGATAAGTTATCGGTATTTTTGGGATCCTATTACCTGTTCCCAAGTTGTGCTTGCCATTTGAACCTACACCATACATTCTTCAAGTAGTACTTTTTGTAAATTTAATCTTCAACTACATCTAAGCCCTTATAATTTGTGATTGATCATTTTGGTGCTGCCAATTTTTCTATTCCATCACTCCTCACTTGGCCTTTACTTGATATTTGGAGCCATTATTGATGGAATTACTTCCTTTCTGTATTTTGAAAAATACAGATTTTCAGAGCCCGGGGCACCTCATGTCCTCATTGTCATTGTCATTGTGTTGTTGCGGATTCCCATTAGGCCGAAGTGTCTGGCGTTTCCTTCTCCATGCTCGTTCTTCCATACTTCTCATGCTTAATATCAGATCTTATATGTTTGAATCATAAGATTAAACGTATAATTCTAATAATCAGTTTCTTCGGGCGTTCTAGATTAGCACTTAATAAATGAAATTTTGTCCTACTGTTCCATTCCTCATGGTACATTCTTTAGTCTTCTTCTTTACGATCCATTCTCTAACTTTATTGACAATTGCTAAAGGCTAACAATACCTTGTAAGGCCTTTAATTTCAGTTGTAGCAAATATCTGCCATTTTTATCCGAACACTAAAGTGAACAATCTTTATGACTTTATTGATATGTCCCCCTTCCATTTCAACATATTAATTCTTCTTTCTAATCCATACGTCAGTTGCTCTTTTTTCTTGTTTTTCCCTTAGTTTTAGGAATATATTTTACCTTAAATTTGTTGTTTCTTATCAGCAAAGCAACACATTGCAGGTTACATTGGTTGATCTTCACAGGCATTTTCATGCACTTAATGTTGGAGTTATTGAAGATGTTCGTATACAACGAGATAAAGGTTTTGGTTTTATTAGATACAGTAACCATGCTGAAGCAGCTCCTGCTATTCAGATGGGAAATGCCATTCTCTTTGGCAAACCAATAAAGGTAATTTAGTAATTCAATAAAATCAACAAAGTTCTCCTTTCTACTGAATCTTAGTGATTTTGTTGAGTCACGGTGTGTATTGTTTGTAAATTTGTTTGTATATTATTAGTTGATCAAACTACCAGCTTTGACTTGTTTTCATATTAATGATTTGACGGGTTTAACTTTCTTATGATTGTATATTTATCTTTGCTGTAAATAAAGTCTTTCTGTTATTAAAAGATATATTTGTTATGAAATAATCTTGCTAGATATCTATTAAATGTAATGAAAACATTGTTAATTGATGTCCATTATTGGTTATCTGTCAAAAAGTTTTAGATTGGAATTTTATTACATGGATCTTAATTAAGATTGATAAAAAGAATTCCGTTCTGGTTGTTTTGCTCTTTCATTTACTGTAATTGAATTCTTCTACTTCCAAGGTGTTGCATGAATGTCTCGCAATATTCTCTGCTTTAAAGTAAGAACTCATGGTGTCGGACTTTTATGTTACAGTGCTCATGGAGTAGTAAGCCCACTCCGCCTGGGACCAGCTCTACCCCTCTACCCCCGCCAACTGTAGCACAAGTCCCTGGTTTTACAATGGCTGATCTCATCGCGTATGAAAGGCAGCTGGCTTTGAGTAAAATGGGTAGTGCACAAGCCCTGATGAATCAGCAGGCCCAGCGAATTGGTGCTAGTCAGGCTATCTATGATGGTGGCTATCCTAGCATTGCTACAACCCAGCCACCCATGTATTACCAGTAATAGTTACGAAGGAGCCCTCTATTTCTATTTGGCATTAAATTTTAAAATACCATATATTGTGTTTTTTATTCTTTCCCTTTCTCTTTTCCTCATCTTTTTCAACTGTTATGTTTTGAATGCTCTGCCCCCGTTATATGCCTGCATGGATTGATTGTAGCTTGTATTTCCCATGGGGGATGATGGATTGAATCGAAGCTTATCTCAATCACGTTGTATATGAGTGTGGATTAGCAAATTTAATTATTAAGGGTTTCTGTTGTGTTCCTACAATAAAGTATTTCCTACAAGAGTTCTTTTAGCATGTTCCATTTTTTACCCTCCGGAATGCGCCATTTAATTTTGCTGGTTACAATGCGTGAAATTGCATATATAGGTAGTGTTCTAAAAATTTTCCCCAAGTCCAATTAATTCCCGCTCAGGCTATCCCCTACCACCTCGATTTGCTTGAGCACTCGGGGCCTCATCAGGCAAAATTAGACATCTATTTTGAAGCTTTAAAATATTTGAAATGAATATTTCTAAGCCATAAAAGTTTGTTTTTTGGTAATTTTTTATGTTAAATTTTAAAAATTATTTCTATTATATGTTTTGTATAGTATAATAAGTATATATAACAAAAATAAATAAATGAGATTGTCAAAGAAAATATCTAATCCGCCTATAAAAACACTTTGGCAGCACCTAGGCGCAAGGCCTCCTCCCTTCGCGGTCTAGGTTCACCCGGATTTTAAAACATTGCAGATAGAGATCTGGAAAAGATTTGCTCGAAACATGACACTGGAGCATTCTTTTGGGCTTTTTTTCAGTGCCCCTTTAGCCTTTGTAAGAAAAAGGAAGAAGAGATAGGAAAAAGGGTATGTTATTCCTCTTTCTTACGTCTTGAAGATATTAATTAAAAAACCATGTTATACATGTCGAGTTTAAATATCATTTTGACATAAATGAATATTATTTACTTGGTTTATTTATTTATTTATTTTTGGATAATATTTTTAAACTTCAAGAAACTTGGATCGGTTTCACATACAATGATGAATATCAATCATACTTGCACCTCAATTGTTCATCATATGCTCATTGCCCTTGCAGCCGAGCAAACATTTGGCTACTTCTTTTTGTATCAAATTATTATTCCCGAGTTTACATATATTCATGCTGATTAAGATCTTGGTTAGAAGCATTATCATCACGAATCAGTACTAATTCCTCCTAAATTACAAAAATACCGTCATTAAAAATCTGATGACCATTAATATTACTGGTCCTACTACTGCAAGATGAGATTGAAGCATCATCAGCAAGAGCAGATCTTGAAGCTTGAGAGCTACATTGCTTTTCGTTCTTCTCATCCGTAACTATCTGTCTGTATCTACACTCTGTGCTACAAAATGCTTTCTCTCCCCTGTTTTGTCAATATTAAAAAAATGATCAGAATTCATAAACAAAATTAATCCCACTTCTTAATACACAAATTAAAGATTTTCTATGGGTATTTCATATTTGTTGTGTGTATTAGTGTATATCATACCTATACATGTAAATGTCTTCTCCGTGGAGTTTTATATGGCACCAGTAGCATGAACTCAGATAATCTGAAGCCACCGGATATGCAGCCGCGGCGGCCGGCGATATGTCAAAAAGACACACACGATGGCTTTTAGTGCTTCTCCGATCAAGCCTAGTTCTTCCATTTTCACAACCATCACAATACACTCTAGTTTGTGACTTCTTATTGGGTCCATGACTAGTCACACGTGTATCAAATTCCCCTGAATCTCCTCCTCTGTTTCTACCACAAAAATTCATTGGAATTCGGTGGCATCGACTCAAATACTGATTGTACAATGTTTTTGTGGTGGCATGAATTTCAGTTCCACAACCCCCGGATTTTTGGTCAAGTGCAGCCACAATTCCAAGTCCAATCCCAACAGCACCATAATTCTTTAAACCTCTTGGGGGTTTCACAGGACTTCTTGGACTGGTGGCTACATTATAAACTCTACCTCGCGTTTCACCGGTGATCAAACTTCTAATCACCGTTCGTGTATTCTTGCCTAACATGACTAGATATTTATCAAAATTATGTTTATGGCGAATTTTGTGTGGTGGGTTTAAATTTCCAGTTCTCTTTTAACTCACAAAATTCTCTAAAGTTGTAATCTTTGTGAAGCTTTGCATCAGGTCTATGCAAATATATGGAGATGGAGTGGTTGGACCAAGCCCACAGTTTGGTTTGAAATTATTGTGTTCGATGAATAATAAAAGAATAAAATCAATTATATGTTGATTTTGTTGCCTTTTGATTATTAAAATGGATTCCAATCCAATTTTATATAAATGTCACATGCCAGTGATTTGTTTTTTATAAAGAAAAGTCGACAATTCCCAATATCTGACCCAAAAGGGCCATCTCCGGTGGTTCAAAAGATTCCGGCGGCGTTGAATCGCGGGTGATTAGCTCCACACCAACCGGTATTATTTTGGTTTCCCGTTGTTTTGTGTGTTTTTGGAGTGTTGTAAATGAGGCCCATAGAAACTGTTGGCCTACGATTTGGCGTAGAAAGCGACTCCCGCAGGAGGACAAATAATTATTAGTGGTTTAGGGGTTGACAAGCCGCCACGTTAGTTTAGAAACTATGAAATGATCTGTAGTAGTTGCACTTTAATTGCGCTGTCATCTCTTGTTCATTTTTTCATCTTAAAATCATTTAATATGGTTACCATGTGTCCTTTATATTATAGTATAAATAGTGATACTAAGACATAATAAAATAATAAATGCAAACATGTATTGATTTATTTTCTTCTTAAAAAATAAGATTGCAATATTAATAATTATAACACTAATATATATTTTAACACTACTAGTTTGTTTACCTTTAGTAATTTTTTAACTTGAGAAATTTTGATGGTGTAGACAAGAAATACTAATACATATTAAATTTTTATTGTGGTTCTTTATTGAATCAAATCTCTCCAAACAAGGTCTTAAATTACTAGTCCAAGTTCTCAAGTCATTTTAATTCACTACAAGTAACCCAAACCCAAACTTTCGAGAATTTGACTCTGATATTATATGTAACAATTCGGGTCAAATTCCGAGTCAAGGACAATTTTTTTCACATGTTTTGTTGTGAAACTGATGTGTTATAAATGTATATTTCATTTAAGTATTGTTCATTTGATGATAAATTAGAAAGAAGAAATAAAAAATAATTCAATTTACCTTTTCAAGTTATATATGAGATAAGGAGGGTAGGTTAGGCTTTGTTTGATTACATCTGAATGGTTCTGAAAACTTGGTCTCTTTTTCGCTAAGACCCAAATACTTGTTTGGTAAAAAAATTTGTTGCCTTTATGAGACTCTTTTTCGCTAAGATATGAAATCGTATATCTAGCGTTAAGAGGATGTTCTGAATTTCTTAATTACATTATTACCCTCGAAGATCCCCTTCTTTCTCCGGCGAGATCTGTGAAAAATCAGACTCGGGAGAAGAAAAATTCACCATGCCCTATCGGGTTTGTTCTATTTTAGAAAAAATCATCATCACAGCCTCCTATCATCAGTACAACAATTAGATCATTTTCAGTTCCATCGCCACCATCAACCACAAGAAAAAGAGGAGAACTTACCCAGTTGGGTATATATATAATATCTACTTATTTATCTATATATGTGTGTGCGTATGTTTGTAGGCATGCTCTCCCAAATCTTAATCTTAGAGAGAGAAAGATAAAGAGGGGGAACAAGAGTTGTTGATTTGATTAAGGCGAAAGAAGTCATGGGCTCAAATGATTCTAAAAGAACAATTTGGTAGAGAGGGGCAACCACCATTGAAAATGTGAATCCCCCAAAATTTCTACACTTCCTGTAGTAGATTAGGTGCTCACATAATAAATAACTTTTATCCATCTCAGGTTCACAGTATCCCATAAAAGATAGTAGTTCTCATCAGAACAATTACTATGTTTGGATACCCTCACTTGGATGAATAGATTCATGTCTTATGGATATCCTTTTCATATCAATAATCTCTATCTATCTGGAGTTCAGAGTATTAAGGATAAAGTTTGTTCCTGGCAACAGAGGGGCGCATTCTAGTTAAGGAAAAAACCATACCGGTGCTCATTATGGGGAACCTCAGTGCATACGGAACTCCCAATATTAAATACCCTCATTCAGATGTATAGTTCGTATAGATACTGTACCTAATCAGTACAACATTCTAAATTATCTAAGAATATAAGTACAACGCAATTGATATAACAAACGATGATAATAAATTTCATAACTTTAAGTTCGGTTACATAGATTCCAAAATCAAGTGCTTTATTACATCAAAGTCTTAAAAGACTTATACAAAAACAAACAAAAGTAATACAACTAATCTAATATGGTCGTTTTCCGTTCGGGTTCGGATTGGAACATTCCAGAATATCGTTCAATGCTGCAAATGAAATTATATTTGCAAGGATGAGCAACGAAAGGCTCAACAAGTAAATATTAACAAGTTATACTCACACTGTATTTGAATTTAAAGAACATTCAGTTAAAAAGATTTTCCATTTATATATACTGAGGTTTGTCTGTGAAACCACACATATTATGGTTTCTGTCAGTCATAAAGACTTAAAAACCATAGGTTGATCTGTTCAACTGGACTTTAATAATCATTCCAAGAGGTCATGTAGACTTATAAATCATTAATTCGGTTATTTAATAGGGGATCAACCTATTTATAATCTAGGAGTATGTATATCATCCTACCAGTGCTCTAGATACACTAAGGCCAGTACAATGACTGCCTAAACCACAGTCAGTTAACTACTGACTGGTAACCACTCTTATAAAAAGAGGTAAAGTTTCAGTATATATTTGTATCAAACAATATTGGTTTCCATTGATATTTTATCAAGTCAAATTTACGCAAATAATAGCTCAACACTTTAAGTTATGCTTGAATAATAAGCAATAACTTCCCCAATAAATAGATAACACGAACAATAATTAAATGAATTCAAAATTTGAATAATAAATTTGTACATAAATATACAAGGAATAGAATACTTGCCTGGATTGGTGTATGCACTATCTAGACGTGTATTATCGCCTACATATATTTGTTATATAACAATAATAATTGTTAGAACATATAAAAATGTATAGTTAATTTAATTAATTAATTATGTTTATTATTCGGTGTTGATTCATCGATTTAATTGTTATATTAGATGTTATATAGTATTTATATAGTTTACCCATCGCTAATTATATTATTAAAGGTTTATATTTTAATTTTACAAAATTTGTCCGTCGCTAAAAGTTAATTTAGAAGCACCCTAGATTGATTTTTAGTTATTTATTATCATATCTGTCACTAAAAGTATTTTAATTAATTTTATTATTAAAGTTTATTTAATTTATGAATTATTGATATAGCTATGAACCCAATCCGTCGTTATATGCTATTTATAAAGAATTTTAAACAATCTGCTATAGTGACCGTCACTATAGCTATTCATAGCCAAGGGAATGAGGTCGTCGCTAAAGGGGGTAGTGTTCTTGAGTCTGCCCAGAATTTCAGTTAATGCCGAGGAGGGACTTTTGACTTGAAACATCTCTTAAATTGTGTACTTTTTTGGCAAACTAATTGAACATCGATATACTACATATGTCATTGTACATCGATATGTCAATAATGGATCTTAAAAAAATCCCAGTTGTAAGATCAAACTCGGTCAAACTAGCCGGACAAACTGTTCCTCACGTTTCTGGTTTGCCCAGAATTTTTGAATTTTTCAGAAACCGTGATCGAGCAACCACATTCATTTGTGCATAACTCTCTTTACAATGATCCGATCGAAGTGTGGTTGGTCTCTATGTCTTCCCTACATGGCATACTACATTTAAAAACATTAAAACACCTCATAAAACCTATAGGTTTAAATCAAATTGTCTGACAATATGTCTTGTCAGACTGTTCTTCATTTTCTGAAATTTTCAGAAACAGACTTTGTGACCAGACAACGAGGTTTGACCATGATTTTCTCATAAGTCAGTGATCCGATGGACGTGTGGTTTGTTTTTGTGCATACCTTACATGACAAGGTACAACTAAAAACATTAAAACTTAACCAAAAAATAACATGACCAGATTAAATCGTCTGATAAGGAGCCTTGTCAGACTGTTCTTTAATTTTCTGGGTTACCCAGAAAATTTTCGATAGTGAATTGTGATTAACTAGGCACTTTCTAGGCCTTATATCTCACGGACCCATCCGATTGAGGTGATTAAGGTGCCTATTTCTTAAGCTCATGGCATACTACAACTACAGTCTACAAAACACATTAAACGGACAAATTAGGTCAATCAAAAGCTCTGACAAAATAGCTTATCAGACAACAGTTTTGGGCAGTTTTGGACAGTGAGTTAAAATATATCATTTTATGTATTTATGTGTTATGAAACATAAATTAAACAACCCAGATCACATATACATATAATATCAGTCATTTATAAACATTAAAACATAACAATTAACAGAAAATTAAAGATCTACATTAAAATTAGGGTTTTACTTTAAAATTAGGGTTGCGCAACTTTGCTTAATTCTTCCTAGATTCTGATCTGAGGATGGTATGAGGCTTATGAGAATTGATTTATGACTGATATATGAAGTGTATTTCGTGGATTTTACTAGAAGTGAAGCTCTTTATTTATAGGGGAGCCAAGGTTAGAGTTTAATGGTTTTTAAGCCATTTTTTCTTACTAGTTAAGTTTGATCTAGTAATGATGAAGCTATGGCAGGTTTGTAGAGGCTATGGGGCTTAATTACAGCTGGTGAATGCACTTGAATCATTACAAGGTGAGTCATTGCTTTCCAAAAATCAAGTGGCAAGCTTAGTCACCAATTTTGTTCTAAAGAAGTCAAATCCTATTTTGCTTGCTTGATCACTTGTGTGGCTGAAATTCTAGGGTTGTTTTAGTCATTTTACATGTCCATTTAGGGTTTTAGGGTTTAACGCTTAGGGTTTGACCATTAGGGTTTGCCTTTTAGGATTAAGATTTTGCTAATTAGGTTTAGGGTTTACTGATTTGAGTTAGGGTTTCCTAATTAGGTTTAGCATTTTTAAATTAATTTTAATAATTAAATTTTAGGATGTTTTATCTCATTTAATAATATATATTACAAAACACCTTTAATAATTAAAGTAATTACACATAATCTTAAATACAAACATGTTTACCTATATATTAATATTAAAATTTTATTACATAACTCCTATTAGGGTTTGAAATATTACAGAAAAACCCCTCTCTTCATGAAAAAATTATATCATACTCCCGGAACATGATGAATGGTATGCTACTCCCCTCACATGCATGTGGGGGGCCCTCTGCAGTTGGATTCACAGGGGACCCACATTCATGTGAAGGAAGGAACAAATTATTCACCGTGCTCCAAGAGCATGGAATAATTTCTCCTCTTCATAAGCCTTATTCTTAGAGCTAATCTCGTGGTTAAATTCTTGCAGGATGGATATTTATTTTGTATTTATGTTAAATAAAATATTATATATATAAAAAAAAATGTTTTGGAATATCATCTATCCAAACTAGAATCTATTTCATATATATGAATATAATTATTTTTAAATATTTTTATACATATTAAATTTTTATAAAATTCATAAGAATAAAATTTCAAAATATTATAAATATGTATTTAAAATACTATTAAGATAACATATTATGTTTAAATTGTTTAGAGGGTTAAAATGGTAAAATATTGTTATTCAGATATTTTAAAAAAATTAATTATTAAATAATATTTTTTTATTCAGATATAATTTTAGACAGATACTCTATATTATTCAAATGTCTAAATTATTTAAATTTTATTATTCAATTTTATCAAACACAATCTTAAACTTTTTGAATAGGAAATATAGCCATTGGATAGCTTAATAACTCTCCTTTGAGCAAGTGTAGTACACTTAACGGTTATCTTAGAGGAAAAGGAAGTAATTTGTAATTTTTTCTAAACCATAATTGATAATTTAGTGTTTTTTAAATCACAGGTGATGACTTATAAAAACTTTTGACCACATGTGTTAAATTATATTTTACCCTAATTATTACCCAAACATGATATATTTTACGATAATTATTTTTAATTTTTCTTATGAGTAGATATATTATTGATTATACTCAAATTTATATTTATTTACGTAATATGTTATTGTATTTAGTTATAAAAAAATTACATTAATTAATTTGTTGTAAGCTATATAACAGAACTCTTATTATTCCCTATGTCTCACTGTCCAGTTGCAAAATTAATAAATATTTATATATAATTATTTAAATAAATAAGTTTTTAATTTAATAATAATGATATTATAATAAAAGTGTTATGATAAATTTGAGAATATTGTATCACTTATACTATTATAAATAAGAAGATGATTTATTTTTTTTGCAATTTTTTTTTTTGATAAATGAAGCCCATTATTGACTCCTTGAAATCAAGTTGTGGTATATAAGATTACTAGTAATTTTCCGTGCCTGAAAGCTCGGTATAACGAAAAATTAAATAAAAATTCAAAAAATTATTATTACCTGTATTATTATTAAGGAAATTATAAAATATAAATATTATTATTATCGGTATTATTATTATTATTATTATTATTATTATTATTATTATTATTATTATTATTATTACATGGGTGAATTTGATTTGGGCGGAAATTTTTTTGTGAGATGAAATATGAGCCATTAGATTAAGTTGGAAGAATCTGAATTGTTTTTGTACTTTTAGATTCCAAATAGGTTCTATTTTATTGTATAGATTATTAATTTTTTAGAGCCAAGTGAAGACTTCAAATTAAAACCTATTTGATATAATTTATTAAAAATCACTGTGAAATAAGTATCAACAATTTATTATTATTTTATAAAATTCATTATTGAATTAACTAAAATTAAAAAAATTTATTTCAATTTTGAATATAAAGATGTCTGAACTTAATTTTAGAAAATTAATAATTATCTTATATTTTATAATGGATGGTGCATTTTATTTGCATAAATAATTAATTAAACTCACCCATATCTTTTTATGTAGGAGTACTTCTATATTTTTCTAAAAATACTTCAAAAAATAAAAATTCCCTTTTCTTGGATTTTAATTGGCGGGTCTTTGCAATTGAAATCTTCTTCTTCGCTTCTATCGCTTATCATCGTCATTATTTCTTGTTAAAAATATCTCAATTTATTTAATACATTATTACATATAATTTTCTAAGGTGTCTTGATGTTGAAGCACACATAAGAAAAATCATTAAATAATGACTGAAGATCATGAATTTTTGGTCAGTTGTCAATATATTCGTACTGTTAACAGATCCCTTTGATTGCAATTTTATTTTTATTTATTTATTTATTTCTGTTTCAATATAAGAGATAGGGAGACTCTTACTTAAAATATAACCAAAATAGACTTATATACTTTTAGTTTTTAAAGAAAATAAAAGTACGAATTTATTATAATTATAAACATAATTTTAATAATAATAAAATCATTCTTTAAAGCTTAGAACCAAAAAGAATTATAGAAAATTTATACGTTTTCGTGTTTTCAATGTAAATCTTAATATTCAAAAAATTAATATAAAAAAAATAAGAATTTTCACTTTCAGGATAATTGAGTAATTATCCATGCATATTAAAACTAACAAAAAAAATAAATCAGTATAATTTTAATACTTACATTATTTTTAAATCAAGACGACAGAAGGAATATATAGATGATTCGCCAAATCAAATGCATATTCAAAATAAAAATAACCTAATTCCTACGTAAAATGTGTGAAGACTTGAGGTGACTACAAAAATAAAAATTTGGATAAATTCATCCGTTTAAGTTAGTTAGTTTAATGTCCTAATTATCTTAATTATATCCTTTCCTTTTTCAAAACTATGGACAAACCAGGTAGAATCTAATCTCTTCAACAACCAATGGGCAAAATTTTATATGGATAAAACTTTCAAACTGAATTAGAGTTTGAAATAATGTTAATCACCTAACCTAATCCTCCATGCATATACGTGTGTACGTATATATATATATATATATATACATATATTAACCAGTCGAATTGTTTATTCTTCTTCTTCCCAGTCAATTTAATTTCCTCTTCTTTTCCCTTTTCTGTTTATCACGATGGAAGTATGGGTACGTAATTAAATAATTTGATTACCAGTTCAATAGTATAATGTAATATTGAATGCTAATTAGTTGGTTTTACTTAATTTGATTTAGTGGATTTCCTGTACGGCCGCACAATATGCCTGGAGTCGAGTTTCGAACAGCAAACAATGTGTTTATGGTACTTAAATTCTTTAAGTATCTTACTATGAGTAATTAAATAGTGGAATATTATTTTGAATACTCTAATATATATATATATATATATATATATATATATTAGAGAATCAATATTTTTATTAAAAAAAATAATAATAATTCTGCTAGAGAACCAATATTTTTATTAAAAAAATAATAATAATTCTGCAAAACCTTAATAATAAATAAAACTCATCTTCATGTAAATAAAATAATACAAAATTATCAATTTTCTTATTAAAAAATTAATAATTACGTAAAACGTCAATATTAAGTAGAGCTCACTTTTAATTTTTTTGGTAAAAATATCATATCCCTTTAATTATTCAATTAGGTTTTGAGTTTTTTCGGTTTTTCATTTTTTATGTTTTGGGACATGAGAAAAAAATCGGTTTTTCATTCTTGTTACCCCACAAACCGCCATGAATTTTGGAAAAGAAATAAATCTTTATTATTACTTCAAATACTTAATACAAATAACCAACCGCACAATCTTAATTTTGCAACATCACCAAAATTTTAAACAGACGAACTTCACATATCCAACAATTATTTAATTGCATAACTCGGAAACACACAATACTCAGATGGAACAGAAGATTGAAGGTGGTAGCTGCCCGATTATTAGTTAGTTGTATTAATTTAGCCAGATATGTCAATGGCCTTGACCTCAGGCTTCTTCTCCTCCTCTTTGGGCACAGTCACCGTAAGCACACCATTCTCCATACTAGCCTTCACCTGTTCTATCTTTGCATTCTCCGGCAGCCGGAACCGGCGGAGGAACTTGCCGCTGCTCCTCTCGACCCGATGCCACTTGTCGTTCTTCTCTTCTTTCTCACTGCTTCTCTCCCCGCCGATCTGGAGGACTCTGCCGTCTTCCACCTCCACCTTCACTTCCTCTTTCTTAAGACCGGGCAGATCGGCTTTGAACACGTGAGCCTCTGGCGTCTCTTTCCAATCAATCCGAGTGTTGACAAATGCAGTGGTTTCACGAGCCGAATTGGGAAAATTAGCCAGAATGTTCGACAAGTCTTGGAAAGGATCGAAGATATCAAGAGAGAATGGATCGAATGCGCTGCTTCGCCGGCCGCCGAAGAAGCTCGGAATTAGCGCCATCTTTTGTATAATTGCCGGGATTAATTAGTAGATGGGGGTTTGGAAGTGAGGATTTAATTGTTTTATAGCAATGGAGATTGTTGTTTCTGATGGATAAATTGGGGAGATTGGAACGGTATTTATATGGTGAAGATGACGAATCCAGGCTTATCTGGGGTTTTCCATACGTGTTGCTTCAACTTGAATTTACAGCGAGCGATAGGGAGAAAGAGCGCCAGAGAATTCTACAACATTCTGCGACACTCATTTTATCTGTTCCGTTACCGTTACCCTGTCAAGTTTAAATAAGTGGGCTAATGGCAGACTGGCAATTAATAACATTTGGGGTTTAAATATCAAGGAAAACAATAAGATTTTGGGCTGGCCTTCGTTACCAAAACTTTTTTGTAGCCCATTGGTTCATAGCTTTTTTTTTTTGGGGTGCAAATTGGTCCATATTGGTTTTCTTTTATTACAATATCTTTGATTTAGTGTCATCATTTAGCTCCGAATATGTAAAAATTCGGATCAAATTCTGACTTCGAATTAAATCGTAAGATAATAAGGTTCAATACACTTATATCAATAATATCTTTTTTAGCTATTTTAGTCCAGCACAAACTCAACTAAATGATTATAACTGAAGTTATTAATTATAGTAACTTGAATTCTTATATACATATCTAAATAACTCACATATTACGATGTGAGACTTGAGTGTTATAAATTGTTCCATTTAAATAATTGATGCAAGGCTGTAAACGGAGTCTAGAATATTCGATATCCGTTTGAAGTATCCGATAATCGTATTCGGTCAAAGAGGATAATATCCGATATCTGATCAAAGCGAATATTATTCATATTCTTCGTATTCTTATTTGTACTAAACGAATACAGATATAGGTGTATTCATATTCGCTACTATCCGTATCCTCTTTCCAATTTTTGAAATACGAATATCGGTATTTGATAGTTGAATATCCGCATCCGATATTTGAATATCTGATAAATATCTGTATCTGTTTATTATATATAATATTAATATTAATATATGCAATATATTTATGTTATTTGAGTATAAGTGAGGGGGTATTTATGTTTTTCGAAATTTTACCCATCAAACCCTAAAGGCCTAAAAATTTCAAATCTGAGAGTACCTCTCTTTCATCTTTAGCCGCATCTTTCAACCAAAATTCCTCTAAACCACAAAAATAGCTGGACAATTAGATGGTGAATAGGTGATGATGGATGTTGCTGCCTACAATATACTCCTTCCTATCTATTTTAGATGATCTTTATACGCTTTTTTCATCTCTATCTTACTTGAGAAAGTTTTAAGGGAGTGGAATTTCTTGTTTGCTGATCAAAGGTACTTATAAAAATGTGCTTATAAAAAAACTTATTTACCAAAATATTTTGAGTTATAATTACAATTTTATTTGGTGACTCTCGTGAAACATTTTTAAAAATAAAAATTTGAGCTCCAGAAAACTTCTAAATATGTGCTTTTGGATCTGTAGTGGGCCAAGAATCTATGTCATGGACATGTTTGTGGTAAGCATTTGAACTTTAGAAAACTTCTAAATATGTGCTTTTGAAACTGTGGTAGGCCAACAATCTAATCTGCATTTTGGTTCGGCACTTCTGGAGTTTTTGGATTTTAACTTTTCTCTATATGAACTTATTTCAAATGCAATTTTTTGATTTACAAATGTAATTTTTAAGCCCTAAATTCACAGTATTATTTTTGGTTGGGTATGTTTGTTTGGGGCTTAATGCACTTTTTAAGCACGCCAATCGCATTAAATAAACAAACCCTAAGGTATGGAACTTTTGATAGAAATATAAAATTATATTTCATAAATATACAAATGCATAATCAATTTGGTACCCATAAAAAAGTTTTTGGTACAAGAATACTAATACTTTGTTACATGCAGAGGAACTACAAAACTCGACTATATTACACCCACTCTTCTGATTTCACGATGTAACCAACAACAACTGTAATATCATCAGGCTTCCCTCCTACATGTTCATATCCAGCCTCAGTAGCAGCACTTGCAAAAGGACTCGACCCAATTTTCCCCTTCGATTTAACCAAAGCACACTTTGCTATAATCTGCGCTAAAAGCTCCGGCTCGTCATCGCCAAATCCAACTTGTTCCCCCAAAATCACCAAATCCTCAATCTCCCTCCCGAACACATTATCAAACAATCCATCAGTCCCAACAACAACAATATCCCCAGCTTCAACCCCAACTCTAAACTCCGCAGCCAAACTCGGGCAGTCGCTCGTTTTCCCCAATTGAAACGGGCAATTAAACCTTCTCTGTTGCGAGGGCGAAGCAAATACGATTCGCCCTTCTCGAATCAACACAAACCCACTGTCCCCAATATTAACCGCGTGCAAAAAATCGCCCAATAATGTAATAATACAAGCTGTGGAAGATCCTTCATTATCTGTATTCAAGAAGGCTTCGTTTAAAACCTGTTTTGGATCAATTGCTCTGTTTCTTTTCTTGCTCTGATTTTGAACAGAGGATTCGGCGTTTGACATGAGTTCGCGTGCGTATTCGCCTGCGTCCACGCCCTTTTAGCCCAACCGCCGACGCCATCTGCAACACCAATCGTCCGCTCCTCGCAGCAGATGAAGTGAGCGTCCTCGCCGAGGGGTTTAAACTCGTTTTGCTTGGGTATATATTGCGATCCTGCAGCCATTTTCAACTTTTTCTTGGTAAAATTTGTATCCGTTTCTGGGAAATTTTTGTAGAAGGATCTCTGTACTGGTCTAAGTTTCTTTTGGGCTGTACGTGCCATGGTGATATATATGATCTTACAGTCGGGAAGAAAAATTAAAAAGAAGGTTTGGGAGAGTTGAAGAAGGGAATTTTAGTGGGAGTAGTAGGGTTTCAGGAAGAATGTTGTGTTACATGTATATTAATTTGACAAAGATTTGAGGCGGCTCGGCTTTAATTCATGAACTTGATATCCAAGTAAACAAAAAAATTATCTTTTTTTTTTCTTTCTATAAACTAAAAAAGGTTAACTGACTAATGATAGTATGTCTCGTGGCTAGTAGCATTTGCAGGGGTCATTAATTGGTTTTCCATTTAAAGTTATTTTCATTTTTCTTACTTGTAAATACAAACGATTTAGAATTAGAAATTAAATTAGACATGCCAAAAAAATAGTTCAAATTGCAAAATATACAAATTTTAATTGCCTAATTTTATAGTTTTTTTTTTTTTTTTTTTTTGTATTGCAACATAAATATATTAATTATTATTATAAATAGACACAATAGCGTAGTCTTTAAATTAATTTAATTTGTAAAATATTATTCATAGGATATAATTTGATCTTATTTAAGTGTAAGTATTTAACTTTACTAATTTTGTCAACTCTAAACACATGTTGGGGGTACAAATTGTTACCTCAAAATTAGGAATGACAATGGGGTATGATGGGAGAGGGTGTTACACATCCCACCCCAAGTTGGGTCTCAAATATTTTCTATACCCGTCCTTTTTTTTTTACGGGAATTAAAATTTAATAATTATTTCAATTCCCGTGGGGAATTTAAGCCCCCTCAAAAAAAAAATTAATTAGCACGTAAAATTATACTTTGTGATTTGTGTTTTATTTAAAAAGTCTAATTTTAGTTATATTTACACTAATACATATATAAAAATAATTCATATATTAATGCATACATGATAAAATTAAAAACAAATAATAATAACAATATATTGAATTATATGTCTATACACACACAAACACGTACACACAAAAGGGTATATATATTTTAATAATATAAATATATAAAAGTATAAATATTAATTTAATTAATATATTTCCAGAGTGAGATGCAAAATTTTACATCCTTGATAGTGGACATGCTTAAGAAATAAACTTTTTGCTTCACAAGGAGGTCCAATTATCTTCTCTCACGTATGAATAATCATTGTTCCTTGCATATATTTTTTTTTCTTTCGACGTTTATTTTAACTTTAAATGACTTAATTTATCGAGTGAATTTAACAGATTGAGAATGAATATGGTAATGTGATTAAATCTTATGGAGATGCCGGAAAAGTTTAGATTGATTGGGCTGCAAAGATGGCTGATTTGTTGGACGCTGGAATTCCATGGATTATGTGTCAACCCATGGTACTTTCCTAAAACTAATTAATATTTTATATTTTCACTAATGTTTTAATCATATATTTAACAGATAAATACATGCAGTGGTTTCTATTGTGATAGCTTCACGCCAAACAATCCCAATATGTGGACTGAAAATTGGACTGGATGGTTAGTACATTTTTTCAAATTATTATTAATTTTAAGCTTCAACTTTTACCATTTTCAATTATTTATTGTTGTTATTAATAATTTTAGGTTTAAGAATTGGGGTGGTAAAGATCCATATCGTGCAGCTGAGGATCTTGCTTTGCGGTTGCTCCATTTTTTCAGAGGGGTGGTTCATTCCAAAACTATTATATGGTTAGTTTTGTTATTGATTAATTACTTGTCACATTTATTTTATTTTTTCAAGATAAAAAATAATTATTGCACATTAATTGTGTAAGTGTTATTGTTGAGGAACCAATTTTGGAAGAACAGCTGGTGGACCATACATCACCACATCCTACGATTATGATGCTCCTCTTGATGAATAACATGGTAACTAACTAAAAGTTTAATGTTTTTATAATATGACTGAATAATGAATAACTATCATGTAATATAATTTTAATTTTAATGTTATTATAGGCGGTCTAAATCAACCCAAATATGGGCATTTGAAGCAACTCCATGCTGTATTGATGTCAATGGAGAAGACACTTACCCATGGGAATATCACTGAAATTGATTTTGGAAATGGTGCTGGGTGTTTGTAATCCGTATTTGAATATTATATAAATCAGATATTGTTATAATACTTTGAAATAATAAAATAAAACAAACATACTTGGTAGATCAGTAAAAGCAAAAAAAATTACAGTAGATCAAGATTAGTATTTGGTACTATGCCCTTAAGACAACTACGCCATCTTTATATGCTTAGAGTTAACAGTGATAGTCTTTCAGGATATGCTCTCTTTATGTATTTAGAGATAACAGTATTTATCTCCCAAGAAACAATAATCACATATACTATAACAACACTGTAAATAATACATACAGCGAACCAAAATAATGCACTAATATCTTTATTGAATGAAGTATGAATCTAATCTCTCATGAATGAAGTATATGAAAATGTATGAAAACTTAATGAAAATCCTTATGCTTGAATGGGGTGAACGTTATAGTCCCGTATTAACGTCAGCAATTCAACTTTCAACCGTAATAATTCCCACAACGTTCTAATTGGCCTAAATGTTACAACAGAACTAATCAATTTACCCAAAAAAAATATATGCAAAGGCCCAAGCCCATACCAAAACCGAGCCTTAGCCAGGTATTCTCCCCTTCAATAAAAGTAAGGTTCCCCTTGGTCCCAAACTCAAATCCAAGCTAAATTGTATATATAGTCATTTAATGTTTAGTTCTTAATCCATGTGGGACAAACATTCATTGCTATATTCATGTAGTGATTTTTTAGAGTAAATTTATCGTTCATTACTGTGACGCCCCCAAATCTGGGCCCACACAGCCCAAACTTGAGTCGTCAAAATACTACAACAAAATTATTACAACAAAGCACAACGTACAACAATACAGTGTATAATAATACACAACTAAGTCTTCACTATTATTGCCACACTATTTTACAAAACGTGAAGACTATGATAACTATTCCTCGGACCCTCACTCCATTCCCCGGCTAGACCCTCTTATGTTTTCATCTCCTGTTGAAAAACAATGGAACAAAAGAAAGGGTGAGCTCAAATAGCCCAGTAAAGAATATCATGACTAAGATAATGACGAATAAATTATCATTAGTCTTCAACAGTTGAGTTCTTGATAGAATACAATAGACTACAAGGTTTATATCAAAAACTGCAGTTAAATTCTTAAACAACGTTCAGATCAATAATAGCAGCGGAATGAGTAATCTATTAGAAGAATAATGCAGACTATAATGTCCACTCGGTTCTCTTTTTAGGAAAAACATCATCAACTTTTATCATCTGAAATATCATTAGTCAAGATAATACAAATTCACAGTTCCTGATCATAATCATGCACATCAACAGTTCATCTTTGTACTACGGGCCAAAGATATTCAATATAGCACCAACGGTCATGATTATACCAGATTCAGCCTTTGGTCATAATCATACCAAACAACAGTTCATCTTTGCACTACGGGCCAAAGAGAACATTCACCACGTGCCATAAAAGACACCGAACAGATGTATCGCCTTTAACCTATTATATCGCCTTTAACCTATCATCTGTTCAACAAATATATCACATCTGTGCCCCCGGCCACAGATATTCACAACAGCTTGATTTTTGGATGATTAGAATGATATAAATGATGAACAGAAGAAATAGGATAACAATAAGTATCGGAAGTTTACTTTGTACAGATTCAAATAATGTCCAAATTGTCAACATGATGTGGAGTGAAATTTAAAAATGATATTCAAGATCCACAGTTCAGAATAACGGTTACAATTCAATAGAAAGGTTCACGTAAATAGGAAGGTTCAGTTGAAATAATGAAGTTCAACTATTATGGAACATATAATATTTTCAGGAATTATAGAAACAATAGTTCCATAATAAATTTCGATTTAGGAGTATGAAAGAAAATAATATCCCTTACCGTAGCAGGTTTGATTAACAAAAGGTGAAGGAAATTAATACAAAGGGTTATTCACCAACAGGCGGCAATCCGCTCCGTAAGGTTATTCCCACAATTTAATAGAATTTGAGTACAAAGAGTTATTCACCAAACAGGCGGCAATCCGCTCCGTAAGGTTATTCCCACAATTTAATAGAATTTGAGTACAAAGAGTTATTCACCAAACAGGCGGCAATCCGCTCCGTAAGGTTATTCTCAGAGATTAATAATGAATGAATACGAAAGGTTATTCACCAACAGGCGGCAATCCGCTCCGTAAGGTTATTCCCACAATTTAATAGGATTTGAGTACAAAGAGTTATTCACCAAACAGGCGGCAATCCGCTCCGTAAGGTTATTCTCAGAGATTAATAATGAATGAATACGAAAGGTTATTCACCAACAGGCGGCAATCCGCTCCGTAAGGTTATTCCCACAATTTAATACATGGAAATAAAAGGCACGTCTTATGAGTAAGGAAGAAACAATATTATTATCGAGAATCAAATAATGATAATCCCTTACCATAGTATGTTTGAATAATGGAAGATGAAAAAGATGGTATCCCTTACCGTAACACGTGACTGGATATTGATTTAAATGAGGTTGATTAACTTGAACAGTACACGTATACTTATAGATCTTCACAAATACTCAAGATGACTTAAGCACACTTAGAGAGAACTTTCACAAGAAGTATTTAGAGAGAGAAAGAAAGAACAAGTAAGGAAGTTTATGAAAAATCCTTAAGTTAAGGCTTCTATTTATAGCCAAAAATCTTATCATTCATTTAATCTAAACCATTCATTTAAAGATCATCTTTTAATCTACACCATCCATTTCAAATATTATATTATCTTTAATCTACACCATTCATTTCATATCACCTAATAATCACCTAACTTTATATTATAAACAAATCAATTTAATTATTCAACAATAATTCACACTTTAATCTACACCATTCATTTCATATCACCTAATAATCACCTAACTTTATATTATAAACAAATCAATTCAATTATTCAACAATAATTCACACTTTAATCTACACCATTCATTTCATATCACCTAATAATCACCTAACTTTATATTATAAACAAATAACTTTATCAATTCAATTATTATGACTAATTGTTATAAATACAGTATAGTTAGCTCTTAGATATCAAGTCAATAAATTAATGAAATACAACTGTTTAAATAACATCATAATAGAGATAACAATAATGTAAAATAAAGCATACGTTACTGTGTAATGACAATTATTGATTCAATAATGTGAATTACTGTGCATATGTTACTGTGACAATTATTAGGTTCAATAATTTTAAACACAGTGCAACAACAATTATTGACTCAATGATATAAAATACAGTGTAATGACAATTATTAAATCAATAATGCAAAATACTGCGTAACAACAATTATTGAATTGATAATATAAAATATTATGCAGTGACAATTATCGATGAAATGATGCGTAACAGTTACGGTGTCAATTATCAGACCAAAAATATGAGACACTATGCAATACCGTGTGTTACTGTAGAGTACCGAGTGCTACAGAAAATACCAATAACTACCGTATGCTACTATTCTTTTATCACCGGTATTTTAACAGTTCCGTTGACTATTTTAATTTAAAAAGGTTATTTTTGTCGTTTTCTATATCCGACAAATATTCCGTTGTGGGGTCCACCAATAATTTGTTATTTCGGCGCCGTCGGACCAAACGAATATTCCCCGACCAAACGAATATTCCCCGACAAAGCGAATATTGTCCGACAAAATAAAATTTGCACATAACATCCTTAACTTTTAACTTTATCGATTTAACCACTTACTGTTTAAAAAAAATATCTATATGAAGAAAAATTAAATTTTGTATTTCATAAAATTCGGGGTCTTACAACCTCCCCTCCTTATGAAATTTCGTCCCCGAAATTGACGTACCTGACATATCGAAGAGGTAAGGATACTTAGATTTCATCTCAGATTCTAGCTCCCAGGTCATTTCCTCAGTATCTTGGTTCCTCCATAAAACCTTAACTTGAGGTATAACCTTTGAGCGTAGGATCTGCTCCTTCTTATCCAGGATCTTAATAGGTACCTCCTCGTATGTTAAATCCTCTGCTATAACGTCTGGTTCTAACTCAATGACGTGGTTTGGGTCCTTCACATATTTACGTAACATAGATATGTGAAAAACGTTATGGATGCGAGACATACTTGGTGGTAGGGCTAGTCTGTAGGCTACGGTTCCTATTCGATCTAGGATTTCAAATGGGCCAATAAATCGAGGGTTGAGCTTTCCTCTCTTTCCGAATCTCGTAACCCCTTTCCATGGAGAAACACGTAAGAATACATGATCTCCGACGTTGAAACTTTCGTCTCTCCGATGAAGATCAGCATAACTCTTTTGTCGTTCTTGTGCGGTCTGTATTCGTTGTCGGATCATTTGGATCTTTTCGGTCGTCAAGCGTACCAACTCGGGTCCCAACAATTTTGCTTCTCCTACCTCATTCCAACATATTGGAGAGCGACACTTCCTTCCATACAATGCCTCGAATGGAGCCATGCCTATGCTTGCTTGGTAACTGTTGTTGTAAGAAAATTCCACCAACGGCAAGTACTTATCCCAACTTCCTTTGAAGTCTAATACACAAAGTCTCAAAAGATCTTCGAGGGTCTGGATCGTCCTTTCCGATTGTCCGTCCGTTTGAGGATGGTATGCAGAACTAAAACGTAGTTCAGTGCCCATAGCTTTTTGTAGACTGATCCAAAAGCGTGAAGTGAATCTAGGATCTCGATCAGAAACTATGGAAACTGGCATGCCATGCAATCTCACGATCTCATTTATGTACATACCGGCAAGACGTTCAAGTGAAAAGTTTTCTCGTATAGACAAGAAATGAGCAGATTTGGTCAATCTATCTACGATCACCCAAATTGCATCTAAGCCTTGAGAAACTTTTGGAAGACCCGTCACGAAGTCCATATTGATGTGTTCCCACTTCCATTCGGAAACTTCAAGTGATTGTAATGGACCTTTAGGAACTTGATGTTCTGCCTTGACACGTTGACAAGTTAGGCACCTTGAGATAAACTCCGCAATCTCTCTTTTCATATTGTTCCACCAAAATGTATGTCGAAGATCTCGATACATCTTGGTACCTCCTGGGTGGATTGCAAACGGCGTGTTGTGTGCCTCCATCATGATTTTATGCTTTAATTCAGGATCGTTAGGAACACAGAGTCGAGAGTTGACTCGAAGTATTCCTTTCTCGTCGATTCTTGCTTCGGGAATGGCACCTTCTTGTACTTTCTTTATCATGTTTATCAGTTCCGGATCGGTAGCTTGAGCAGCTTTAATTTTATCGATTAAAGTTGGTTCTACTCGCACGTGAGCAATCTTCGAGTGGGTCCCTGGTGTCTTTAGCTCTATCTCCATCTTTTGCAAGTCGTACAAAATACACTTTTGTGTTGTCAGCAGTGCACTTGTACTTGCATAAGATTTTCTGCTCAAAGCGTCAGCTACAACGTTCGCATTTCCCGGGTGATACTGGATTGTGTGGTCATAATCCTTTAACAGCTCAAGCCAACGTCGTTGTCGCATGTTGAGTTCCTTCTGGGTGAAGAAATACTTGAGACTTTTATGATCCGTATAGATATCCACTTTTTCTCCGTACAAGTAGTGTCTCCAGATCTTCAACGCGAAAACGACTGCTGCCAACTCTAGATCATGAGTAGGATAATTTTTCTCATAATCTTTGAGTTGTCGAGAGGCGTAGGCTATAACCTTTCCATGTTGCATAAGGACACAGCCTAGACCTTTGCCAGAAGCATCGCTGTAGATAACAAATTCTCCTGATCCTGATGGTATGGTCAGAACAGGAGCTGAAACAAGTCTCCTCTTGAGTTCTTGAAAACTCTTCTCGCATTCCTCGCTCGATATAAGTTTTGTACTAGAATGAATGATACCGATATCTAGTAATTAAACTTTCAACTCTTGGTGTTCTATGGGAGCCATTTGGTATGGGACTTTAAAAATGGGCTTAGTGCCGGGTTCAAGATCGATACAGAATTCAATTTCACGGTTTGGGGTAAGCCAGAAAGTTCCTCAGAAAAAACGTCAGGAAACTCATTAACAATGGGAATATCATTCAAGTTTGACGTGTTTTTGTTCAAATCAGTGACATGAGCTAAAAAGGCTTGACATCCGTTTTTCAATAAACGAATGGCTTTATGGCTAGAAATAACAGTTATAGATTTCAATGGTTTAGTTGCTTGAATTTGCATGACAGGTTGATTAGGAATATGAAAACTAATAATCTTATGAAAACAATCAATTTTAGCATGATGGGTAGTCAACCAATCAATTCCTAAAATCACATCAAATTCACGCATCTCCAAAGAAATAAGGTCAACAGGTAATGTGAGGTTGTTGATTTGAACTAGGCAAGATTTATAGATAGTAAATGTAATAGGTATTTCTCCCAATGAGGTTTCAACTGATAAGTCAAAGTCCAAGTTTTCAGGAGTTAAGTTTAAACGCTGAGCACATGCAGGTGAGATAAAAGAATGGGTAGAGCCAGTATCTAACAAAGTGTAGACTTCACGAGAATTTATGAATAGCTTACCGGTTATCACCTCGTTCGAGTTTCGCGCCATTTGGGATGTCACAACAAAAGCTCTCCCTTGAACTACAGATTTTCCTTTATCCGCGCTAGCTTTTGGTATCATCATTGCAGCTGGACTTGATTTTGTGGCAGGACAAAACCGCGCAAGATGACCCTCTTTCCCACAACTATAGCACTTTTTGGACTGCAGTGTACAGTTTGGGCTGATGTGACCTTCCTGACCACACCTATAGCATCTCACTGGTGGTCGATCTTCTCCCCTTGAAACTGGGGTCGGTGCTGGTGTTGGTACTGGTGCTGGTGCCCTTCCATAATTATTATGGAATCTCTTTCTTTTGAAATTGTTTCCACTAGATTCTCCTCTTCTGTTATTTGGTGTGGAATTACCACCGAAGTGTTGGTTACCTCCTCGATGGTTCTCGTTCCTGTGGTTGTTGTCACTCCTTTCTCTATGCTGATCATTAACTCTTGGTTGCAATGTTTCATCTGTTTGCTCCACCCTTTGAGCCCTATCTACAACATCTGAATACAAACTGAATTTATGAGAACTAAGTTGTTGACGAATTTTGAGTCTCAAACCTCTCAGGAACATTCGACTCATTCGTGCTTCGTCATCTACTAGATGAGTCGCAAAACGAGACAGTTCAGCAAACTTAGCTTCATATTGAGAAACTGTCATGTTTCCCTGCTCCAGCTTAATGAATTCCACTTCCTTCATATGGCGGATGCTTTCTGGGAAGTACTTCTCGTTAAACAGTTCTTCGAATTCTGTCCAAGACATTTCGAGTGCTGAAGGTTGGATACGTTTTACCGCTTCCCACCAATGGTCCGCCTCACCTCGTAACATAAAAGTGGCAAATGACACCTTCTGATCATCAGCGCATTGTAAGACATCAAGTATTTTTGTCGTCTGCTTCAGCCATGCCTCCGCTTTGAGTGGGTCAGGCTTCCCGTGGAATTCAGGTGGTCCTAATTCTTTAAATTGCTTAACAGTGACCATCCTCAAATTGCCAGCGTTTCTACCGTTATTATTGACTGGATTTCCTCTTCATTGATTCTGTATGAACTGCATGAAATTCCTAAAGAATCCATCGTTCATCATGTTATCAGGAACATTATTTCCTGAGTTGGCAGGAGGATTGTTTGGGGCCTCTTGATTCTCGGCTACATTTGCTTCGGGTATTCCATAGTTAACCTCTTGATTTTCAGATGCCATACCTAACTGTGGTCACAAAATAAATGTTAGTTCAAATAAACTGACTCATCACTTCATGTTCCTACATTCAAATCGACTCATTAGATAATAAAATCTATTTTAGGTAGGACACACTAGTGACTGATTCTATTCGTCTCTCCCCTCCTAGTTCTACCCCAGATCTCCATTAAAGACCATATCCCTAAGCTCTGATGCCAACTGTGACGCCCCCAAATCTGGGCCCACACAGCCCAAACTTGAGTCGTCAAAATACTACAACAAAATTATTACAACAAAGCACAACGTACAACAATACAGTGTATAATAATACACAACTAAGTCTTCACTATTATTGCCACACTATTTTACAAAACGTGAAGACTATGATAACTATTCCTCGGACCCTCACTCCATTCCCCGGCTAGACCCTCTTATGTTTTCATCTCCTGTTGAAAAACAATGGAACAAAAGAAAGGGTGAGCTCAAATAGCCCAGTAAAGAATATCATGACTAAGATAATGACGAATAAATTATCATTAGTCTTCAACAGTTGAGTTCTTGATAGAATACAATAGACTACAAGGTTTATATCAAAAACTGCAGTTAAATTCTTAAACAACGTTCAGATCAATAATAGCAGCGGAATGAGTAATCTATTAGAAGAATAATGCAGACTATAATGTCCACTCGGTTCTCTTTTTAGGAAAAACATCATCAACTTTTATCATCTGAAATATCATTAGTCAAGATAATACAAATTCACAGTTCCTGATCATAATCATGCACATCAACAGTTCATCTTTGTACTACGGGCCAAAGATATTCAATATAGCACCAACGGTCATGATTATACCAGATTCAGCCTTTGGTCATAATCATACCAAACAACAGTTCATCTTTGCACTACGGGCCAAAGAGAACATTCACCACGTGCCATAAAAGACACCGAACAGATGTATCGCCTTTAACCTATTATATCGCCTTTAACCTATCATCTGTTCAACAAATATATCACATCTGTGCCCCCGGCCACAGATATTCACAACAGCTTGATTTTTGGATGATTAGAATGATATAAATGATGAACAGAAGAAATAGGATAACAATAAGTATCGGAAGTTTACTTTGTACAGATTCAAATAATGTCCAAATTGTCAACATGATGTGGAGTGAAATTTAAAAATGATATTCAAGATCCACAGTTCAGAATAACGGTTACAATTCAATAGAAAGGTTCACGTAAATAGGAAGGTTCAGTTGAAATAATGAAGTTCAACTATTATGGAACATATAATATTTTCAGGAATTATAGAAACAATAGTTCCATAATAAATTTCGATTTAGGAGTATGAAAGAAAATAATATCCCTTACCGTAGCAGGTTTGATTAACAAAAGGTGAAGGAAATTAATACAAAGGGTTATTCACCAACAGGCGGCAATCCGCTCCGTAAGGTTATTCCCACAATTTAATAGAATTTGAGTACAAAGAGTTATTCACCAAACAGGCGGCAATCCGCTCCGTAAGGTTATTCCCACAATTTAATAGAATTTGAGTACAAAGAGTTATTCACCAAACAGGCGGCAATCCGCTCCGTAAGGTTATTCTCAGAGATTAATAATGAATGAATACGAAAGGTTATTCACCAACAGGCGGCAATCCGCTCCATAAGGTTATTCCCACAATTTAATAGGATTTGAGTACAAAGAGTTATTCACCAAACAGGCGGCAATCCGCTCCGTAAGGTTATTCTCAGAGATTAATAATGAATGAATACGAAAGGTTATTCACCAACAGGCGGCAATCCGCTCCGTAAGGTTATTCCCACAATTTAATACATGGAAATAAAAGGCACGTCTTATGAGTAAGGAAGAAACAATATTATTATCGAGAATCAAATAATGATAATCCCTTACCATAGTATGTTTGAATAATGGAAGATGAAAAAGATGGTATCCCTTACCGTAACACGTGACTGGATATTGATTTAAATGAGGTTGATTAACTTGAACAGTACACGTATACTTATAGATCTTCACAAATACTCAAGATGACTTAAGCACACTTAGAGAGAACTTTCACAAGAAGTATTTAGAGAGAGAAAGAAAGAACAAGTAAGGAAGTTTATGAAAAATCCTTAAGTTAAGGCTTCTATTTATAGCCAAAAATCTTATCATTCATTTAATCTAAACCATTCATTTAAAGATCATCTTTTAATCTACACCATCCATTTCAAATATTATATTATCTTTAATCTACACCATTCATTTCATATCACCTAACTTTATATTATAAACAAATCAATTTAATTATTCAACAATAATTCACACTTTAATCTACACCATTCATTTCATATCACCTAATAATCACCTAACTTTATATTATAAACAAATCAATTCAATTATTCAACAATAATTCACACTTTAATCTACACCATTCATTTTATATCACCTAATAATCACCTAACTTTATATTATAAACAAATAACTTTATCAATTCAATTATTATGACTAATTGTTATAAATACAGTATAGTTAGCTCTTAGATATCAAGTCAATAAATTAATGAAATACAACTGTTTAAATAACATCATAATAGAGATAACAATAATGTAAAATAAAGCATACGTTACTGTGTAATGACAATTATTGATTCAATAATGTGAATTACTGTGCATATGTTACTGTGACAATTATTAGGTTCAATAATTTTAAACACAGTGCAACAACAATTATTGACTCAATGATATAAAATACAGTGTAATGACAATTATTAAATCAATAATGCAAAATACTGTGTAACAACAATTATTGAATTGATAATATAAAATATTATGCATTGACAATTATCGATGAAATGATGCGTAACAGTTACGGTGTCAATTATCAGACCAAAAATATGAGACACTATGCAATACCGTGTGTTACTGTAGAGTACCGAGTGCTACAGAAAATACCAATAACTACCGTATGCTACTATTCTTTTATCACCGGTATTTTAACAGTTACGTTGACTATTTTTATTTAAAAAGGTTATTTCTGTCGTTTTCTATATCCGACAAATATTCCGTTGTGGGGTCCACCAATAATTTGTTATTTCGGCGCCGTCGGACCAAACGAATATTCCCCGACCAAACGAATATTCCCCGACAAAGCGAATATTGTCCGACAAAATAAAATTTGCACATAACATCCTTAACTTTTAACTTTATCGATTTAAACACTTATTGTTTAAAAAAAATATCTATATGAAGAAAAATTAAATTTTGTATTTCATAAAATTCGGGGTCTTACAATTACCCCTTGAATTTAAGCTTCCTAATACTTGATTTTAATCTATTCATGAAATATAGCATATTTATATGTGGACTTATCTCAAATAATTAATGGTCCCACTGAAATTCTAGCTTAAAACAAATGTTTAAAAGCATCATTTAATGCTCAAATTCTAACACTGGGGTATATATGTTGTAAATAAATATATATTAACAATTATATAGTTCATCAAGAATATTTTTGTTTATTTTTTTATACCATATTTAAATTAATTAAAATGAGTCGGAATTGAAATAATTCATTTGTTTTTTTTATAGGCAACTGTTTATCGACAAATGAAAATTAAGTCGTTTCTTTAGCGACACAAATTACTAGCAGTTTATAATACTGCAAAGGTATATGTTGTATACTTTCACCATTCCAATATATAGGATCAACTTAAATTTATTTAGACAATTTTATATATTTTTAAATTTAAAATTAATATAATTTATTTATTATTTTGACACTATTCATAAAATTATAGTACTTTTAATATATATATCCTCTGTCAGGAATTAGGCGCAGGCCGAAACTTGGGTCCGTAGCCACGGTACTGTCAAAGTAGAATTCGAACTCAAGACCTTCAGATTTAGGCAAGTGTTGTAGTTAATAGGTGAATACTCAAACTTCAGTAATGCTAAATAAACCAAAAACAACAGAAAATGAACCTACCGCATGCCCTAAAGTGGGTGTGGAGACCTGAGAACCTTGATGATACATTTATTCAAGGAAAAGGTCCGGTCAATGCTAAAAGGCTTCTTGATCAGAAGGTTGCAAATGATGTTGGTGATTATCTGTGGTATATGACAAGGTAATTGATTAGGTAGTTGTTTTTTCCCCACTATTTTAAGTTGTAATTTTATTTACTATTTCTTCATATTAGCATATAATTTTTCTTTGATTTAATAGTGTGAACATTGATGAGAATGATCCTATTTGGTGCGATGACATGAGCCTAAGAGTTAATGCTTCCGGACATGTACTTTATGCTTATGTCAATGGTGAATTTATTGGTAAGAAATTGTTGTGAAGAACTATTTACTTAAATATATAATTCATTGTTCATTCATTTTTTTAACAATGATTCGACGTATGTTCCTAGTGGGCTACATATGGAATTTTCAATTATGTGTTCGAAAAGAAAGTTAAGCTTAGCAAGGACCTAGAATATCACTCATGAGTGACCATAAGATCTTGAATTTAACCTTGATAAAGTCAAGATTATTAAATTTTAACCTAATATAATAACAACAACAAAAAAGTTAAATGACGAGATTATTAGTTATTGTTTGCTAACAATCAGGGGTGACTTAAAATAATTTGAGGTATAAAACGATATTTTTAAATAAGATCTTTTATTTTTGGCACGTCCTCCATTGACTTTTATGGTCAGATTGACTATTTTTAAATCAATATATCTTATTATTATTTAATATATATGTAAAAAACTTATAAACATTATAAACTATATAAAATTTAGTACTAAATTAAATGTTTACTTTTTTAAAAATCTAAATATATATGTTTAATTGTTAATTTTAAAAATGGTCAATTTGAATATAAAAGTCAATGGATGACTTTAATTTTGGGACGGAGAGAGTATTAATATTTTTTATTTAAATGAGTTTTTTTTTATACTACTAATTTTTTTTAGATATTTAATATTTAGATTAGACTATGGGCTCTAAAGGATTTATTGTGCTCATATTTTTATAAAACTTTTCTTACATAAATTATTTATAATGTTTAAAAATTTAGCGCCTTCTTTAAAATAGGACCTAAAGACCAAAAATAAATAAATTATGCTATGGAACCGACCCCGCTAAGTGCTAACAATATATATGCTATTAATTAGAATTATGGTCCACACATGGAGGATATAATACAAACTGGAATTCCTGGTCCAGTTGCCAGTTATGATTATTGGGAAAAAGGGTGATGAAACAATTTCAAATGATTTATCAAAACATAAATGGATATACAAGGTTACTGGCCTGCAAGGTTTTGACAATAAGGTTTATAGTCAAGCTTCAAAGTGGCAGTGATCAGATTCTCTTCCCACAAATAGGATGACGACTTGGTACATATACATCTATATATATATATATATATTACATAAACCAACTTGATTCAATATAAATTTTGTTGATTATATATTAATCATTTTTTTTTAGTTTCAGCCATACTTAATTTAATATTTGTTTTTTAATTAATATTGTGTATTTGTTAATGCATGTATATAGACTACTTAATTTCAAAGTTCCATTGGGAAAAGAGCCTGTTGTCCTCGATTTACAAGGATCAGGCAAAGGTGTTGCGTGGGTGAATGGAAATGATCTTGGAAGATATTGACCAAGTAATATTGCGGTGAATACTGATTGTTCCACTGACGCATGTCACTGCCGTGGTACTTATGATAACAACAAATGTGCTGCTTTGTTATATATATAGATTTGGCTAATAATTTATATATTTATTTTTATAAAAAATAATAAGATCCATCACTTACATGATAGATGCTATTATTTTTTATAAAATTATTATAAAATATTATTACATATATCTTTTCTCACAAATGTGCCTATAATTGCGGACAGCCTACACAAAGCTGGTAACATAAATAAATATAATTCTATGTTATACTTTGATTACACTCTTTTTTTTAATATAACATGATTTATATGTTTTGAAACTTTACTAATATTTATATGTTGTTGATTAAATGTTTAATTTATTGATATTAAATATAATATTATAAACTATCATAAAAATTAAAAATAGGACCTATATATCTAATGACATTAAATAAGCTCAAAATTGAATTACTAATAAATTCAATTAAAATGTAGCACAGAATTGATATTAGTTAATAAATCTAATTAACTAACCGCCAAAAGGCATTATAAACGTACAAATAAAAAGGTCTGTATAGAAGATGGATAGCTTCAAAAAGACCAAAGTCGTGGTGTCTCGTAAAATGCACTCCCCGATATCAAACTATCAACTCCTTCACCTTCATCCCCTCCAAACGACGAGCCAATTACCGTCTCTTCCGAATCCCCAACCAACCTCTCCGCCTGATTCACCTCCGACGACACTGTACCCGCAGGCTCCGACAATACCTTACGAGCATGCCTAGAGGCAGCCGCCTGAATCTGCGACGGCGAAAAATCGCAGGCCGATGGAATACAAGGAGGATCCCACGGAAAATTGAGCACCGCGGAGGGGCCACGTAAGCAAAAGACGGCAGCGTCGTAGGCTCTACCGGCCTCCTCGGGAGTCTCGTAGGAACCCAACCAGATTCTGTTCCGGCTGTTTGGTTGTCGGACTTCGGCCACCCATTTTCCCCATTTTCTCATCCGTACGCCTTTGTAACGGCCGTTGCTGCTTGTTCTCTCTCTTCTAGCTGGAACTCTCACCATTTCAATTTCTGTTAGTTCTAAATTATACTATCTCCGCTTCTTTCTATACATATATATATATATATAGCCTACAACTGCCACGTGTAAGTGCTTTTGCTTGCCGCGTGGGGTTTTTAGCTGTTCTATTTGTGTTTCAAGCAGAAAGAATATGGAAAGCGGCGGAAATTTTTTTTTTGGATGGAAATGAGGAGGTGATGACATGTGTAGCCGTGGGTGTCGTTGATGATATGGGCGATTTACACGCGTTGATGAAGGGTTGTGTTAATATTGGGAAGACACGTGTTTGATGAGAGAAGGTTCTGAAGACGTAGGCTCCCATCTTGCGCAATGACGAAAAAAGGATTTTATTTTAATGAGATCAAAATTATTATAAAATTATAAATAATTTAGTAGATATTTGAAAATAATGTTCTTGAGCTAATTTTTTTTAATATTTTTTATTTATTTTTGGGTCATATATATATTATAATGACAATATAATAATTAATAACATATGTTACATATACACTATATTTTCTAATCACAATTGTTCATAAGTAATTAACTCTTTAATTGTTTTAAAAAATAATCTAAATTAGCTATTATTTAATTTTAAAATATTATAGAAAAATACATATATTTAGGAGACATGAGTCATATGAGATTAAAAATTGATTGATAAAATTATAAATTTTTAATTTAACTACGTATAATAAAAAATTTGAATGGGATTAATTTATATATAATCCTTAAAAATTAAAAAATGTATCTTATATTATAAAATAATTTTTTTTTTAATGAGATCAAAATTGACCCCATGCCTCACAATGTGTTTCGGTCTTGATCTTTAGTCAGAAGAAGAACAAGATTTGGTTCGATACAATTGAGCAATGTTTTTAAATTCGAATCGGTCATCGAACCGAAAAAAATATTGATTGAATGAATGGATTATTAATCTAACCAGTGATTGAACCGTTATTGAACCGGTGACATCATTAATATGTAATAAATGATAAATAATTAAATATAATAATTATTATTATATATTTTATATATAATATTTAGTAAATATGTAAAATTAATCAATTTATCTACACACAAAAAAATCTATTTGTACAATATTTACTTTATAAAATTTAAATATATACTAAATTTATATAAAAAGAACAATATTAAATCATGATCATAACTCAAAACTCAAGACTCAATACTCAAGAGTTATAAAATCAAACACAAATGAACATAAAAATCTCTAGGATACATTAAATCAAATTCGATAAAAAAAATTAAATCTATTTGTACAATGTTTATTTTATACAATTCAAATATGTGACGCCCCCAAATCTGGGTCCACACAGCCCAAACTTGAGTCGTCAAAAGACTACAACAAAATTATTACAACAAAGCACAACGTACTACAATACAGTGTATAATAATACACAACTAAGTCTTCACTATTATTGCCACACTATTTTACAAAACGTGAAGACTATGATAACTATTCCTCGGACCCTCACTCCATCCCTCGGCTAGACCCTGTTATGTTTTCATCTCCTGTTGAAAAACAATGGAACAAAAGAAAGGGTGAGCTCAAATAGCCCAGTAAAGAATATCATGACTAAGATAATGACGAATAAATTATCATTAGCCTTCAACAGTTGAGTTCTTGATAGAATACAATAGACTACAAGGTTTATGTCAAAAACTGCAGTTAAATTCTTGAACAATGTTCAGATCAATAATAGCAGCGGAATGAGCAATCTATTAGAAGAATAATGCAAACTATAATGTCCACTCGCTTCTCTTTTTCGTAAAAACATCATCAACTTTTATCATCTGAAATACCATTAGTCATGATAATATAAATTCACAGTTCCTGATCATAATCATGCACATCAACAGTTCATCTTTGCACTACGGGCCAAAGATATTCAATATAGCACCAACGGTCATGATTATACCAGATTCAGCCTTTGGTCATAATCATACCAAACAACAGTTCATCTTTGCACTACGGGCCAAAGAGAACATTCACCACGTGCCATAAAAGACACCGAACAGATGTATCGCCTTTAACCTATTATATCGCCTTTAACCTATCATCTGTTCAACAAATATATCACATCTGTGCCCCCGGCCACAGATATTCACAACAGCTTGATTTTTGGATGATTAGAATGATATAAATGATGAACAGAAGAAATAGGATAACAATAAGTATCGGAAGTTTACTTTGTACAGATTCAAATAATGTCCAAATTGTCAACATGATGTGGAGTGAAATTTAAAAATGATATTCAAGATCCACAGTTCAGAATAACGGTTACAATTCAATAGAAAGGTTCACGTAAATAGGAAGGTTCAGTTGAAATAATGAAGTTCAACTATTATGGAACATATAATATTTTCAGGAATTATAGAAGCAATAGTTCCATAATAATTTTCGATTTAGGAGTATGAAAGAAAATAATATCCCTTACCGTAGCAGGTTTGATTAACAAAAGGTGAAGGAAATTAATACAACGGGTTATTCACCAACAGGCGGCAATCCGCTCCGTAAGGTTATCCCCACAATTTAATAGAATTTGAGTACAAAGAGTTATTCACCAAACAGGCGGCAATCCGCTCCGTAAGGTTATTCTCAGAGATTAATAATGAATGAATACGAAAGGTTATTCACCAACAGGCGGCAATCCGCTCCGTAAGGTTATTCCCACAATTTAATACATGAAAATAAAAGGCACATCTTATGAGTAAGAAAGAAACAATATTATTTTCGAGAATCAAATAATGATAATCCCTTACCATAGTACGTTTGAATAATGAAAGATGAAAAAGATGGTATCCCTTACGAGTAGTAAATTTAATAGTATGAAAGAAAATGACATCCCTTACCATAATAAGGTTAAGAGTATGAAAGAAAATGATATTTCTTACAAGTAAGAAAAGAAAATGACATTCCTTACCGTAATAAATTTAAGAGTGTGAAAAGAATGATATTCCTTACCTTGATATTGTGAAACAAGTTTATAGCCGAACAATTCCTTCCATGTTTGTAGCAGTAAAGAATCTGACTTTTGAGTGTTCTAGAGTTTTTAAAATCTCTTTATGTTTTTAAAATAATGTTACTCTCGTAAAGATAGGCGGCATAGACTCAAGAATCACTCAATTCGGAGTTAATATGAATGAGTTATGAATTTTCAAAACTAAGACTGAAAATAGTGACGAAAATCAGAATAGGTTACGGTTTTTAGTATTTTAAGGCATGAAGATGATTTCAGATGACCTTTCTTCCTTCTTCAAAGTTGTAGAGGACGAAAAACTGAAGAGACAGGCTTTTAATTCATTAAATTCTGACAAATAATGAATTTACTATGATTTTTCGAAAGAGTTACTGTACATAAGAAAATTCCACTCGGGAATTCAAAGAAGAATGCAAAAGATTTCAAAACTAGGAATGACTTAAGAACACTTAGAGAGAACTTACACAAAGAAGTATTTAGAGAGAGAAAGAAAGAACAAGTAAGGAAGTTTATGAAAAATCCTTAAGTTAAGGCTTCTATTTATAGCCAAAAATCTTATCATTCCTTTAATCTAAACCATTCATTTAAATATCATCTTTTAATCTACACCATCCATTTCAAATTTTATATTATCTTTAATCTACACCATTCATTTCATATTACCTAATAATCACCTAACTTTATATTATAAACAAATCAATTCAATTATTCAACAATATTTCACACTTTAATCTACACCATTCATTTCATATCACCTAATAATCACCTAACTTTATATTATAAACAAATCAATTCAATTATTCAACAATATTTCACACTTTAATCTACACCATTCATTTCATATCACCTAATAATTACCTAACTTTATATTATAAACAAATCAATTCAATTATTCAACAATAATTCACACTTTAATCTACACCATTCATTTCATATAACTTAATAATCACCTAACTTTATATTATAAACAAATAACTTTATCAATTCAATTATTATGACTAATTGTTATAAATACAGTATAGTTAGCTCTTAGATATCAAGTCAATAAATTAATGAAATACAACTGTTTAAATAACATCATAATAGAGATAACAATAATGTAAAAGAAAGCATACGTTACTGTGTAATGACAATTATTGATTCAATAATGTGAATTATTGTGCATATGTTACTGTGACAATTATTAAATCAATAATACAAAATACTGTGTAATAACAATTATTGAATTGATAATATAAAATATTATGCAGTGACAATTATCGATTAAATGATGCGTAACAGTTACGGTGTCAATTATTAGACCAATAATATGAGACACTATGCAATACCGTGTGTTACTGTAGAGTACCGTGTGCTACAGAAAATACCAAAAACTACCGTATGCTACTATTCTTTTATCACCGGTATTTTAACAGTTCCGTTGACTAATTTTATTTAAAAAGATTATTTCTGTCGTTTTCTATATCCGACAAATATTCCGTTGTGGGGTCCACCAATAATTTGTTATTTCGGCGCCGTCGTACGGCACGAATATTCCCCGACCAAACGAATATTCCCCGACAAAGCGAATATTGTCCGACAAAATAAAATTTGCACATAACATCCTTAACTTTCAATTTTGTTAATTTAACCACTTACTGTTTCAGAAAAAAATATATATGAAGAAAAATTAAATTTTATATTTCATAAAATTCGGGGTCTTACAACCTCCCCTCCTTATGAAATTTCGTCCCCGAAATTGACGTACCGGGCATTTCATAGTTATCCTCCTGATTTTCAGATGCCATACTAAACTGTGGTCACAAAATAATTGTTAGTTCAAACAAACTGACACATCACTTCCTGTTCCCACATTCAAATCGATTCATTAGATAAAAAAAAAATCTAATTTAGGTTGGACACACTAGTGATTGATTCTATTCGTCTCTCCCCTCCTAGTTCTAACCCCAGATCTCCATTAAAGACCATATCCCTAAGCTCTGATGCCAACTGTGACTCTCATCCCACCATAGGGACAACACCTCACAATGGTACCTATCAGTTTGCCACCTGTACTATAGGCGTCCCCTACGGAGAGTCTGGCTTCGGTGCATCCCCTTTCCCTAGGAAGTCACCAGCGAGAGGCTCGGGGCTCTTCGTTATATGGCTCTGATACCAACTGTGACGCCCCCAAATCTGGGCCCACACAGCCCAAACTTGAGTCGTCAAAAGACTACAACAAAATTATTACAACAAAGCACAACGTACTACAATACAGTGTATAATAATACACAACTAAGTCTTCACTATTATTGCCACACTATTTTACAAAACGTGAAGACTATGATAACTATTCCTCGGACCCTCACTCCATCCCTCGGCTAGACCCTGTTATGTTTTCATCTCCTGTTGAAAAACAATGGAACAAAAGAAAGGGTGAGCTCAAATAGCCCAGTAAAGAATATCATGACTAAGATAATGACGAATAAATTATCATTAGCCTTCAACAGTTGAGTTCTTGATAGAATACAATAGACTACAAGGTTTATATCAAAAACTGCAGTTAAATTCTTGAACAATGTTCAGATCAATAATAGCAGCGGAATGAGCAATCTATTAGAAGAATAATGCAGACTATAATGTCCACTCGCTTCTCTTTTTCGTAAAAACATCATCAACTTTTATCATCTGAAATACCATTAGTCATGATAATATAAATTCACAGTTCCTGATCATAATCATGCACATCAACAGTTCATCTTTGCACTACGGGCCAAAGATATTCAATATAGCACCAACGGTCATGATTATACCAGATTCAGCCTTTGGTCATAATCATACCAAACAACAGTTCATCTTTGCACTACGGGCCAAAGAGAACATTCACCACGTGCCATAAAAGACACCGAACAGATGTATCGCCTTTAACCTATTATATCGCCTTTAACCTATCATCTGTTCAACAAATATATCACATCTGTGCCCCCGGCCACAGATATTCACAACAGCTTGATTTTTGGATGATTAGAATGATATAAATGATGAACAGAAGAAATAGGATAACAATAAGTATCGGAAGTTTACTTTGTACAGATTCAAATAATGTCCAAATTGTCAACATGATGTGGAGTGAAATTTAAAAATGATATTCAAGATCCACAGTTCAGAATAACGGTTACAATTCAATAGAAAGGTTCACGTAAATAGGAAGGTTCAGTTGAAATAATGAAGTTCAACTATTATGGAACATATAATATTTTCAGGAATTATAGAAGTAATAGTTCCATAATAATTTTCGATTTAGGAGTATGAAAGAAAATAATATCCCTTACCGTAGCAGGTTTGATTAACAAAAGGTGAAGGAAATTAATACAAAGGGTTATTCACCAACAGGCGGCAATCCGCTCCGTAAGGTTATTCCCACAATTTAATAGAATTTGAGTACAAAGAGTTATTCACCAAACAGGCGGCAATCCGCTCCGTAAGGTTATTCTCAGAGATTAATAATGAATGAATACGAAAGGTTATTCACCAACAGGCGGCAATCCGCTCCGTAAGGTTATTCCCACAATTTAATACATGGAAATAAAAGGCACATCTTATGAGTAAGAAAGAAACAATATTATTTTCGAGAATCAAATAATGATAATCCCTTACCATAGTACGTTTGAATAATGAAAGATAAAAAAGATGGTATCCCTTACGAGTAGTAAATTTAAGAGTATGAAAGAAAATGACATCCCTTACCATAATAAGGTTAAGAGTATGAAAGAAAATGATATTTCTTACAAGTAAGAAAAGAAAATGACATTCCTTACCGTAATAAATTTAAGAGTGTGAAAAGAATGATATTCCTTACCTTGATATTGTGAAACAAGTTTATAGCCGAACAATTCCTTCCATGTTTGTAGCAGTAAAGAATCTGACTTTTGAGTCTTCTAGAGTTTTTAAAATCTCTTTATGTTTTTAAAATAATGTTACTCTCGTAAAGATAGGCGGCATAGACTCAAGAATCACTCAATTCGGAGTTAATATGAATGAGTTATGAATTTTCAAAACTAAGACTGAAAATAGTGACGAAAATCAGAATAGGTTACGGTTTTTAGTATTTTAAGGCATGAAGATGATTTCAGATGACCTTTCTTCCTTCTTCAAAGTTGTAGAGGACGAAAAACTGAAGAGACAGGCTTTTAATTCATTAAATTCTGACAAATAATGAATTTACTATGATTTTTCGAAAGAGTTACTGTACATAAGAAAATTCCACTCGGGAATTCAAAGAAGAAAGCAAAAAATTTCAAAACTAGGAATGACTTAAGAACACTTAGAGAGAACTTACACAAAGAAGTATTTAGAGAGAGAAAGAAAGAACAAGTAAGGAAGGTTATGAAAAATCCTTAAGTTAAGGCTTCTATTTATAGCCAAAAATCTTATCATTCCTTTAATCTAAACCATTCATTTAAATATCATCTTTTAATCTACACCATCCATTTCAAATTTTATATTATCTTTAATCTACACCATTCATTTCATATTACCTAATAATCACCTAACTTTATATTATAAACAAATCAATTCAATTATTCAACAATATTTCACACTTTAATCTACACCATTCATTTCATATCACCTAATAATCACCTAACTTTATATTATAAACAAATCAATTCAATTATTCAACAATATTTCACACTTTAATCTACACCATTCATTTCATATCACCTAATAATTACCTAACTTTATATTATAAACAAATCAATTCAATTATTCAACAATAATTCACACTTTAATCTACACCATTCATTTCATATAACCTAATAATCACCTAACTTTATATTATAAACAAATAACTTTATCAATTCAATTATTATGACTAATTGTTATAAATACAGTATAGTTAGCTCTTAGATATCAAGTCAATAAATTAATGAAATACAACTGTTTAAATAACATCATAATAGAGATAACAATAATGTAAAAGAAAGCATACGTTACTGTGTAATGACAATTATTGATTCAATAATGTGAATTACTGTGCATATGTTACTGTGACAATTATTAAATCAATAATACAAAATACTGTGTAACAACAATTATTGAATTGATAATATAAAATATTATGCAGTGACAATTATCGATGAAATGATGCGTAACAGTTACGGTGTCAATTATTAGACCAATAATATGAGACACTATGCAATACCGTGTGTTACTGTAGAGTACCGTGTGCTACAGAAAATACCAAAAACTACCGTATGCTACTATTCTTTTATCACCGGTATTTTAACAGTTCCGTTGACTAATTTTATTTAAAAAGATTATTTCTGTCGTTTTCTATATCCGACAAATATTCCGTTGTGGGGTCCACCAATAATTTGTTATTTCGGCGCCGTCATACGGCACGAATATTCTCCGACCAAACGAATATTCCCCGACAAAGCGAATATTGTCCGACAAAATAAAATTTGCACATAACATCCTTAACTTTCAATTTTGTTAATTTAACCACTTATTGTTTCAGAAAAAAATATATATGAAGAAAAATTAAATTTTATATTTCATAAAATTCGGGGTCTTACAAAATAAATACTAAATCTATATAAAAACAAAGATATTAAATCATGATCATAACTTAAAATTCAATCAAGAATACATTCAATTAAATTCAAAGGCTTAAATTTTTATTTTTTTAAATAAATAAAAAAAAAAGGTACATAACCAGTTATCGGGTCACTGGGTCGACCAGTTCATCACTCGAATTTTGACCTAAATTAATTTTTTTTATTTGAATCGGATCAAACTACTGACCAATTCAATTTTTACTGGTCGAACTGACGATCCGATCCGAATTTAATAACCTTGCAATTGAGTCACTTTCTGCGTGATTACTTACTTCTTAGGAGCAGGTCCCACATGTATTATATATATTATGCGGAATGAAATAAATTTTTTATAAAATTTAAAATATTAAAAAAATAATATAAAATAGATAATATAAAAATTAATTTAAAAACTGGAAGGTATTTTTGAGAGTGAAAAAACTTTAGAAATTTGTTAATCAGAAAAAATTATAAATAATAATTTGAGAAATATTGTTAAGTATAAACACCTTAGTCATACTAACATTAAGATAATGTTTACATAAAATGATTTGAAAAGAAAATTCGAGTCACACTAACGCTCTATCCCTGAGTTTTAATATAAAAAAAAAAAAAAATAGACTGAAAATTTAAATTTTCTGTCTAGTTTTTGTGTTTCTGAGTTTTTTAATAAGTGAAAAGAAAAATAAATTGGTAGAAAACTTGGCCAATTTTTTTATCAAAAATTTTCATCCAAAATTGTCCTGATTTGAACGGAAAAGAAAATGAGATAAATAATATTTTTATAATTCTTATATTATCCTCAATTTAAAATATAACAATTTTTTAATTACAACTCATGCCTCCAATTTATATTTTTTCTACAACATCTTGTTATTTTTGTGTTTCATAAGAAACCAAGGCCTCTTCAAGGAAATATGCGAAGTTAAAACTTTAACCGAGTAGCATTCTCCATTTATAAAACTGGCAAAATGTTATCAAGTAGTGAGTTGCGTACTGACTACTGAGTAGTATTCTCAATTTGCAAGACAGTACTTAGAAGTATATAATTATACAAGCAGAAGAGGTTTTTAATACTTCAAGCTACAATACAGTGATAGAGCGATGACAGGGAAAAACATTTTGGTGTGTGTTTAGGTAACAATCATCTTGAGAGAATTGATGAGTAGAAATGATAAATATGAGTTTTATGCTTGTCTACTTGTTCTTAGGCATTAGTGCATTGGCCTATAGATTTTTCAGTTGTACGTATTGTTACTGAAGTTATTGTTCTATGTGATATTTTCAACAAGCATTCTTGCTGAAACTAATAACACTTGTCGGTTCTTTTCTTTACTAATAACAATTGAGGCAGAAGTGTGTTGTTTTTTCATACCCTCGCTGTCATAATTCCTATAAAGTAAATTATTTGATTGTATATAGTTGTTCTTAAAATGTTTATATTGCACTGAAATACAAAACTAGATTACCATGTGTAACTTAATATTCATCTTGATTAGCTTATACTTGTTTTTGCGCATAACCATTCGTAGCACGAGAGATTATTTCATATTTCTGAGATAAGTGAACAAAATGCTCTTCCCTCTCACATACCTGTGGGACTCGTCTATGACATGACCCACAGATATGTGAAAGGAGAGCATACTGTTCACTTATTCCAGGTGCATAAAATAATTTTTCCCGTACCACGCATGTGATTATTAAAATCAGTACTTTTCTGTTATACTATCTACCCAATTCCCTCGTGGAATAGATTATCAGGCAAGCGACTCATCAATTTAGCCCTAATCTAATGACAAGTATTTAAATAAAGAATATTGGGGAGTACGTTCAAAATAATCATCAAAAGAGTAAATTTGTAAAGTAAATTTATTTTTTTCATTTCATTAAACTCACAAACACAAGATTTTTTTTTAAAGTTTTTTATTCTTTTTTATTAAAAACTCGAAAATAACATAAAGAAAAACTTTAATTTTTTTTTTGTTTTAATTATAAATTTTTATTTTTTTTTTCGGTCCAAAACTCAGAAACAGACCGTAAAAGAGAATAGTGCCTATAAATTCGTCCAAAGGACCATGCTACGTTTATCATCCAAAGAAGTTTGTATTTATATTTATATCTCCAAAATTATGTTACCTGATATATATATATATATATATATATATATATATATATATATATATATATGTGTGTGTGTGTGTGTGTGTGTGTGTGTGTGTGCACGCGCGCGTATGACTTAATAACCAAAAAAACTAACAAACTTTGCAAGTGTTATCAATTTAACCAACATATTATTTTTTTAATAAATTAAACATTGTGCTCTTAAAAATTATTTCAGAATACTAAAAAATCAAATCAATGTTAACCTTTATTGAAGTGACTGATGATGTGTAATTTTTTTTTTAAAAATATATAATGTGATTGCTAATGTGGCGACTGATTTGTAAAAATTTTTTAAATCTTTTTTTATTGGTTATTAAAAAAATTAAAGTTAAATACGAATTGTATTTTATAATCTTTTAATCTAAATTTATTTAATAATAATACAAAAAATAATTTAAAATTAATTAATTTGATATAAAAAGTTAAAATATATTTGTAGTTATAAAACAAATGGAGTCCTTAGTAATACTTTTAAAGAAATTTATAATATTAACTATTAAATTTATGATCTTTACAAAATTTATAATCTTTATTAAATAGTATCAGCAACTGTTGCTATAGATAGATTACTATATAGAGAGAGAGAGAGAGAGAGAGAAAGAGATAGATATATAGATATAAATTGAGATAGAGATAGAAATATATATACCACATATAGTAGCCAAAGGATAAGGGGACCCTCCAACTTTTGAGCTATCAAAAAATTAATTGGATATTCTCGTGTCAAGGAAATGCCCCCATGTTTTTCACAAGTAAAATAATAGTCCACAACTTACTACTCAATAATAAGTCATCTTATTTTTATGTGAAAAGAAAAAATTTTATAAAATTTTTGTTTTTACTCATAAAATTATTGTCATGTTATAACAACTTATTCATCTTAAGAATAAACATTAAATAAGAATACATAGTTAATATTTATAAATTTTACAAATAAAACTCATATCGTGAAACGGATAAAGTATTATTTATTTGATGTTTTTCAAATAATTTATTCTATAAATAAACAAATTCTTGGAAAATACTGGGCAACTTCTAATTCTTAACCAAAAAAAGAAGAAGGGGGGATAATCAATAGTTTTGTAACTTGTGCGAACAAATTTATACAAATATATAAAATTAAATTGTGCATGAACCAAATAAAACTTACAAAGCCATCGGGTAGTAGATGTATTAATAAATTTTCATGTCTCATTTGAATAATATTTGAATGATTGATTGGGGCTGAAAATATGGATTTTAAAAATTAACAACAGTTAAATTAATTTCAATAAATTCTATGAATGTAACAATAATCACGAGCAAGACAAGATTTTCTGTAAATTATGTAAATACAATTTCATTGTTAAAATACACAAAATTACATAAACTATATATCTGCTTCCTTCACAAGTGGAGTGGAGTGTAAATTATATGTATGTCCAAAGAATCAGAGTAGAGTAGAAATAGAGGATGCATGGCAGCACAAAAAGTTGTCCATCCATACCCAGCCAGAGTAACAGTTTTCTTTAGTAAGAGAAAAAAGAATTTGTCCGTAATTCCAGCGCCAAAAAATTTCCATAAAAATCTGACCCGTTTGGTAAAATTTGAATCTCAAACCCGCCCATCAAAAATTCCACAGGAATGATCCTTGTGAAGTAAACTCATCAAAAGCTTCTTCGACCTCATTATAATCAACCACCGGCGGCGGCATGAAAAATTCATTTGGAAGATCGTCAAAGCCCGGAAAAATACCAAAGTCCGGAACACTGTTGTTGCCCCAACCCGAGCCCATGCCCTCAAATTGATCCAAAAACGACGTGTCCATAGTCATTTCACTGTTCAAATGGGTCACCCCATCCGAAACCGAATCAGAACGCGATGGAGAATCCACCCGCTGCAACTCATCTGACCCGGACGAACACGAAGTCGAATGATCCAAATCTCCAATCCGGGCCTCCGAGTTGGCAAACCGCGCCGCCGCAGCTCGTATCTGAGACGGCGTGAGCTTCCTCCCGCCAGCGATTTCCGGGGGATTATCGGGGAAATTGAACTTTGCGGTGGGGCCACGTAGGCAATAAAGGGCGGCGTCGAAAGCTTTCGCCGCCTTTACGGCGGAGTCGAATGAGCCCAGCCAAATTCTCTCCCGGCTGTTTGGGAGTCGGATCTCGGATACCCATTTCCCCCATTTCCTCTTCCTAACACCCTTATACTTACCCGAATCCAAATTTATCTCTCCTCCCGGTTTATTCACAACTTGAAGGTACTTATTCGATTCAGTACTGTCACTACTTTCACCTGGGTTTTTTTCCGTCACCGATTTCACCATTAAAATAATCCGATTTTTTTCAGATGTACTTTGGGAAGTGTGACAAATGGAAATTTTGATTAATTGTTTGAATATTGATTTTGCTTTTTGATAATTTTTGCTGATGAGAGAAATGGAATGACGGCTCTGGTATTATATATGTGGGGGAGTATGGGGACACTGAGAGGCGTCAACAGGGCGTGTTGATCAGATAGCGCGGGGAAGAAGGAGAAGGGTCACGTGGCGTGAAGGAAGTAGAGTGTGGTTGGACGCGGTGAGTTAGGTGGTAAAATTAAAAGCACTCACTGGCAAATTTTAATATAAATATAAATTAAAAGCACGTGTGTATTTTATACCTCATGGGATTTTTCATGAAACGAGTAGTCTAGATTTGATTAGATTATTTTGTCACGAAGGGCTGCTACTTTTTGTATACTCGTGATCGTGGGGTCCAATTCTTGTCAGCACTTCAAACTGCATATATATATTACCCCAATATGACTTGTAGTTTTATTCTCGAATTAAAATGTAAAATTCGTCCCTATGTTTATTTAAAAAATAAATTATAATAAAAAATGATGTTATTTTGATGAACATCAACCGAATCAGTCGCTGAATCAACCGAATCAGTCGCTGATGGGTTTATTGAGCAAAAGCGTTCGCGAAATCAACGACCGAATTCGATCATTGATAAATTTGTTGAGTCGACGCTTTTGGTGATCGAATTAGCGACAAACTATTCGGTCGCTGATAGAATAACAACCGTGTTAATAATGAAAATCCGATCGCTAAATTTAGCGCCAACATTCTTGGGTATTTTTGGCGATCAAAGACATTAGCGAAGGTTGCTATTAACTTGCATTAACGACGGAATATACAGTCATTATTTGAACTCGAATCGTTTTAACTAATAGACAAATGAGCTTGTTCAAACTCGACTCGTCTAACAAACTCAAGTCGAGTCCAAGCTCGTAGGCTGTCCAATTCATATACAATTCTACATAACTCAATATGAAAATAAAATATTATTATTGACTCTTAAAGTCAACTTAAAGAAATTTTCAAACTCAAAATTAACATAAATTTATTTAATTACAATAATAAATACTGTAAACTATTTAAAAATACTACTCATTGTAACATTTATTATTTTATAATATTTAATTAATCACATCAATTTTAAATATAAAAATATCTCAAATTGATTTTTAAAAATTAACATGATATATTTTATAATTTAGAATAAAAAGAATATTAATTAATCAGATACAACTTAAATTTGAGTGAGTGTGTACGTTTACATACCAAACCAAACATTAGCAGTCACTATCGAATACGATAGCTAGTTCTACATGAAGACCTTCCATGCAAGGTTCATACATGAGCGAGCTAGCTAGCTCCCTCCTTCCTATATGAAGTTCCTCGTAATTAGTCAAAACATTCCGTCAATTCTCAATTCAATTTATGTGTCAATATTAATAGGAGTATATTCCGTGTACGTGCAAGCTGGTTATTAGGCAGGCAATAAGTAAGTTGACCATTAATTTTGAATTAGAGGAGTCAAATTGATGTTTCTATTTTGGTATATATAAATATATATCAATTGGCCTATAAATCGCGGGGGGGGGGGGGGGGGGCGCATGCATGCACGGGAGGAGACGATAAGCAGTGTTATAGATAAAAGTCAAAATAAATGCGTAGTCGTACTGGTACTAGAAGAGATAGAGGTCCATGTTGAAATATTATAGTTATATTTATTTATAAAAAATATTTTTAAAATTAGACTATTTATATTAATTTTAAATTATTTTATTTTATGATAAGAGATTAATAGTCCTTTAAATAGTCTTATGGACTATTTTTATTATTATTAAGACTATTTATAAAAAATTATATAATCTCATGATAAATTTGAGATTAATAGTTCTCTTTATTTTAAGCAATTAAATAGCATTATGGACCAATAGTTTAACATTGAAAGAACTAATAATCCCTTATTATAAAATAAAATAATTCAAAATAATATTAAATATTTAATTCTAAATAATTTTTTTATAAATAAACACAGTATAAGAGTATTAATTAAAACATTCCGTCAATTCTCAATTCAATTTATGTGTCAAAATTAGTAGGAGTATATTCCGTGTGCGTTCAAGCTGTTTATTAGGCAAACAATAAGTAAGTTGACTATTAATTTTGAATTGTAGGAGTCAAATTGATATATATATATATATGAGAATATGGAGGTACACAATTGTATAATATACAATTGACTATAACGATAATTTTTTTGAGTTATAGCGATGGTTTAACTGTCGGTATCGATTAAAAATAACTATAACGACGATTGAACTGTCGGCATAATACAAAAAAATTATCATCATAATTAACTGTACATGATACAATTATATATATATCATTTGGCCTCCAAATCGGGAAGAAAAAACATGCATATACACAGGAGGAAATGATAAGCGGGTGTTATAGATAAAAGTAAAAATAAACGCGTAGTGGTACTAGTACTGGAAGATAGAGGTCCATGTCGAAACATTAGGAGTATTAATTAATTAGTCAACTTCTTTCTGTCAGCATGCAACTCTCCCATTTTGACTATTCACACATTTATACACGTCATTCATGAGCCAATCTTAATATCTTAGACTTTTCCATCCTTCGTTTCTCCCAATTATATATCAAGTCAGCCGGGATTTTTCTATTTCTATTCTCTATAACTGTTTTATATTGTATATACTTATGTCATTATTTCTAATATGATATATATTCCCCTCATTTAAATAGATAAATTATCAGAATAATTGAATTAAAACATCTTTAACTAGAAATACACTGATGACATTGGTCTACTCGTTTACTCTAGAGTAGGGGAGGAATCAGGATTTCATATCGGAAGGGAGGGGCCAAAATTTTAATAATAAATTATAATATTTGTTGACGTCAAATTTTGAACGTGGGCCGAAATTATCGGGTCGGCCAGTCTAAAACACGTCATCAATGAAGAGCCCAAAATATACTGGAATTAAAGATATTTGATCAAGTAAATACTGAAAATGATAACACGGTAATTTACATGAAAACCCAAATCGAAAAAAACCACGAGTGATGCTCCATAAATTCACTAGAATGGTATAAGAGGTGTTACAACATAATGATTTGTAGCGAGACAACAATACTTCTTCATAGACGCGGTGTATATCACTACCCTTCGATATTTACCGACGCGTAAGAACGGTGCTTGTTGTACACGTCGTATATTACAATAACTCTGAGTATATCGGTGTGCCGGAGTATGACCAAGATGGAATTATTCCGGTTCCGTATTTGGAGTCATGGAGAAGACGACATCTCTATCTCCCTTGTGGTGTTGCCGGCTTCAAGTGTTGATAATGATCCTCCCTTCTGCCTATTCTTCGTGATATATATATCTCTATAGATCATAATGTCCCCTTTGACTTTCCTGGTTCCCAATATATATGCCTCTGAAGTGACCGTCTTCCTCCATCTAATATCTAACTATTACAAATATCTAAATGGTGAGTCACCACCCACCCCTCCACGTCTGCACTGCTGACTATATGTATGACCGTATCATACATATACCTAGCCTGACTCTATTAAATATAGTGAGGGGAACCTTAATTAAAAAAAAACAGAAAATATTTTTCAGTCCTAAAATGCATTTGCATTAATTACATTTGTAGTAAAAGTTTTGTAATTTCTTTTTAATACGCAAAATCATTTAGTCTATCCTAATTTACTAATAATAATAATATACATTTGTAAAATAATAAATCAAAAGTTAAAGAAACAATAAAATAATTTTAACTGATGAACAATTAAAAAAATAATATTAAATTTATTAATGAGTCTACCATTATCTTTTCATATACATATATATTTTATATAAAATAAAATAATTGAGAAATTTAGAAGGTTTAATAATAAAAATTTAGAGGTCCAAGTGAATTTTTTAGAAATTTGGATGGGGCCATGGCCTTCCGGGGCCACTGCAATCTAGAGTGGAGTGCAAGTAATTGTAAAAAATTAATGTCAATTTTTGATGCCGCAAAAAATAACGAGAAATATTATATTCAAACTTTGTATATTTTATTCTTTATAAAATTTTCTTTTATTTGATATATTTTTATTTTTTATTTAGAAAAATTCAGTTTAAATTTATATTTAGTTTGTTTATATTTTGAATTTTAATTTTAATAATTTTATTTAGTTTACGATTTAACTATTTTTCTTTTTTAATTAATCATAGGAAAGCAGTTTACTATTATAAATGTGTTATTAGTGCTTGTTAATAGTAATATTTTTTTATCAATTAATATTATTATTATTTTGTTCTCTTTGTGAATTATTATTTTTCTTGTAAATTCAAGAATTTATTTTATATTCTTGTTGGTATGTTTAAACCTACAAATCAAATTTGTGTTACAGTGTTACAATCTAATCGACCATATTATGCTGCGTCAATTGGCATCAGAGCACGGATAATTATATCGAAATAAGGTGATAGTTGATTGTACCTCGTGCGTTATCTCAAGAATTTTGCAAGTTTCTGGTGAAAACTAAATCCTAAAACTGAAGATTGTGTAACTTCTATACCAAGGCTTGGCGTAATTTTGGTTTATCTAAAAACTAAAAACTGGATACTAGAACTAAAGATTACGTAACTCTTGTACCAAGGCTAAGCATAATTTTTGTTTATCTAAAAAATAATAATAAAGGATTCATTGAAGCCGCAAATTCGTCATCCTGCACCAAAGTTAAGCGTAATTTTCGTTTATCTAAAAAAAAAGGATTCATTGAAGACGCATATTAGTCATCGGAATTTCAAGTAGTGTATGGGGATTAATTTTTGTAAAATTCAATTTGGTACTTCTTAGTTTCTTTATGATTATTTTTTCAACTCTTAACTTTTAAATACTTACATACCAAACCCTAATATTTTATATATACTGAAAATATACTTCAATATTGTATTATTTGATAAAATTTAGTACTCTTGCCATGCTAAAAAAGGTTTTTATTCTTAAATTGCTTCGACATAATGACTTGCGACCCAAATCTACTTTTCACACTACGTTCATTAAAGTCAAATGTATGTAAACTTGTTCTCAATAAAGATGTTGATGTTAATATAGTTTCATCCAAACTTGTGAAAGAATTAAATCTCTAATCCGAACATTTTTTTTTATCCTTTTAAGATTCATTGGCTTAATAATATGTCAATCACAGTATCGCATTGGTGTGTTGTTCTAATTAAATTTAAAAGCTATACAATTAAGGTGATTTGTCATGTTTTGCTTATGGACGTTAGACATATCTTGCTAGGTTGGTTATGGTTGCATAATTTTTATGGAGAATATTTTAGTTATGAAAATGTCTATAGTTTCCATTGTGGAAAGAAGAGAATTTGTTTGCTTCCTTGCCAATTAAACAAGCATAATTTCATGAGGTCTTCAAAATTAAAATTCGAATTGGATGAGTACAAGATTGATGGTCGTGAACAGATAGAGTACTTGGTTAGATATTGTGAGTTTTAAAAGTCTATTGGTACACCACAAACTTGGTATTATTTTGGAGAAAAATCAACCCGAGGTTGAAGGTAATGTAGTTAGCAGATAAATTGATCATAAGATTATTCCAGTGTTCGAGAATATTGAAATTGTTGATTTGATGGAGTTTTGATCTCGCGAAAATTGAAGATTTGTTCTTAGTGCTTGACACTCGTTTGCTTTAAAATTCAAGAACAAATTTTTTTAAGAAGGAGAGTCTGATGCGGTGGAAAATAAAAAGAAAGATTATAATTTTTATATATTTTATTCTTCATGAAATTTTAGTTTATTTGATGTATTTTTATTTATTATTTAAAAAAAATCAATAGTTTAAATTTATAGTTAGCCCGTTTATATTTTGGGCTTTAGTTTTAATAATTTTATTTAATTTAGAATTTATTTATTTTTCTTTTGTAATTAGTCATAGAAAAATAGTTTAGTACAATAAATATGTTATTAGAATTTGTTAATAGTAGCATTTTTGATCAATTAATAATATTATTATTATTTTGTTGTTCTCTTTGATCCCAAGTTTGTCTATGAGGAGCGGATCTAATTGTATTAGTGTCTATAATTGATTTTTTTTCTGTGTAATACTAATTGATAGGGCCTCATTGGTAAGTGCTACAAGATCTCGTGCATTGGAACCCATGGTTATGGACCCGAATTCATTAGTATGGAATATTTTATTTTCCAAGCGAAATCCCCTAGTATATGAAAGCGTGAAAAAAGTGCTTTCATTGTTGTGGAATAAAAAGCCTTTGTAAGTTCTTATCTTTCTTATGGATTCAATGATTTATTTTACGTTTTTATTGGTACGTTTAAACTTACAAATCACATTTATGTTAGAACGTTACAATCTAATCATATTTCGCTGTGTCAACTTTATAGTTTAAAATTAATATATATATATATATATCGCACGTCAAACATTACATATTATGGTGAGTTATTTCTCCTCTATTTGATTATTGCTAATTAAATGTTATAATATGAGTTTTCTTAGGTTGAGCCTATAACAATTTAGACCAAAACAATTCTAATCTATATTAAATGTTGGTCTGTAATTAGTTTCAATCCAAACTAGGCCATGTCTAATCGACCCATAGCCCAATAAAAATTTAAATTAGGCCCTGAGAGCATATAAGGCTATGCCAAGAAACTCAAATTTTAAATTAGGCCGTGAAAATGCGTAAGATTTGGCCCAAAAACAAAGAATGTACGAATTTAAATGGGTTCTTTACATAAATATACAATAATTAGAAAGTAATTACATCATTAGTGTATCTACAAAATAATTACAAAAAGAGGACAACAAATTCAAACCATTCAATTTCACATTAATAAGGAAATCTAAAATCAAGGACAAATAACTATCATAATTAATAATTCAAATTCAAATATTTGGGATCTAACAATAAAAAAAAATTCATAATACAAAATTCAAATAAAAAAAAATGAAAAAGCAAAAAAAATTATCTTATCTATCATAATATTCATCTTCCTCATCATTTTCCTTCGCCGCCTCCTCACCCTCTTCATCACCGCCTCCGTCACGAATATTCGTCTTCCCTTCATCATCCTCCTCCGTCGTCTCACCTTTATCATCGTCCTCCACTACTGCCTCCCCTTCATCATTCTCTTCATCCGCCTCCCCTTCATCATCATCCTTCGCCGCAAATCTCTAGCAGTCCAGGTTTTGGTTACCTTGGTATAAAAGTTTGGTTACCTTAATATGAAGGTTTGGTTACCAACTGTGTTTGGTTACCTAGAGTTACTGCACAAAAAAAATTAGTTACTACACATTCATGAATTGGTTACCTCTATACTAGTGTTTGGTTACATAGATTTACTGCACGAAAAAACTAGTTACTACACATTCAGGAATTGGTTACCTCCATACTAGTGTTTAGTTACCTCCATACTAGTGTTTGGTTACCTAGATTTACTGCACCAAAGCTTCTTGAGAGAGTACGCATGAAGAAGGAGGCGAGCAGTTGAGTTATCGTCCATTTTCCAACCAGCAAAGTTCAGCTTCTCTATCAGACCCAACCATTGCTTCATAACCATTAGAATGTACGTATTTACAGTTGGTTGCCAAACCTTCAGACCAAGGTAACCAAATCAGAATGTAATGGTAACCAAACGAAGCAGCAGCATTTGAAAAAAGTCTTCTTGTCACTTTCTCTCTCTAAATGTTGTTTCTCTCACTTTCTCTCTCTAAATGTTGTTTCAGAAATGGGGGAGGAGGGTGTGCTTCACGGTAAACGTAAAAATATGATGTCGGCGATGGTGACGACGAGGCCGATGATGGAGCCGACCAAGATAATGCCAGAAAGGTAGAGAAGTAAGAGGCCGAAAATATGGATTTGCAATCTAGATCAGTGGGTAAGGCCAGAAGGAAAGAGAGATTCACACGCTATCATAAATTAACAAGGATTACAGGAGCTCAACAATTTATATATATATGTTGTTCTCTTTTATATTTTGTACAATTACATGAATTACCTATGCAAAAACTAAAAAGTTCAGCACTATTTTCTGACAGATTAAATAAATTGATCAGATTTTTTTAATTTGAATGTAATAGTAGTAATTTCAATTTGAATTTTGAATTGTACAACTAACTAGAAAATATGAGCCACATCAACAATCTATTAAATCATTCAACTAAAATAAAGGGATAAAAATACATTAATTATGTAATAAAAAACTACATATGCACCAAATCTGTAAATATTTTTTTAATACACTGTTATTGTAATATTTTTTCAAAATGTACTATAAAATGTAATTGTCCCAATTTAAATTAGGCCGTGAAAATGCGTAAGACTTGGCCCAAAAACTAAGAATGTACGAATCATTGGTAAGCAAGCTCTCCACTGCATGGTCCATTTCTTACTAGGCCCCAAACAAAAATAATCACATAAAATTTCTAGAAACGTCTGCTCTATTTGCATAAAACCCCAATCTAATCTCCACTGAAGGTTCCAGGGTTTTATTATCTTCTTCAGTACAGCACAAGCCGCTGGGTTAACGTTACTCATCTCCTTGAATCTCCCTTCTGTACTTCAAATTAGGTATTTTTCTTTTTCTTCCCTGATTTGTTGTTTAAAATTTAACTCATTTTTTGTCTCTGTCAATCTAATGGTGTTTCTTTTTCTTTGAATTACGCAGGGTTTTGAAGAATAAATGGCAACAGCTCAATTGACAGCGTCGTTACTATCAACAAGGAGTTTATTATTTCCTTCATTTGATGGTGGGCTTAAACCTTCAACTGTTAAGGTTTCTCCTGTTTCACATTTCAGACAAGTTGGTGGTCTCAGCCTCAAGTCCTTCCGTGGTCTCACTGTCAAAGCTGCAACTGTTGTTGCCCCTAAGGTTTAATTTAATTTCCCATTTTACATGTTTTTTTAATTATTGTATACCTGTTATTTTTGTTGACTGTTTAGATTGCTAATGTTTGAAGTTTCTTGTGATAATTTAGATTGGAGTAGGTTGTTTTGAATATATTGAACTTATTTTTGCTGGAAAGAAACCTTTCAGTAAAATTTGATTGTTTGTAAGAAGTTTATCGGAAATTATGGATTTTACCCATACATTTCATTCAATAGTTCAATCCTTGTTAACTTGGCCGGAGTACATAATATTTGCATTTGCAACATCTCAAAGTTGACCAAGATTCTGGTCTCATTGTATTTGATTTCATGGAGGGTTTGGGAATTTCTCTCTTTTTCAGTTTGTAAATTTATCGGCACTTGCACCTGAGACTTTGTGACTTTGCATCTTCGATCGTTCTTCTTATATTATCAGTCTTTAACTGAAATTCATTCACATGAGGCTTGAAAATGGTTTAGCTTTTTTAATTTACATTTCGGTTGGTGGTTATGTGTTGTTCTTCCTTCTTGCTATACTAGTCTTTGTCTTGATATCAGTTTCTTGCTGTCTTGGCTTGTTCAAATTTGGATTTATGGTCTTTCAAATGTGCATCTTTTTATTCTATATATATTTTCTGTTAATTGGCACCTGAGAATTGTTCCGTTGCGCTGTACTGAATGCTCTAGTTGTTTTTAAGAAAAGCCTTCAGAGTTTTATTCTCGGTTTTGCTTTGTGAGCGCGATTCTTCTTTCTGTCAGTCTCTTATATGGATTTGTTCTTCTAATGTGTCAGTACACTTCACTCAAGCCCTTGGGTGATAGAGTGTTGGTTAAGATTAAGACTGTTGAGGAGAAGACCACTGGTGGCATCTTATTACCTACAACAGCGCAATCAAAACCTCAAGGAGGTGAAGTTGCTGCTGTTGGAGAAGGTCGGACGGTTGGACCAAACAAAGTGGACGTCAGTGTGAAGGTAACTGTTTGTTTTAATGTTTTTACATTTATAATGTCTTTGAGTGATTCAATTTGCTAACTAAATGCAATTGTTCTGTAGATTGGAACCCAAGTAGTATATTCCAGGTATGCTGGGACTGAGGTGGAGTTTAATGGATCCAACCATCTGATATTGAAGGAGGATGACATAATTGGTATTCTTGATACAGATGATGTTAAAGATCTGAAGCCCCTGAATGACAGAGTCTTAATCAAGGTTTGTCAGCCTTTATCTCAATGGAAAACTTGACTTGTTAAGAAAAACCTTAATTGGAAATGTGATTATTAAGTGCCATGTTAGACTCATGAAAAACTTTTGCATCAAGGTTTTCAAAAACAGGCTAGGATAGTATCCTCCTAGAAATTGGTGTGGTTAATTTAAATTGGGATGCCCTTCCATCAGTTTGTAATGTGAAGAATCTGTTTATGTTAAAATTGTAGTGTTTTACCGAGAACACAACATTATCAAAAAAGCACGTGTCATGTAATTATGTTCTTTCCATGTAGACTGGCTATAAATCCTCTCTTCTTATATAACTTTTATTTGGAGCAAACAGAATACAGAGTAACTGATGCTTGTTTTAATTATGAAAACAGGTTGCTGAGGCCGAGGAAAAAACGTCTGGGGGTTTGTTGCTAACTGAAGCAAGCAAGGAGAAACCTTCCGTTGGAACAGTAAGTCATTCTTCAATGTTATGTAGGATTTCTAGTTCTCAATAATATCTTTTTGATTCTTAATAGTAAGAAACACTGTAGTTGTGGATTTCTTTTAGCATTTTAAGTGCACAACAGTTCCGTGCTAAATCTCATTGTGTGCCCCATATGTTACCCTGCATGGATTCTGTCGCAACGAGTAGCTTGCCGAAAATTATTTTGCTCACTAGATGTTTGTGGAAATGGCAGGTGGTTGCTGTTGGACCTGGTCCCCTGGATGAGGAAGGGAAGAGAAAATCACTATCAATTTCCCCAGGAAACACTGTAATGTACTCAAAATATGCCGGGAATGACTTCAAAGGTACTGATGGTTCAGATTACATAGCTCTACGGGCCTCTGATGTGATGGCCGTGCTTTCGTAATTTTCTATAACTGTGCTCCAATTTTCCAGGAATATTTGGAACGAATTGTTGATGTAATCACAACTTGGATTTTGCAATTATTGAGTTTGTAGTTTAACATATTTCTTCATCTTTGCCTCCTTCTATTTCTAATGAAGTTGTCCTCAGTTTTCCTCTCTTGAAAGGGAAATTGAATTTCCTTTTCATTCTGTGTAATGAGTGACTGCTGGAAGGAACAAGGATATCTATTATGTTTTCAGGAATCAGGAAGACCACTTATTTAACATTATCAAAAATTTTAACGAGCCATTAATTTTGTTAAAGTTTGGTTCACTTATATTTGTTATATGGTATAAAAAAATAATCAATTTTTTTGACAAACCACAAATCTTGTTAAAGCTTAAGATAATTTTGATCTTTTCTGGCAAGAGAAATAAAAATAAATCTATGTTTTTGAACTTGTCATTCGTCTATCAATTGTCAACTAACAAGCTAATTAAGCAAACAAAAGTTATACTCCATACTATTAAGCAAAATAATTAGTATTCGGTATATAGACATTGAGATATGTAAGTATAAATATATCTATATATATGAGCCAATTCGACTTGTTTATTTAGCGAGTGTTGAGTCGGTCACAAGTGGGTGAACTTGTCTGCAAATGGCTTGCTGCTTTATTTACAGTAGTCCTACTTTAGAGATGAAGTGCTAGAATTCTTGTCAGATTAACCTTCCATCTTTATTTTTCACCGCATTTGGTGCCTTTTACAACAAAGGAAAATAAGTTCACTTTTATTAAGGAAGAGGAGCTTACCCAACTGAATATCACCTTGTTAAGAGATTATTTCAATGATAGAAAATAATTATCCTGTCAACTTCATTAGACTTGGCATGGGGTCAAAACTATTAAACTGCGGGAAAAAAAAAAAGAAGATGTTTAACATAGATGGTAGATGTGTTAAGGCTCGGTAACCCCCGGACCTGTGAGCAGCTGCTGTTGATACATTTACAAAGACTTTATACCTCAATTCACAGAAGTGGAATGCTTGGGTGGGTCAGTATTAGAAACAAGGGGAAAATTACAATTACATCCCTTCAGTTGCTGCTATATTTGCTCTATTTGTCCATAATCAGTATGTAAAGAGAAGACACGCCTTGATCAACTTCGAGATGAAAGGCACCAGGTTCTAGAGCATCCCACGGAAGTATTTGCCGACAGTTTTGTGATTCAAATGTAACGGCTTTATGCCTGACATCTTACCGATTCAAAAGTGCTCATGAAAGGCTTGATACCGAAGGGCAAGACCAGCTCAAATTCTTTGTTCATAGCTTTTATCGATTGAACGAGGCAGCTGAGTTATCATCATAGTGTCCTTTCCAGGCATTTCCACTGTCACTCCCACTGCAAGCTTGATTCGGGACTTGCATGTTGCCCAAGTCTCCATCCAAGCTCATCTGCTGTACCTCAGCAGATGATAGTATCTTTATACTCTGAACATGGCTCACAAACTCCCTGAAAGCAGATAGGAAAGTAAACTTTAAGAAATGTTAAAGGGAAAAGATGAACACATGGACCGCTGAGAAGTTGGTTTGACTTACTCCCATGGGTCGTCGCCAACAAGTAGCATGTCATTTTCATGATCTACATAGACAAGTTTCCACTCATTTCTTTGTGGATCTTGTAGTTGCCCTTCAATTCCAAACATGCGAGCCAAATCATGCCCGAGTTCATCATAGCCCTTATAACGAGTAACATCAATAGTTCTTCCCACTGAGCCACGTTTTTGAACCTGCATTTGTTTACATTAGCATTAGATACTAAAATGCTGTCAACAGATACAAAGGAAATGTACAACCATTGCACTGTAAGCTAATATTTCTTAAATATAGTCTTTTTTTACGTGTTTTCTGAATTAAGGCAAGAGACATACCTTTGTGTATGTTCTCATGCGTTGAGTTTGGTTACCCCACAACCCACTACTTAAAACCCCTGCTTCATTCATAGCAACATCAACATCACTTGAACACCCTGGTTTGAACGATATGTTTGGCACCCCAAATGATTGAGAATCAATTGCAGTGGACAGCTCCGTCTCAATATCTCTTGGAGTGACACCATAATTGGAAAGCACATTTTGAGAATCAAAACCCCTTGACAACAAAGCATCAGGTGTCAAACCATCAATATTTACTGAGAAAGGAAGATTGTTCTTAGCTTGTGATTGAACATCCCCATCCAAACAGAAGCCTGGGAGTGAAAAATTCTGGAGTCCACCAACATCCAAGCAATATGAAGTAGCAGATGAGGAGGCTTCCAACTGATTAGTGGCAATACCTTTGTATTTAGGTTGGTCTGGTACTTTTGAGTTGGGTTGTTCATGTTTGATTCGTATATCAGACCTGCTCTGTAGCTCTTGAACCATGTTAGTAGCAGGACCGACCACTGAATCCTCAAGCAATCCGGCTATCCCATGTTGGTTCTTGTTCAGGAAGTTTGATTGGGCTACCTGGAAATTATTGGTTGAAGGAGAGGTTGAACATGAAGGACCATCCCCATCAGTAACACCAGAATGGGCTCTGTTTGCCATTAGCGGTTTATGTTGGCCAAGGAGTTGGTTCACGGGGAACTGTGGTGATTGCAAAAGTGTTGATGTTGAGAAGCTGTTGCCACTTAGTTGCTGCTGAGATGAAGGCATCTGTTGCGATTGGCGGTTTTGTTGAAGACCCTGCTGCTGTAGGGGCAACTGCGGCTCCAGACGAGGGCTTACTGGGGACAGTAGTTGCTGTTGGTGCTGTTGTAATTTCTGCAGCAGCTGTAGTTGTAGCTGCTGCTCTGAGAGGCTCTGCTGTAATGTATGCTGCAGTTGTGGTCTCTGTGACAAGCTCTGCTGCAGCAACTGCATTGGGGCCTGTTGTAAAGGTGGTTGTAGCTGCTGAGACCTAGTCTGTTGTTCCGTCGGTTGCTGGAACTGCAAGTCTAGTGGTAAAGATGTCGACTGAAGTGAATTCCTAATAACCGGGGGGTTGTTTTGGTGCAATTGTGCATTTCCTGTCAGTAGTTGTTGCTGCTGAAGCTGAGAGTAGATAACTGGCTGTTGTGAATTTTGAGCTGGGATCTGGTTAGGGGAAGCTCTGCTGTTGTTAACAAGAGAAGATTGTAATATCTGTTGTTGCTGATGCAGCTGTTGTGGATGTTGTTGCTGCAGTTGCTGCAATGGTTGCTGTGGCTGCTGCGGCTGTCCCTGCTGAGGATGTAGTTGTTGCTGCCCCTGCTGGGGATGTTGCTGTTGCTGTTGCTGTTGCTGCTGTTGGTTGTGTTGTTGCTGTTGCTGTTGCGAAAGTTGCTGTTGGGAATGTTGCGGCTGATGTTGCTGGTGATTGGCAGAAGACTGCAACAGTTGTTGTAGCTGTTGCTGTTGATGCCATACCAGAGATGACTGCTGTATTTGACCACCTGGTTGGGTTTGTTGATTTGCTTTGCTGAAGTGGAGATTTGGTACAGATAAGGCGGGAGCTTGAAAGTTCAACAACTTAGACGGATCATCGGTGCCAAAGCTACTTTGCAGGCCAGTTGAAGAAACAATGGGAGGAAATAATCCTGGATGAGTGCCTGGGAAACGCTGATTCTGTTGCATGCTCATCCATTGGACTAAACTCAAACCAGGGAGTATTGAGCTTGAGGCATCCTTCATGCCAAAGTTATCAAGCCAGGGCATGCCTCTCTTAAAAGCATTCTCTATGTCAGAATCGTCATCTGTAAAAGCACTCGGTTATGGAAAATGGTGGAACTTTGGACAAGACGACAGAAGTTCACATTCAGAAATAATGGCGGATGCACTCGAAGGCTTTGCAAGTCTACCCATTACAAACAATAAACTTTCGAATTTCGTTACTACATTAATTTAACTATTTCCACGTGAGATTTCAACCAAGCACACTTCGCTGAAAACATTCAGTCATGATTTTCAGTGATGTGTACCTATGAATGTAATTAACAAGGGGTAGAAACATGGGTATGGGTCAATTTATGGGACATTAAAAAAGAATATGTTAAGTAACTTATGAAAGCTGTGTTTTCTTATTTATGTTTTGTCTATAAGAAAAGTTTACTTATTAGAAAAATTAGTAATAAAAAGAAATCTTGTTTTTGAGCCACATTGAAAAGAAAGAACAAGTTGGTGTAAGATCAGAAGTCACAAGATGGAGTACAAGTTTGACATTTATCTCCACAAAAACCAAAAAATAGCAGCTCCTTGACATGCATACTTCAGTAAAATGACACACCAAATTAACTATATCATGTTGGGCCCAAAACCAAGTAATCAAGTAAAGGGGTATGTGGTCCTTCAAGTGCAATATTAAAAAAACATAACATTGAAATGCTGGAATTCAAAGAAAATCCTTATAATTTACTTTATTTGGTAGATTTGGGTACCTGGTAACCCTGGCTGTTTAGGGAACTTGGGTCTGAAGAATGGAGGTGGACATATGTAGAAAGGAGTCACAACAGGCTCAATGTCCCATATTGATACACGGCTAGGACGTTCCCCAGCAGTTGATTCATCCCATCCAACCTGCCAGTAATACAAATGCTAGTAAGGTACGGATTCTAATACAGAATATAGGAACCGACACAAGACTAGCTTAAATTAAAAAAATATGTAATGCAAGAAAATAAATATGATGGGGGGAAATGTGAGAGAATCAAAACAATTTAATGCATTTGTTAGATTTAGACAATGCCAATTTACTCGAGAGGAGGTGACTAGGTTTGAAGTGGCAACTACGTTCAGTAAGCTCAAATTTTAAAAAAAAAATACACTAGCAAGATTTCTATAATATGTAACCCAGCAGTGTTCAGAAGCTGCAAAGTTTCTGTTATAAGAGGCTGAATGGCAGTATGAGATTCATGTAGCTCAATCCATATATTTATAATAGTGCAGAATGTCAAACTAGGCAAAAAAACATAGTCAACGACTTTTTAAGACAGCCAAAGGTTCCCTTCAGCACTATACTATGCACTCGTCAGGTACTAGAAAATCCTGTCTTATACATATGGGCCTCCGATGGCATGACAATACCTGAAGATTGCGCCATTGTGAACTTTTCCATCGAACGGGATCCAGATCACTGATGCTAGTGATCGTACCCATGTATCTGCGCACTCCTGACTCCTCCGTCTCGAACATCATTCTAAACCTCATGCCAAGTGAAACTTGGGCATACATTGCTTTATTATACTTGGCTAAAGGAATCACAAACTCAGACGGGCTGGCCCTGTTTAAATTAACTGAAATAAGAATTTGATATCCAAAAAGTTGAATATAAGTATTCATATGAAATACCACCTTAAATGTTTCCACAGTACCTTGGATTGTAAAATATGGTAAAAGGGCTGTTATTTGCAGCAGCATGAGCTGCCGCTGCAAGAATTCCAATGTGCATGCTGTCACTAGATATAACAGATGAGGAGAGAGCAGGCTGCTGTCTATTAGCACGTCTTATACCCAAGAGAAGCTGCAACTTTTCATCTCTACATCCAGCCACGTACACTCAGAAAACAATACTATAAATGAAATAGAAACTAGCAAAAGGTTTGTTCACAATCATCTTTCTCATACCGTATAAATAGGACGGAATCGCCAGCAAAGAGTCTTTTAGAGCTAACAAAAACGCTCCAACCTGTTGTCAACAGGTGCCTTTTTGGTTGGCCTGAAATAAAAACATAACAGTTTTGAAGTATATGTTTAAAGACCTTAGGGGGTGTTTGATAAAAACTGAATGAAATAGTTTTGAATGCTTAAGTAATCTGAATGAGTTGAATGAAGTAGATTTCTGAATACTGAATGAAAAAAGTTGTTTGATAAGTGACATATCTGAAATATCTGAATAACATATTTTTACTATTTTACCCATCTAAAAAAATTCAAAGTTATTGTAAAATTATTTGATATTACTTAATATATTTTTAAAAAAAAATTTACTTCATTCATCCGAAACTTAACCATTCAACCAAAAAAAATTGACTTAGTCATTCAGCCAAAAATCTGACTGATTCAGCCATTCAACTCTAAACAAACGCACTGAATGGTTGACCGATTCAGCCATTCAGTCCTATTAAGTTCTAATTAAACAGCCCCTTAGTATCTCTTAAAAAAATCCGTGATGGTTTAGGTCATTAAAGTTTCGCCCTGACATGAGCGTTGATGCTAGCCTCTTTCATGTATGAACAGGCATCTTGAGAAAATTAGATATCTCAATATTATGGAGAATAAAAAAAAACAGCACTTTGGTATGCAAGAATGAGGCTACCACCCAAAAAATAAAAGATAAAAAGGAAAATTAAAACATAGGAAGAGGAACCAATATGTTCCAATTTCCACCATTCATGTATTGATGCAGTTCGATATACAAGCCAACTGCAATTTTCCTTTACAACCATATTCAATAAGAGTTGCTCAAATACAGACGCCTGCAGACTAAAAGAATGGATACTTTAAGGCCATGGAGTATCAGTATCTAATACTGATACTCCCGGATATTTTTTCTGACATTTTCTAGCCCTTCATAATATGAAAAGAGAATTCTTCATTTCAGACCCATTTAAACTTTTCGGGCACTCATTAAAGCATGTCTAACAAACTTTAATACTAACATGCTACCCTTTTTTTAAAAAAAAAAAAGATGTAAAATGAGTACAACTGTTGAAAGAATAAAAAGAAAGGTATGTACAAACCAAATGTGAGATGGAGGGCAAAGATTTGATCAAATGAATGTGTGGAAAGCGGGTGGCTAGTCATCATAATTATTGCACATCTTAAATACATGTAGAAAAATGAAACCAATTTTTAATTTTTATGTTTTAAAATTAAATACAGGTAGACATATGTATGCAAAGTTTAATGTATCGCCTACATATCCGTATTCTTTATCGACGTATTAGTATTTAATCGTGTCCATACTATGTAAGTATCCATTCGTCTTAGGCCCACAGGTTTGATTCATATAATCATTGAAAAAACATAATCGAGTGCATATCTATCTCATAACTGTTTATTAAGGGATAACCTTCTCACTTTCTCCAGATAGAAAGAGAAATGAAATTATGCTCTCATTTCCATTGCAGCAAGCAAGAAGGAATATCACAGTTTGGAAACAAAAAAAAGAAAAAAAAGAAGCATCTATGGAACATGAATAAAAGCATAGGAAAAGAGAGGATGGAGTAGAAGAAAATGTATGATGGGGAAATACCTCGATAGATATGTCTGAATGTCCATGTCTGGTCATGTAAATCTCTAGCTACTATCTCCTGAGCAGGGGGTTGCATCGAGAAATCCTACAAAACATTTCTCTAATGAACACTGGTATAGGAAGACAGCCCGTTGTGATAATAGTAGGCATACTAAACAACACTATAAAGCATAGCACATACTAGAGGTGGAAAAATCTTCTCAGCTGCTCGACGAGGTACAGAGAATCCCCCGTGAGTGCTTGTGTCACTAGCTGTAAGAGTTTTGCAGAAGAACTCAGTCGGTTGCCTGTTTTGCTTGAGTCCCAGATCAGACAAAAGTAATGCTTCCTGGTCATACTGCAGTAATAATATCCCAATTTGCTATTTAGATAACTGGATGTGCTACATGCTTTTTTTCTCCGTGTCAGTTAAGATAAGCAACTACATTATAAATCAAATAGCTGACGTACTTTGCTTACGGGTTGAAGAGTCATCTGTGCATAGACCTCATCAGTTTCTGCATCAGCCTAATCCAAATTAAAGATAAATAAGTTGTCACTTGAGTTATTCACAAGAAGGTTATTCTTCCCAGACCATCACATAATTCTGTCATTGCCCGCATATTGCAAGTTACGTAACACTAGTACTGTTCAATGTCAAAACTAATGGAGTTACCATCTATCTAAATTATTGCAAAAGTAGTATGATGGTCAATAAGAGGTATATAGAATTAACCAAATCATAGAGGAAAGAAATCAAAATACTAGCTTCTCGTATTATATGATCCCCTTTAGGCTATAAATAACTTGAACTACTAATGACTCATAAAATATATCAATTTAGTATTAGCAACTAAAGATATCAAACTTCTTAGCCGCAAAAATTGCATAAGTTGTCGAGGCTTCCATACATGTAATGTGACATTATGAAGCATGCAGACCAACTTGGAAGGAAGGTTGGGATAACTTGGGATTCCATCAGTCTCCTTTTGCATTGATGCCGCGACCTAAGGGTGGTAGTTGTCAAAGAAACTTCAGTCAGAAAACAAATGATAGTTTACTGTTTTCAATAGGAAATGAGAAGCAACTTACTTGCTCACTGTGGCCTTGAGGAAAGTACACTACGAGACTTCCAACAGGAGGCAAAGAAACCAATGGCCCAGCACAAGCATGCCATAATTCTGAATTAATCGCTTTCCTTTCTCCTGCTGCCATCAAGAGAGGAAATGTAAGTGTGGAAATTAATTGAAATAAATAAATATTTGAACTCTTCAAACACACGATCAATTTTCAAAATAGTGAGGTATAGAAAGTTCCCTTCCAATCAGTATAGCAATATGCCAAAAAGTTCACCAATAAACCACTAACCAGATGAATTAATATTTTTCCCTGACTATCAGTATGGACCATGAAAAATGCATGGTAACCATGGTAAGAGAGGAATTTTCTGTCCCTTTCCACAATGATCTTTTTTGATTTAAAGGTAAAAATCAGAAAGAAGAATTGTTTAATAAATGATTTGTAGCGACATGTTAGAACAAAAAACCTAAAGTAAGAACAGTTAAAGTTACATAATACATTGGACTTATATCTGCTGTATACTTGGTCTAAAACATCAACTCGAGTGAAGAATCATATTTCCCCATTATCGGACGCACAATATTTTGTAATGGGCTGACATGAAACTTCTAAGTTTCGTCTTTGTGGTAGAAAAGTTAACAGTTGATGCGACAACAAAGACTTTAATATTATTAAAACAACTAATCTAAATGTAAATTTGGAATATTGAGCATTTAGCTTCAGAAAAATTAAGGTTAATATTATTTAAACAAATAATTATATGTAAATTTGGAATCCTGAGCAATTAACTTTGAAAAAAATAAGGTATAAGGAAATAAATTTCCTAATAAACATAACTTAAACTTGTATATCAGTAATCTCTTAGATTTTAAATTAGCCTAAATGTTAATACAGATTTTGGGAAAGTGACTATCCTGTTTAGACAATTGAGAAAATCAATCAATCTTCTGAAGTCGGAATCTTTAGATGTTTTCATTTTTTAGGCAGAAATCCCGTAGGCATTTATTTAATAGGCAAGCAGGAAAATTTAAGAAAAAAATAATACTAATACTAACAGTCGCAAAGAGAGAGAAAAAGGGGGTCAAAATAAAAGTTGCATACAAACAGCTGCAACTAGACAAGATTAGCAAAGAAAAACAAAATACACAAAAAAATGAAATAGGAGAAACTCAACCAATCATACAGTACATACCTTCTACTGAATTGGGAAGATAACCATTGGATGAAGGAGCTTTCATACTTAACGCAAACACTACTTGAAGGATATATGAGGCGTTAAGATTCAACAATTGATTGATTCACCATCAATTATTAAATGCCATTTAAATTCCAAAATACCATAGCTGAATCCAGAAGCTTCCTAAGTTGGCGCGAAATGAAAAAAACCCAACTTATCAATTCCCGAACTTCGAAAATTGAAATTAAAAGGAATTTTCAGCACGAAAATGCCGGGAAACAACAGAATCCAATTGAAATCAAATTCCCCCGAGGATTTAGCGATGACAGGTGAAAAATAGCACCTACCAACCAAAAAAACTGAAAGCTCCGGCAGTAACTTTCTAAATTTCTTCGCCGGCGACCGGACGAAACAGGTAAAATACCAAAAATGGAAAGGAAAAGTTCAGAGAGGCGCGTAAAGGGATTAGAATGGAGGAGGAGGAGGAACGGAAATCGAGGAGGAAGGAGAGGGATCACGGTTGGTTGGGGAATCTGGAAACTCACCGGAAAATCCGACGGCAGTGGAAGCGGGCTTGCTTTATAGCTGCTGCTCAAGCTTTGAATTGTACAAATAATTTATGCAACTTGTATTATTATGTTTTTATTTATTTATAATCTTATTATTTGTAATTGTGGTATAACTTTAGAAGAAGGAAGCCGACATAAAATAACCTAGAGAGAGAATGTTACCAAAGGTTTAAAATAAAATTCCGTGCTTTGCTCTAAGCGGACATTGCTCGTATGTCCTAAAAATTACCTTCTTATTTGCAAGTTAAGGGGTAGCTCATGCAAGATACATACCCAAATTTAAATTACTTGATATTTGATTATTAATAATAAAAATTATTTATATTTTATCATTTTTATTTAATAAAAGTTATTATTTGACTATTGATAATAATTATTATGAGTGTTTGGTACACATTATTAAGATGATCGCTTTATATTACCAACTATATTCAAGATGACAATTTCAAATGACTTATAACAAATATTACTCAAACGTAATATAAAATAGACGAAAGTGATGACTTCAATTTTTCTTTAAAAGGAATAGCCAGTAATTTATGCTTTGTACATACATGATTAAAATAAAACATGAATTTTTTTATCAGGTATTATTAGAGGTTTTAAATTTTGGAATAAAAAAAGTATATTAAATAATGTGTCACTTTTACATTGATTTTACAAATATTTTGTACTGAGTTATGTCATAAAATAGTATTAAAATATTAATGTTGCCGAGATTCATTCCAGACCTAAAAATTAAAACTCTTGACATTATTCAGTTTTATATGCACAAAGTATAATTTATAGAGTAAGACTGCTAAAATCTTTCTATCAAAGTATACAGAAACCCTAATAATTCATACTATTTTATTTTTAAAATTGGAGATATATATTTTTTCTATTCAATTAGACGTATAATTATATTTTTAACTTATAAAATGACATAAATTTTATTCTTGATTGATGTCACCTTTATTGTGGTATGGATATATTTGAAAATTAAAGTTTACGCTAGAAAATATCAAGAAATTTGCAAGTGGGATTCTGGATTTTAATTGCAGCATATCTTATAATTAACTCTATACCATAATAATCTTGGAGATAATTCAAGATTTTTATAATATATTCTTCATGTGTCATATCATCTTTTAAATTTCCATCCACAAATTCTGATTGTTGGATAAATTTTAATTGTTTAGCTTAATTCGTCTTATCAAACGGATTAGGTGGGGATTCATGTAGCCTAATCTTCTTCTTGTCTTGTTTTTAAAAAAATTAAACCAAAGCACTCAGAGCCTAGTTACAGTTTTAGGTGATACATGATATGATTAACATAATATCTTTATCGAATTTTGTAAAGCGGTAGAAGTTTCGAGAGAATTTATCTATCAAGCAAGTTCTTATACTATATAGGTCTGGTAATCCAAGACTTTAATTTTGGCTAATATAGTTTCTATTATCATCATTAAAAAAAAATTAAATAAATAAATATAGCTCTAGTTTTAAGACGAATAGAGTATTTTAGTATTATTTTTGTCGATGCATGTCACGTTATTTTTAATGAATTTTTTTTATAAATTTAAATGATGATAATATTTATTTAAGACAAATAAATATTTATAAATTAAATAAATTATATTTAAAATAAACATTTTTGAAATTTTGAACGTATTAAATATTTATAAGCTCTACATGAACGAGCTCAAAGACTCGAAGAATTACACTACTATTTACTTTAACATTGCGGAAGGAAAGCATCTTTTTACGCAAAAGAATCCAACCTTTTGTTTAACTCCAAATATTAATTAGATCTAAGTAACCTTCAATTCAATTATTACTTTATTAATTATAAAAACATTTCTTAGAAACGTCAAGAATGGTAATTAGACTGGACAGCCATCATATTATTATTAATTGACTTATGCATGAAGATTAATTTTCTATTAAGCATGCTGATTAGGCCATTAGCCGCGAAACCGGGAAATTTTCACATGCCTTAAACTATGGAACTCCGACAATGTTATACTTCAATCAAATAAGAATGAACCTTGATTAATTATTGTTTGGCCAACCACTTTATTGTTAATTAAATTAATTTGTGAGAACCTTAATCCTATTCGCTATGCTCTAATGACGTTGTTGGGCAATTCCTTATTTCCTCCCCCTGTCCTTTCCTAGGTCTACTATTTTTCAATTTGGAATTTACAACAAATTTATCAGAGCACTTTTTAAAAGCCTTACTGTTATATCCTTCGCAAGTAACATGTAAGACGTGAAGTTCACACCAACTATTTGTTGTGTGTGAGAATCGAACCAAAATTTTGAACAAAATAAACAACTCACTTACTATTAAACCAACGGATGATTGATTTTAAGTAATATCCCTTGGTAACTCCATAGTATGTTTATATTACCATTACACCATATTACTACTCAAAGATCTTGTTATATTTATCTTGTATGGAGACCAAAAGATCACGATAAATCCAAAATTTTCTTTAAATCTTTAACCTTAAAGAGTAACTAAACTCTGATTTTGATGCAAAGGGAGTACAAAGCAAGTGCTAAAACTTCAAAAACAAGGTACTTTCCCGGTATATACAGGTGCATGTATATGAACTTAACAAATTTGAAGGTAATTAAGTGGTTGGTGAACTCATTATTAGAATGGAAGGCCTTTTGTTCTTTCTTTTTTTATACTAGTACATCCGACTAAATTATATACTCTCTCTAAGATCAATACTGACTTTTTAAAAGTTCATTTCAAATATTTTCAAGCTCCAAATTAATATGAATTCATTTAATTTATGTCAATATAATTATAAATATCATAAACTTTCTAAAAAATACTACTAATTATATAATTTATTATTTTTAAAAGTTAAATTAATTATGCCAATTTTGAGTTTAAAAATATTTAAAATTGTCATATAGAAAATTAATATTAATTTTATAATTTAGAACAAATAAATTAAGTACTTGTCGTTTACTTTATATATTTATTGTCATACTTTTAAAGACAAAAAAAAAATTATATCTCAAGTATATTCTTTTGATGAAGGAAGGAGTAATTGGTATTACTAAGGATGGAATAATGTGAAATGCAAGAAAAAAGGGTACGATTAGAAGAAAGCGGGATGAGTCCTCCCCCCCTCAAAAATTTTATTGATCACAAAAAAATTCCAAAGCGTAAGTTGAGTTTTCTCTTTCTTTGTTTGAAAAGCTCAACTCCCAAGGGAATATTTAGTTAGCAAACGTTTATATACGTTTAAAGTGCTAAACGCATTTAATTTTTTTATTTATTTATAAATTACTTTTTTAATTTAATTTATCTAACTCACGCAAAACGTATTGCATACATAAAAAATAATACAATATGTTGAGAGTCTAAACATATGCAAAAACATTTTTCCAAACAAATCCCAAGTTAAATTTGCGAAAGTGATTGTGAACAAAATTAAGAAAAAGAGATATTGTAATAATTATAACAATTAATAACGTTTGACACGTTTAAATCTCTAAATATATTATACTAATTTTAGTTTATTGCGATTGAGTCGTAAACATTTATGATTATGAATTAAAAAAATTATCTTTTAATTATAATAAATTATTTTTGTATAGAATAAATATTTTAAGTGTGTATAAATATTTAAACGCTATAAACTCCATATAACCCAAAGCATCGTCTGAGAAACCTAGCCATGTCCATATATATGATGTATGAATGAATGCATGGCGGAGCGGAAGGAGCTGGAAACAGCCCCCAACCATGTGAAAATTTGCAGCTTTTGTCGGCCCAACTACCTCCTAACTCCGACCTCTCTGTGGGGTTTCTACATGGCTGTCACACTGACTTTTTTAGTATTAGATTTACATATTATTACTATTCCATCAGTTGATATATATATATATATATATATAGGAGTATATTAATATTTAATATGAATCCTGACGATTCTGATTCCAGCCTTTGTTGGCCATTGCCTCTGGCCCTTTGCCTGACTCAGTACCAGTACGGACTACTACGGACTTGCTTTTATCAAACACCCACTCCACTTATTTCAGCAGCTACTACAATGCATTAATATGTTTTTACTTTTTAATCTCATTAATGTTCTTCACAAATACTTCTGCAGTCTACACTATCTGAATTCAAAGCCCTGCCTGCCCTCCATATTATTTGTCTGGTTATCTATGTTTAAGGGGCCATTTCTGGACCTGACTTTAGTCACACTTGCACGCAATATTCTCAGAAACTCCATTATCGTTATGTAGTTAATTAGGTACTTAGCAAGTACAGGGTAAAATTATCAAGCCATATATTATCGTAAAATTTTATAATTTTTTATTGTATCAATTATAATAAATTTTGTGTGGGCAATGATTCGCAAATATTGTGTTAAAGTTAAAATATAATATTGGGTTACCTCTGTTCATCCGAAGGTTGCTCTTCACTCGAACCCCGGCATGAAATATTCCTCGTCCATTTTTTAAGATGGCTTAAATATATTTTTACACAAATTTGAGAAAGTCAGTACTCTTTTACCTTACAAAATAAAAACTGCAATAAATATTTGAGGATTTTTTTTAATTTCTTTTCACTTCGAGGATTCTTTCTTGAACGGATGGATATAATTTGATACTTTTTTCCTGACATATTAATGCATGCATGTATTATTTAGTGGAGAGAGAAAATAAGAAATTGTACGGATAAATTGGTGCAGATATATTGAAACTAAAGATGATGCGGTCAAACAAGGTGGGGGTCCTTGTTGGGCTGCATGCATGCATGTTGATATTAGATTATTAATTTTATAAAATTATTTAATAATTTAAAATTAAAAAAATTATTAATTTTATATTTTTTATGATATTATATAAAATTTTCATAAATAGTCTTTAAAATGATAAAAATAAAATTAAAAAAAGAAAGAAATTGATATTTTCATAAAAATTTTTGATATTTTCATATGAAAAGTGTCACTATAAGTATATAACGACGGTTTTGACCGTCCCTATAAGTCTATAACGACAACTTACATATGAAAATATCAAAAAATCTTGTAAAAATATCACTTTCTTAAAAAAATAGTCCATATGATTATTTAAAGGACTATATATTAATTCTCTATCATGAGATAAAATAATCTGAAATAGTATTAAATTAATACAAATAGGTCAATCTCAAATATATTTTTTATAAATAAATATAACCTTAGTTATCAGACAAATTCCATAATCTAGAAATTAATGTAAAAAGTGCTAATGAATTTTTTTACAAGAAAAACTAAATTGCAGACAATTTTTTAAGAAAGATATAAAACTGTAAAGTAAAAGCTAACATGTACAACTTTAAAAAATGCACTTTATGCTTGTCGTTCCAAACGGTCCATAAACCTCTGGAGTAATGCTTCGCAAATTTTTTGTTTTAAATGAGTTTTAAATGACATAATACTAAATATTTAATTATTATTATTAAAATAATTAATTATACGAGATTTAATTAATTAATATTACGCGACAATACATTATTTAATATACTTTTTGATACTAAATTTTAAAAATCCCTAACATCACCTCACCCAAACTTCTATCAAACTAGAGGTGAACAATAAAATCGATATGAATTAGCATATATATATATATATATATATATATATATTGTGCAGGCCATGTAAGATAGACAAGACATTACTATTACTCATTAATGCATACAACTAAATGGCCTCCACTACATATCACTTCGCTTCACGAGGGAATTTTAGCTATTTATGGAATGCAATTTCTTTTTGGTTAAGTGCGGCTTTATGTCTTTTGCCACTACCATGCCTTCCAAAATAACTGTTACTTTCTACTTCTTCTTGTTTTTCCTCACAAAATAGTTCATGTACTCTTGATATAAAAGTATTAATGGTCGAGAAAGTAATAAAAGTCAAAAAGTTTCAATCTTTATGTGACGGAAGAATAGATGTGTATATATGAATATAACCTGTAGTCAAAGCTTCCTGAAACTAAAAATTCATCAAAATGTTTAATGGGCGGGTGTTATAAATCATAATGTTGAATATATATATATATATATATATATATAGGAAAGATAATCTAAGGCAACCTTAGTCAAAATTGATTAAAATTATTTAATAAAACGATGTAATTTTATATAAAATTTGTAATTAATAATCTTTTATTATAAAACTCTAAAATGAAAAACTTAACCCTAAGAATAATACTGCGTCGTTTTGTTAAGTAATTTTAACCAAGTTTAATTAAATCATTGCCTTAGATACCATTTTTTCATATATATACGAAATTAAAGGAGTAAATTGGGAAAATGGTAACTACCCATAGTGCCATTACATGTCATATTTTATCATGATTGACAAGAGCAAGATCTTTTGTTTTGATCCGCTTCTAAGTATGAAAGTAAATTCACACACACACCACAGACACAAAGAGGGAAAAAGAATGGGATTTCCATAGATTTAGAGCATGGGATGCATAGAGAATGATTCCCCTTTATTATTTTTTTAAAAAAGGAGAAGTTGCATGCCGATGGAATGATTTCTTGCGTTAGGTGTGCACATGGTCATCAATAATCCTGATTCCAGCAATTACTGATCATGAATATAATTAATTAAACTTGTATAGTAAGGTATAAAAAAATAATTAAGCTTATTTTTATGTGTGTATTTATTGAATGAAATGAAAAGCTTTAATGAATAATTAAGATACTAATCATGAGATTATTCCCTGCATATAACTACCTACCTTAATTTTTCTAAAGTTCATAGTCAATTCAGTTTAGTTCAATGAATTGGACAAAATATTTAATTAAGAGGACAATGACACGACATATATATATATATATATATATATATATATATATATATATATATATATACACACACACACATACATATCCCCCTTTATAATTCTACCCCACCGTTAAACACGATACGGGTCCCTACGGTCCTTCTTAGTTCTTAGTCTAGCATCACAAATTAAAAGAGTGTGTGTGGTTTATTATAATTAGCACTAGGTGGTTACACGTGATACGTTTATAAATTATATAGGATAAAATAAAAAAATTAATAGTAAGATAAAAAATTAATATAAAAAAATAAAATAGTAATATAATTAAATTTATAAGAATAAAATTAGGAGAGCGCTTTATGATATATATACATAGCTTCGTTATGTCCTAAAAAGATAATAAAATGAAAATAATAAGAGAAAGATATATAGCTTCATTTGTTTTATTTACTTGGGGTTGTAAATGGACTAGTGTAATAATGGAAGATAAATTTGGTTGACATTGCCCCGCAGATTAACTTTATTTGCCTTAGTAGTCGTGGTTAACTAAAAAAGTGCCTAGAGCTTGCAATATGCATGAGCGGAGCCTACTCTAAGGAGAGCGAGCTCAAATAACTAATTATCTAACGTACTGTAAAATATAAATCAAAATTATAATAAATGCGGTAAATGTTTAATAAATAAAATTCAGCATGCATTTGCATATATATATATATATATATATATATGAGAAGGATCCATAGTAAGTAATTATTATGGATATTTATAGGACAATTACTATCTATACTTTTTAAAATAAAAATAACGGCCAGGAGTAGAGACATTTGATACGAACTATAAAAAAAACATGCTACTAATAGGATTTGATTTCATTAACTAGAGTTTAGAGTTTATTAACTAGGGTTTAATAACTAGAGTTTAGTGTTTATTAATTAGGATTAAGATTTTATTAATCTTCGTTTAGAATTTATTAACTATGATTTATTAACTCCAGTTTAGGGTTTATTAACCAGAGTTTATGATTTATTAACTAGAGGTTAATAAACCCTAAATTCGGTTAAAAAAAGAGTTAATAAACACAAACTTTATTTATAAACCTTAAACCTTAATTAATAAATCATAAACACTAGTTAATAAAGTCACAGTTCCGTTATTAATAATAGCGGATGTCGATTTTCAGTCTCAAATCTTAGTTATTATTTTTGTTTTAAAAGATATAAATATTGTATGTCTTATAAAAATTCATAACAAATATATGCTATGAATTAATCTATATATATATACACACACACGTACGTACGTGTGTAATTAAAGAGCGAAGTGATGTTGATAAGAGAGCCACTATGGGTAGGTGATTTAATAATATCTCTTAGCTGGGGTGTGGGTGGAATAGCGGGGTTTGGGGGGGTTGATTTTGAAAGTTCTTTTTTTATTAAGTGTTATCCACAGAGAAAAAATTAGTCACAAAATGTTAAGTATGTAGGGCAGCCAAATTTTATTGGACCATTATTAGGTGCGGTGCAATCAATCATCTTCCACTCTATCATTCAATTTGACGACTATAAAGTCTATACATATGGCCTGGGTGGTGTATGTATATATCATCTTATGGTATGGAGTTGATTGAATTAATGTTCTATTAAATTCATGCCCTCACCCTCAAAAACTCCTTTTCTGATCCTGTTTAAGATCAATTAGAATCTTAACAACTCCACAATAAATTCATGTACTTACCTCCAATTAAAAGGATAAATTGAGTCACGCTTACATACAGATTTTCTCATAAATCGTGTCACATTTTTTTTTCCTATGAGATAATTTCCTGATGTATATAGTAGAAAGAGGTGATAGATTTATAAAAAAATGGAGAAATGGTGGAGGACATTGTAAACACAAAAACTTATGGGTAGATTACAACAATGAATAGATATGAAGAGACAATTTTACAAATTACTATTTTGAGACCGATGTAAAGTGATGGCAATTATTATTAAAAAAACATAAGGCCGGTAATGATAGGCCGTCTGAAAAAATTAATGTTGAGCGCACCCAAATGGTGTAATGCATCATTGACACTTATAGACAGTTATAAATTCTTTTGAATAAAAATAAAAATTGTAACAGGCGTTACCTTGGATCGAATTAGGGAATATATACATCGATCATTATAGTCATGCATTAGTATAGGCACGCATATATATACAAATAATTGATATGTCTTGTGTATAGGTTTCAGAGAAACAACCCAACAAGGGAAAGCAAGAAACGAGATTCACGGCATAAATAAGGGTCTGGGGGAAACCTTCTCTGACTGACTTCTAAAGTTTGTCGTCAGAACACTATAAAAATATTGTATTTTGTATATTATGGAGCATATATTTTATCTGTTTTGCCTGCTAAGGCATTCCAACAAGCACATGAGTAGCAAGTACGTAGTATAATTTCCTTCCATATCTCTCATGCGTGCAACTCAACCAGTCACATTTAGCTTCCTGTTTTCGTGCAAAAGTCGGCTCATATATACACACACATATTATATATGTCATATTTTCTTATTCTTATTTTTAGGGTATATATAAATTATATTTCTTTAATTTCAAAATTAGATATGCATTTTTAAATTTGCAAAATTAATTTGTAAAATTTTAAAGTTCAAAATCGTTAAAAATGTATTGGTTTTAGTACAAATTGATAAATATAATTATTTAATAAACTAACTTAAAAGGTATTACTAATTACCATGGTGGTTGTTTCTAAAACATAACGAATTAAAATCAATTTTAAATTTTAAAATTAATTTGCAAGTTAACTTCAAAACTCGAAATGTATATATCAAATCTTGAAATTGATGGAGTATACTATAAATCAAGCTAGATCGTCTCAAGTATTTTGCAATAAATCTGTCTCAAATAATATATATGACATTAAATAAAGATAATACTTTATAATATAATCAATCATAAAAATGTATCAACCAATATAATGAAATATATCATTTAAGATATATTTAAGACAAAAATTTAAATTTGTAACAGTATGAATATATAATAGGCTCGGTCCATTTAACACCGACAGCTCGAAATAATTCAGCTCGCTTTCTTCCTTCCTACTCCACCTCCACCATGCATTTATATATATATACACTACATAGTAGTAGAATCTGCATGTATTTATGTGATATTATTGGACTTCACGTGGGGAGCTCTTATTACTACGTACTTACCCTTCCTAGCTAGCTGGTATAGAAAAATCAATAATACATGCAATTTAATTATATTTGCACCCTTTCTGTGGAAAAACATAACTTCTATCTATACCTAGCTAGAAGCCCAGACTTCATCTTTTTCAAAATAACTAAGGTTGAATTGTACTATATATATATGACCCGTTACAAATCTAGTCAACAAGTTCATATATATATATATATATATATCCGATATATCGAATGCTTGCCTAAAGAAAGAACATCACCAATATTTTCTCATGCATAAAATTAATAACCTAAAACAAAAAATAATTACACCATTTGTCCAGAAAAAAGATTGAGCACGATATACAAAAAAATCGTAGAGAAATTAAGTATGAATAACTTTTTCGAAATATGAATTGTTTGATGTCATATATATGAAGTATAGCATTTTTATTTTTATTTTTATTTTAGTTTTACAACATTCTTGGATGTTAAGTTTTCAACCTAGCTATGATGAGTACTTTTCGATAAATTTTAATTGAAGGTGTATGGGTAAATCCATGAGGTTTCTCAACAAGGCAACGTACCAAGCTTAATGATCCACAGCCACAGGGCATGCATGGTCCCGGCCAGGGTACGTACATAGTCCTTTATAATGATAGATCAAGCAAGAACATTAGCCAGGATATAAATAAATGACATACAAAAGATCTATGGCCGGCACCTCAAACAAAGAAAAATCTACATACATATATAACACATTTTATCTTATGTCGTAATGATTAGATTAGATACTCAATATGTACAAGGAATGCAGTGATGTGTGTTTATCATTTACTTGTTTCTTTCGTAGTCATTATCCTTCGAATGTTCGTACTGAAAATGGATGCTACTACTAAAATTATAGCCCTTGAAGAATTAACAGATACCAATAATCTAATTAATTAGCAATATATATATATATATATATAATCTTCCCTTTTCAACTAGTATAATTAATATCTTCGAATCTTGAAAATACACTTAAACTACTTAAACAAGTGAAAAGTGGTCCAGATTTATACGCAATTTATATGAAAGGCTAAGAAGGAGATTAGCTAATGAAAAGTCCTCAAAGAAATGAACACTTACCTACCTGTGTGATGTAGACCAATACGGATGTTGAACTAAGCACTCTCTACCTTCTGACTTTTAGTTTTGGTCTTTAATGCCCTCTATTACACCCAAAAAAAAAATTAAAAAATCTTTTTATTTCTTCCGGCAAATCACAACCCGGAATTTAAAATTTTAAAAGAAAAAAAAAATTAAAAAAAAGAAGAGGAAATTTAGGTATTGATAATGAAAAGACGTGCAGACAATTAGGCCCTGAAGTGGACCAAATCACATGTGCTCGGCCTTAAAACTAATTAATGCAGGGTAGCAATTGTACTTCAATGGGTCCATTTGAGGGCCTGTAACAAAACCCAACCAGTGGATGCTAAATTTACAGACGTGGGATGACTCAAACCTCATCATTGTGTTTACGCTTATCCTCTTCTCCTCTCAAAATGGACTACCCTTACGGTGGGCTGGAAAAGGCCGTAGGAAGTCTACGATGTGGTCCAGTTCACAATGCTCTTCTTAGTCTTATGGTTACACAATTGTTTTGAAATAGCCATTGCTGAAAAGGCCTTGTAAACTTAGGCTATGTTTGTTTATAATAATTATATTTAAAATAAGATTATTAATTTTAAATATTTTATTTGTTTTTTAAATTTAGACTTAGGACTATTAGTCCATGAATTATGAAATGACTTAATATGAAATACTATTTAATATTATATTCAATTAAGTATTATAATTCCCATCATTTAAGACAAAAAATTTAAACAAAATTAATCTCAACCAAGTATTATTGGTTGGTTAGATGTGAACTTTTGGGTGTAAAGGAGGTGAATTTGTTACATGTGAGGAAAATATTTCTAATTAATTAGCTTCTTAATATATATTTCTTAATTGCATTTTAAAATTAGTGATATATTTATAAATAAATGACTATAAAAAAATATTTATATATGTATTGATAATATTTGTTAAAAAATAATACTGGTGGAGAGTATATCACATATGTGAAAATCTTAATTAAATAAATGCAACTTGGAAAATTAAAGAGAAGAAATTGTAGTTGATATCAAAACTTAAAGAAATTTCAGGTGTTGCCTTACTTGCAGGTCTTCTGGCATGCCTCTGGTGGCCGATCTGGAATCCGACGCAACATATTAAAAAAATTATTAATATGATATAAAAGGATTAAAATTTCATATATATATAAACACTAAAATGTTATAATTCAAATAAAAAAGTTTAGATAAATAACTATTATGTATTTTCGGCCAATTCTTGACTTTCAAGTTTTTGTTTATGAAAAATATGATATTTCACATATCATGTATTTTGCACTATTTATTTGTTAATTTATGTGCTAATTTATGATAATTTGATTCTCAAATATTTCACGTAGGAAAAAAATGGTAAAACACTATAAACTCATTAACTTATTTCAACAGTATTTAAAAGTTTATAATTAATTGTTTATTATTTTTTTAATATATAAACAAGTTTAAATTATAAATTAAAATATGTTATTATTGGTAAATGTATAATAGTACAAACAATATTTTTTTATCCAATCCTTTAATTAATCCTGGAAAAAAAAACATAACTAAAAATTATTTTAAGTTACCACATGAATAATCCCATAAAAAATAAATATATGACTACAACTATTTAATCTTAAAATTAATAACCTTGAAATTATAATTTTATGTCTCGAAATTGCAAAGAAAGATGACTTAATCTTCTACAAATAACTAAAATAAAATTCAGATTACTTTAGGAATAACCTCAAGGTCAGTAGGTAACTGACCAATCTTAAGGTTGAGGAGTTTAAAGGATATCCTAAAGTTTGAATGCTATCCATTTTGCAAATTGATTGTTGTTATTCTATTTTCATAAAATCCCACTAGGAAAGAGGATGAACGTGCAGCAAAATTTAGGTGACGAAATTGTTTGGGTTCAGAGTTTCTTCATTTAAATTAAGAAATTAATAGTTAGTACCAAAGACTATGCAAGTATTTTTGTAAATAAAGACGTTACAATGTGCCACAGAACCATTACTATTGACACATCAACACAATTATGTTGGTGTCATAGACACTTCAATACAAAATTGGACCAAGATGAGGAACTCACAAGATACAACCGTACAACTAATTCAATTAAAACTCTCAAGGTTAAATAAAAAATACTGCAAACCACCATAAAATTACAAAAATGGACGACATGGGGGGTCTAAAATACTAGGTTTTACAAAATCTCTCACTTACCAATTGAATGCAGGATCCTATGTTTTACTAACCACCCTTCTCTTCTTATTTGATCCTCCTTTCTGTTTTTGGTCTCGGTTCCTCTTCTTTGTTTGCTTTTGGAAGGATTTTCCAACCAACGATGGCTGTTCTTTCAACGCAAAACTTCTTGCCACATGGCCCAAGTGAAGTTTCTTAACCATAAAAATACTTTTCAGCTCACCGCGATGAGCACTGTATGCACGGACCCATGAGCAAAATGCATTCATTGCCAGCTTCTTAACACTTGGCTGATGATACAAGTTAGGAAGCAAAACATCAATAATTTGAGCATTACTAGAAACCTTGATTTCAGCATGTATACAGTCAGTCAGTCAGTACGTCACCATGCCTTGCTCGTGTCCTAATCAATATATCAGACACTGAGACTCTCTTTAAAGTATTTGATCTAAAACATATTCAGATCCCCTACTTTCAACTTATGATGATACTATCAAATTTTGAAGCATAATGTTTAGATTCATTTAGGCTATGTTTGTTTGCAAAAATCATGCTTAGGATTGAACTATTTATATTAATTTAACATTACTTTAGACTATTTTATCCTATGATAAGGGATTAATAGTCCTTTAAATAGTCCTATTGGGATTATATAATCCCATGATGAATTTGGAATTAATAGTCCGCCTCATTTTAAACTATTAAATGGTTTTATGGGACTAATAATCCAATATTGAGGGATTAATAATCCCTCATCATGGAATAAAATAGTCCGAAATAGTGTTAAATTCATACAAATAATCCAATCTCAAGTATACTTTTTGCAAACAAACATAGCCTTAGTATAATTCAAAAGAACAGACAACATACCTCTTGAAGTTGGACTGGAATTGTTCATTAAATGAACTATACTAGGCTTGACGTACACAGACAGAAAATATACATTTATGAAATTTAGAAGGAAAAAAACTTATATAAAGGAGTGGTTTCCCAACTAATTGACAACTTCACCAAGACAATTACCTAAAACCTAATCATTTAGGTCAATAAAATGGGAACACAAGACATGATTGATTACCAGGTTAGCTTTTTCAGGTACTCTAGGCAAGATTCAAAGAGCAGTACCAAACATTATGGGCCAATGCACGCTAAAGATAATTAGTGAAAGCACTTCATAATTTTTCAAACTACAAAAAGCTTACCTCTCTATAGATGAAGGATTCTAGTGCCTTCTGCAGAGAAAGCACCCACGGATGCATCTCTAATGAAATAAACTTCTTGGCATGCTGATTATGACCATACAATGGCAAGCTATCCAACAATTTGAGAAGGGGATACTCTGTTAGCAACACACCATGTTTTTCCAGATCCTTCAAATAATCGATTTCAACTGGCTGTAGAAATAATAGAGAATCTCCCCTTTCACCCAAACGAGCAGTTCTTCCAACCCTGCATTGTGCAAGTTGTATGTAGAATTCATAAGTATCTGAAAGGATTTCTGCATGTTGAAGAAGAATCTCAACTATCCAAGTCACAACACGGCTACAGTTCTAAGAAAACCAGCCCCTGCAAGGGGTAATATAAGGAATTCATATCTCGGAGCAAGTGGGGTACTCGAAGCCCACATCTCCACTGCAGGGGGTGGATTGAGCTCGCTGGGTAACCCCACCTCAGTTTTCAGAAGGAAAAAAAAGCGTGATGCAGATAAAAGAAATTAAGTTTCATGCCAAGTAAGAGATTGCAGAGATAACAGGGATATGGATGTGGAGCATGTAGCTCACCAATTATGTTAGACAGCAAGACACAAAAATGTAATGGGCATAGAACATGAAACTATAGTGCTTCTAAAAGAAAATCTTTCTTGTGATACACAGTCTAGAAACATCCAAGAATGACCTATGAAGCAATGGTAATAATCACCCTAAAACTAATAATGGATATGAAAGTACACAAAATTCCAGAAAAATCAGGAGAAACCTGTGCACGTATTCAGTTGCCTCCCCTGGAGAATCATACTGTATAATACATCTAACTTTCGGAAAATCCAAGCCTCTTGCAGAAACATCTGTGGACAAGAGAAGAGCTGATTTTTCTGTTTTAAATGCATTGAATGTAGTTCTCCGGTCCTCATGATTCATGTTTCCATGCAACCGATAAGTTTTGCAGCCCAAAAAGAGCTTGCATTCGGCTTCTGGAGGTGAATTAGGTGGCCACTGAAATTCAGTCAGCAATGAATAATGAAAATCTACTGCATCACATGTTGAGAAGAATACCACAATCTGCAAAATTAATAGTTTATTAACCAAACTGCTGTATGAAATAACAAAAAAGCGAAGCCACTGCATTAATAAAGAACATGTAGTAGAAAATAGGCTTCTCCAAATGATGGTCCATAAAAAGATAGGGAGAAAGGTTCAAATGGTCATTATCAATAGTCATTAATGAACTTGGAGAACAATGTGTTGAAGCATATTAACATGATGTGGTGATTATACTAGATATGCGGCTATGCGCCATAAGTAGGCCTGTAGATGAGCCGAGCTACCCACAAGCTACTCAAGCTCAGTTTGACCCAACTTGAGGAGTTAAATAAGCAAATATTGTTCAATTAGCTAAATAAGCTACTCGGCTTGATACGTAACAACTTACCCAAACTCGGGTCAGCTTGTTAAAATTATGCTCGACTTCTTTAAACTAGACTAATTTACACATTTATGCAAATGTATATGTATATAATAATATTTATATTCATATTACAGAAATAAAATTAAAAAAAGTATTAATCATAAAATTTATACAATTTTTTATCTTCTATGAAACATTTTTCGTAATTTAATAATTGTTAGATGAATTGGCATTAGAAACGAGCTTATTTTAATATGAATTGACAAAGAGGTGGGCTTAATGAGCTTAAGCGAGCGTGAGGAGCTTGCAAGCAGCTCGAATTATAAATGAGCTCGAGCAGCGCAAGTAATAAATAAGCTAAGCTTGGCAACTCTTTTGCAGGCTCGAGCTCAACCTCAAGCTTAATAAGTCCAAACTAAATGTTTTTTAAACAAGTCAGGATCAGCTCAACGTTGGTCGTTTGCAGCACTCATCAATAATCATAAGGAAATTAATCACTAACTATCTCCAAGTGATTTACATCGTGTTGCTAACCTAGCTGTCCAATTACTGTGACACGGGGGTCTTTAGGAACTAGTAAAACTCTTAGATCCTTTGATGCTTGAGTGTAGAAGAAAAATTAGTATGGCAAAGGATATCAATAATCTCACAAATTGCTAAATCTAAATCTTTCGCATCCAGACACTCATATCCCAATTTAATACTAGAAGCACCTGCTTTTAATAATATCTGAATTTTGAAGAAATTAAAGTACGGAGACAATTTCACAATGCATGAACGGTGAGTAATTTGGAAATCCACGGTTAGCCTTACCTTTTGGGAAGCAGATCCGTCAAAAAGTTTTTTCAAAATGGAAATAAGCACCACAAGCCGAGAACCACAGGACACTGTTGGGATAATTTAATCAGAATCTTAAAATAATATTGCAATTAATTAAGGTCACAAATCAAGACACAAACTTCATTGTATACCTTTCACATATCTCTGAACTAATTGAGCTGGAAGCTTATATTCTCCATTTGATGGGTTTGTCAATTTTCCAGAACAATCTAATGCAACATCCACATCAGATTTTAAAGACCCGTTAATCTCGTGAGATGGCTTTGGTTGCATCTTTTTGTCATCAAGACCAATTGTAACTGGATTTTCTAAACTGATGTTGGCAAGATGATTTACTTTATCATTTAAGGTAGCTGATAATAGCAAATTTTGCCTCTGAATTCCACTCTCCCTGCCATTGTTTTGCCTCGAACCCAAAATAGTAAGTATCTCTTCTATCTCTTTACCAAAACCTAATTCCAGAATCCTGTTAAGGTCCACATGAAAATTAATTTAGGAGTTCAAGACATTATTTGTGGAAATGATACGAGCTGCAGTGTCATTTGAATTTCTTCTACCTATCTGCTTCATCAAATATTAACCAACGCAAATTCGTGTGTATGAATGCTGATGTATTCTTCAAGTGATCCAAAAGACGGCCAGGAGTCGCAATAAGAATCGATACGCCTGGAAATGTCCATGAGTGAATCATTTTAAACAGAATCCTACATATGGACCAAATTCAGGAGAAAAGTCTCAAGAAAAGGACATCATGACAGTTGTGCTCACGCATTAGAAACTTGAAATTACATTTGGAAGGGGGGGGGGGGGGGGGGGGGAATCACATAATCGACCAAAACTAGATGCAAATAACAAACAACAGATAGGAAAGACAAAAGTTGATTAAATAAGAACTGGCGGGGTTGCTCAAGTGGTTAGGCGATAGTAGACAAACTGGGCAAATATAATAAAAAGAGTCAAACATGAACATATGCACAAAATAAAAAATAAAAGTTACTGAAGTAATAAGATGATGAGGCTTCGCCATCCATCGGTTTATCCTCACAGAAAATCAACTTATCACTCTATCAGTCAACTGAAATCGTAATAATTAATAATAATCATATAATTACTTGTAAATAAATTTAAATCAGCACTTTCGTCCTCTTTCATAACCAAATGCGAACAAATGGAACAAAAGGTCAAAAATAAAATGTGTTCTTGTGAGAGGGAGAAAACATTATGGCATTTAAGTTTCCAAAAGAAAAGAACCATTACTGAATGGTAGTTTTTTTTTTTTATATAAGTACTTAATGGTAGTCAGTATTTAGAAATTCCAGTAACCAAGATGAAAATGAAGAATAACACAATGTCCTATTATAAAAGGTTTACGCCATGATAAGCAAAATAAAAATAAAAATCCATAGATGTGGTGAGGTCCTTTCAGACAATCAAAAAGGGAGGAATACATCAACTAATAATAACTATATTACAATCAAGTGTGTTAACCCTTACATTCGAATAGATAAAGAAAAATAAGGAATTAACTTTGAAATATATTTTCAATGGTCAAGGAAAATAATCAGTTAAAAGAGAAAAGAATATCACAATGGCATTCAAATTATTATTCTCATAGGCCATTAGTCTAACAGGAAAAGACCCAATTAGCCTAAGCCAACATTCCAGCTTAAACAAATTAACTAGACCCTCAATATGAAAAAAAAAAATCCGCAAAATAACTTTTAGTAAGTATAAAAATAAGAACATCAAGTGTCAACTCTCACAAGCTAAACTTATGAATACAATTAACTCATGATTTCCTACCTTTGCGCAGCCTGGATTTCTCTTTTGACCTGCTTTCCCCACCCATAATGTATCCTGGAACGATCCAATAATAACGGTGCAACAGCTTCTGCAGGAGTTCATATACCTGCATGCACAATTCATGCGTTGGTACAAGAACCAACGCTATTATGCACATAACAAATAAATCAGCAAATTGAAGTCATGTTCCTAATGACTAGGAAAAGCAGAAATATGATATCATATGCCAAAGTTTAACAATGAGCATAAGCTGACCCCACATCCAGTATTATCAGAATGGAGCTTATAATCACATAAAATGCAATACAACATCTTCACCGTTTCAAGAATCATGATTGACCATTCAATAAGTGGGAAAATACAAGCAGATAAAACAAAATATCATACACCAACAAACTCTAATATGTCACTGCATTTTTCTTTTCAATTTTTCTCTTTTCCTTGAACGGGATGGTTGGTTCAAATGAGTTCATATAAGCATGTACGTTTTAGATGCAAAGTACAAAATAGCATGATAAACAATAAAGAAGCTAACAATATATCTTGTAACCACAAAATAAAACATAAAATTTTCAGAGCAAATACCAAGTCCGCACACATGTGAAATATAAAACAATCAACCCAATACATCAGCTACTTCAAATTAATAGTTACATCTTTCAAGTTATAAGCACGTGAAAGCTAATTTGCATTAAGGTCCCCTCCAAACTTCAAAATTAAATGCAAAATGCCATTTAAACCAACCACAACTCAGAATGCATATTACTTAATGTGAGTCCTTAACTATGAAAAAGGGGCGCATACAACAAAAAGAGGGGTGTGTGTTCAATAAGCAGATCCTAATGATCCAATTGAATCAAATTGTCCAAACAAGATAATCTGAAACGAAAAAGTCGAAATAACAGACAGGTGTGTTCGGCCCCCCCTAAGGTTCAGCCCCTAGGGGTTCAACGTTCTATTTGGTCAACCAGTGATGCTTTCTTGACCTTGATTGGATTACCAAAAGAATTCCAAGCAAAGCTTGGGCAAGATCGATGAAAAAATGACTAAATATTGAAAGCCCCCCTCTAGGGTTCAGTCCCCCTAGGGGCTTAATCTCCTGATTTGGTCCTATCGAATATGTTTTTTAAAAGTAGCATGACCTCAAGCCAATCACATTTTATGTGATAAGCATATACTTTGCAATTTTATTTGTTTATTAATAATTTTTTTATTTAAAGGCATTTCTTTATTTATGATTAATTGGTTGAATTGATTAAATGGATAAACTCATAATTTTGAGCAATACTTTTAGAAACATAATGTTGATCATGTTAATAAAATTTAAATTCAAGATAGTTCAAAACTAAAATGTACCTAATCGTGGGATCACTAAAATGGGAATTAGTGAATCCGGATAGATTAGTACATACTATACTTTCTCTTTTGAAAATGATGATTGATCTCGTAATCATTTGTATGGAAACACTAAAGGAAGTATGTAAGTGTTTATTAGAGAATAAGTTCATTGAACGTGAATCGCTTAAGGAACACCTAATGGAGTTTTACTTATCTGTCAATAGGAGTTCCTAATGTGATAGTAGTACATGTGATCCTCGGACTTGAGATCATCATAGTATTTTGTGTATGATAAGTTATACTTTGTCATATTCCTTAAGACTTCGGGTATAACAAAGGATATATTCGGGTATAATAAGTTGTACATAGAGATAGTTGAATGATCAACAAAAGATCTACCACTTCCAATAAAGGGAGAGAATGTCTCATGCGATTCGATAAATGAAAACACAGAAATCATTGGCCAAAGTGAAGAGAAAATTAAATACAAGTTTCTAATTTACATTAGAGTTGTGCATTTGAAAATTGAAATGCATGTGATCAAATAAAATAAAACTTGATAGTAATTCCATGTCTTATATTTGATTGGGACATTGTGTGGTACAAGGATTAAATTGTACCGTAACTATTCGCGGAATAGCTTCTTTGTGATCAAATGTTAAAATTCATATTATCTGAAAAGTTGTGAATTGCTAAAGGGGACTTATCCTTATTGTAGAATAAATATATTTATTTATTCTGAATTAAAGGAGTTTAATTCATAATAAATAAATTAGTTATAATTTATTTATTCTACAACCGGTTTAATATAAAGAACCTAAAGGGTCACACCATAAAAGAGAAATATTTATTTTAGAAGTGGATGACATAATGATAATAATAAATTAAGTATATTTAATTTATATTATGGTGATAGAATAAACTAAATAGCTTAATATTTATAATTAAGTATTTTGAGAACACTAATTATAAATTAATAAGAGGAGTCTTATAATTGTTATTATTTAGTTTCTAAATGGTTTAGAAATTAATTAATAAGTAGTAGTAGTATTATAAATAATTAAGTTCTTAAATGGTTTAGGAATTGTAATTATTATAATAAATTAATTTTGTTCCTAATTAGATTATGCGTTAAACTAAAACCTACTCCTAAAAAGTTTAAGAGGGTTGAGCAAGTCTATAAATAAGAGAGGTCTTACTATAGATTGGGGTTACTCACTTTGTTAAAGTATTGGAGAATATTTCATATTTTTCTCTATAATCTAAAAACTAGAAGAGAGAAAATTAGGACTAACAACCCAAAGTTTGGAGAAAAACCTAAATCAACTTCTTCAATCTATATTATCTCTTGGTGAATCACCTTTAAAGGTTGCACGCTTGGGTAGTTGACGTTGATCCTTAGATTCTAATAGGTTGAAAAAGAACGCGAATGATTAAAGGGAAGTAAACTCGTAGTTGTTCAAAAGTTGAATCTACAAAGGTATAATCTATTATCCTTCCTCAATTAATAAGTTTCGTATAAGAAAGACCCTAGAATTTAGATTGTAGAAAAAAATTAAATATGATTTATGTCTGATTCTGTTACACTACATCAATTTGATTGCATGTATGCATAGTTTTTGCAAACCAACATTTTCTTGTCTTGATTCGAATTATCAAGTGAAACAAAGGTACAATGAACAAACCAAGAAAAAGAAGATAGCCCAACTAGGGAGTGCCCCTAGGGTTCGACCCCCCCCCCCCCCCCCCCCCCCAAAACTCGGGCCCCGATCTTAACTTGGTCCAATTAATAATGCCTTCTTGATTCAATTTGAGTAAGTAAGCAAAACAAAGACAAGTTCAACGACATCGAGCAAGAAATGATGGTTACCTAAGGAGTGCCCCTTAGGGGATGCATCTCCTTAGGAGTTTTAAAATGACTTCCAGTTGAATTTAAGTTGGCTTGATAATAGACCGGGAGGACCAAAGTCAAAAGAAAGGTTCAAAAGCGAAGGAAACAACCAAGTGGAAAGAGGGCCTAGGCAGGCACTCCCCTAGGGCCTTCATGACTTGAAGAGCTTCTTAAAAAATCCGAATTCACGACAAAAGAGTAAGAAAAAAACGAAACAAGAAAGAAAGAGCAAGACGAACCGAACGAGGCTCGAACTTACAATTCAGGCCCCCTAGGGTTCGGCCATGGCCTTCCCCGAAGTCTTCCGCCAATGAATCTTTGAGGCATGATATTTTCGTGAAGAAAGAATGAAAGAAAAGTGTGATTCAATCAACAAGGCATCGATTAAATATAAAGGTCGAAGGGGCCTCCGCAAGTTCCTATGCAGAAGACTTATGAAGGCAACTTTCATTGAAAAATGGTCGAGGGATTTGGATTGGTGGCTAGAATGACAGGAGGACCTATACATCACTTATGGCAATGAAGGTTATTTTTGGTATTTGACTTGAAATCACATGTCAATCGCATGACCCAATCATGTGCTAGACACAAGACTACTTATCAGAACATGCCTCCTCTATTGAAGAAAAGGGACTTTTGGTTCTCTCCATACTCCAAGACACAAGAATACTCTCTAAAGCTATGTTTGTTTGCAAAAAACATGTTGGGATGACTATTTACCTTAATTTAATATTACTTTGCACTATTTAATCCTTTGATGAGGGATTATTAAATCCCTTAATGTTAGACTATTAATCTCATAAAGTCATTTAATAGCTTAAAATAAGGGGGACTATTAAATATTAATCCCAAATTTTTCATTAGATTATACAATCCTAGGTAAATAACCTTAGGAATGATAAAAAAAATAGTCCATATGACTATTTAAAAGACTATTAATCCCCTATCATGAAATGAAATAGTCCGAAGTAGTGTTAAATTAATACAAATACTCCAATCACAGGTATATTTTTTGTAAACAAATATAACCTAAGAGTTCTGCCAATGTTGCCTTGGTGATTGTCTACCTGTTCATCTACCCTCTTCGAACTTTCGATCACTCTCGTACTCTTTGTGATTTCTCTACTCAGCTAATTCAAAAGTCGAACGAGGTATGATTTCCTTACCTACACCTAACATAGCTATAATGAACTTCATGTGGTCATGAAATAACTTTTTATCACAACCAAAAAAAAAAAAACAAGTTATGCAATTAAGTAAAAAGTAAACATTAACAAATCCATATTCTGAAGAAAACAATCGTACCAAAAGTACCGTCAGACCGGTGGATTTTTTTATCAAAATCCAGCAAGTGATGAACAACTGGAGCTAGATATACTATGGTCTTGCCAGTCCCAGTAGCTGCATTAACGAGCCTACATTTCAAAAATTCAGAACACATACAAATATACCAAATATCAAAAACCACAAGAAAGGGGCACCAAAATAGTTAATTAAGAAAAGAAAATTCAAAATAGTTAATTACCCGTGTTTTCCAGAGAGAATAACCGGAATTGCCTGAGCCTGGATGTGGGTCGGAACTTCAAAACCCAACTTGGCTGCCAAATAAGAACCATCTATGAAATAATAAAAAAAAAAAGTCTTCTTTTTACAACTAGTGTTTATGTCAATAATTCAAAATAAATTGAAACTGCTTTCAAAAAATTCTAAACAAAGAACATCGGAATTTTAACATAAAAATATCTGCAAAGTAAAATTTTGCACAGAATTTCAAGCTGCAGAACATATATACACACACACACTCAAGAGAGGAAGAAGGAAACCTTTGAGCTCTTTACATAAGGAATGGCGAAGACCGAGACTTTCGAAAGTGCAAGAAGCGAAGACCCGGTTTCCTCCAGAACGCTCATTTATCTTCGTTTTCTTTTCTTCCATTGATTCTTTTTCTGTTCTTTTCTCCATTCTTCAGCTTCTTCTTCGTCTTCAATTGTTTGGTTCCTCCCTTCTCCTTCCTGCTAGGGTTTCTTACAGTGACGTCGTCGTTGTAGTTGTATACCTCCCATGATCCATCCGTCATAGCCCGGCCAACATTAACCGTTGTTTATGGGTTGGACCATAGGGTCGGACCTTCGAAGCCCATTCGTGTTTTCCAAAATATAATAAAAAGAATTTGCTGCATGTAAAAAGAGTTATTTTTTCTCGAATTCTGTTTTACAAAAAGAGTTTAATTTAATTTTTTTTTGTTGGTTTACGAAATCATAATATTCAAAAGTAATGTAAATTTTTTAACTTTTATTAATGCAATAGTTAATATTGCATATTGTTTAAAAAATATTAATAAATACAAAATTATTACTATATTAAACATCTATATATATATTATAAAGTAAGAGGGAGGGTTAACAGCACAAAAAAATGAGTTTTTTCTCTCTCTTTTTATCTTTTAAAAGATAATAATAATTATTTTTTAAAATTAAAATTTATTATTTTAACTCTTTTACCTCTTTTATTAATTTGTAATTTCTCTTTAATATTTTTATATTTATTTTATACACATATTATGTGTCAGAATATTAATATATTATAACGAGAGAGAGGAGAGGGAGAGGGGTGTCAATAAATCTTTGAATAAATCTAGACACACTATTTGTATTAAGTTTTATTTTTTAATAATTAAAATTTATATAATATTTTATATTGTGTTCGAATGTAATAAATATAATATTATCCTTAATCTTTTATTCGGACCAACTTTACGTTTGAGATTTTGGTACATCTCTCAATGTACCGTAAAGGCTCGAATAGTGTGCAAACTTCAACGGAGGTTTGTGTTCCTTTATTTTCTTTATTTATTTTTTTAGAAAATTAATATTTTTATAAGTTAATTTAATATTTTTATAAAATTAAATAAAATTTATTTATAAAAATATTTAATTAATTTATAAAAATATTAATTTTTATATAAAATTAATATTTTCACAAAATTAATCTAATATTTTCACAAAATTAAATAAGGTCCTACTTGTGAAAAAATCGATTCCCTTTATTATTGATAAGTTATCGTTGTTGTTCTGTTTTTCGACCAATTCCATAAAGAGAATGTAAACAACGGGGTATGGAGTAGGCTAGTAGCATGTTTATTTTGCAAAATATTGTCTTTACACAATGCCGGCCATTACTTGGGTAGCTTGATATTGACATGCACTTATTATATATTATTATAAGAATATATTCCCTATATCTTATGAGAAGAGTTTCATTTTAAAATTTATAAATTATTTTTATATTTTTTTTAAATACGTGAGCATTTTTTTAATAATTTTGACAGGATGATAAAATTGTGACCTAAAACTTGAAATGAAAGTTAAGTATCATTGTATACTATTATAATAAAAAAATAAAAATAAAACTATTTTTTTAGAAAAATTGAAATGTCTTTTTACACGTAACAATAGTGTATTATTCTTTGTATTTAATTTTTTAAAAATATAAATATTAAAGTTTTAATTTGTTTATATATGAAGAATTCATTCTATAACATTAAATTATTTGTATAAACAAAATAACCTCAAATTCATTTTTGAACTTATTTACTAGACAATCGAAGTTTGAATGAGCTAAAGTTGGATGGTTTAAATTTGAACTAAAAATTTATAACATAATCTCCTAAAAATATTACACCCTCCGTCCCATAGAAAGATTTTAATTTTGTAAATTAATATACTATTAAAAATATTTTTGAATTCATGTTTATCTTTAAAAATAATAAATTGCGAGTTTAATGGTGATAAAATTAATTATGATGGAAAACAAACTTTAGTAGATTATGAAATTTTATCGTGCCATCACAAAAAAAAGATAACTATTTTTGTCGAACTAAAAACGTGATTATTTTTGTAAAACGGATGGAGTATTACTTGTATTTAAATATAAATATTGATGTTATTACCGGTACAAATTCCATTGTTAATTTACAAAGTGAAAACAGCCATTTAATTTCTTGTTAAAAGATTCCATCCATTGTGTTGATTTTAATGGAATTGTTGGATTTAATTATGTGAACTCAACTCAATGTGATTGAATGCAATAGTATTATTATTCTCCAGCCCAGATGCATGATCATCTAGCTAGGCTACTACAATGTTTGTTTATATAAGAGATTAATTATATTCGAGGAAGAAAAGAAGTTGGTTGAGAAAGGGAGGGAATTTAAGGCGGTCGTTGCATGTCTCCATCTTAATTTGTTTCACATTATTGGCAGGTATTGTGGGGAGGAGGAGGATATATATATTCCAAGGAATCTAGCGTGGGGGTGATGGACCTTTGATTAGCTTACCCATTTTGACGACTTCAAGACTTTTGCCAAACTTCCAACCATTTAATACCATTCCAATAAATTACTCCAATATGTAGCATTAATTTCATTTTTCCATTTTAAGAAGTATAAATGAAATGAAAAAAAAAACATTATAACTAAAAATGATAATATATTTTGAAAATAAATAAAAATGTTGAATACCTATCATAATGCTGCGTTTTAGATTTAAAAAATAGAATGGACGAAGGAATAAAATAATTTTAAGGTATTTTAGGTATATAGTTGATTGTCGGTAAAAGTAAATAATAGAATCGAGATCAACTATAAGACAAAAATAAAGCATTAGGTTTAACTCTTTTTTGGACAGCTAATTTGTTCCGCTTATTGAGCAGGGTTTTATGGTCTGTCCATGACCTAAGAATGCCAATCACACATATTTATTTAATTTGAATGAATTTTATTCTACCATCTCTCACATGAAATAAAAATAAAATAGATGAAATGAATTTTTATTCAATTTGAATAATTTATCCTTCAAAATGATCATCTAATACACTATTTTTTATTATATTTATTTTGTCATTTCATTTCCTCAATTTAAACGTAATATAAATAATTTTTTTTAATTTTTGCTTTTCCTTTTTTGTACATGCCAACAAAGTATACTTGGGAGCTATGTATAGCATGTGCACGGCTATTTATTTTTGTTTTTGTAGCTAAAAGAGGTGGGGGGCTGAAAATACAATGAACCTGAAACATAGCACCACGTATCCAAATCATAAATAAATGTCCACGGCGTCTCGTGAATTACATTCACAATTAAACCCAAATGATTTTAAAGCATTACAGCTCACTTTCCCTTACCTACCCATAAAAAAGCAATATTCTTTAAAAATTAATATTTTTATAAATAAATAAAAATCATATAAAAAATATGATCTATATTTATAATAACGATATTGACCATCGCTATAAGTATATAGTGATAATTTATATATAAAAATATCAAAAAACTCTATAAAAATATCACTTCCCTACTCTCTTTTTTATCATGATTTTCATATATCCTCTAAAATAAAAATTCAATTATTATAATTTTTTATGCAACGATTATTATAAAATTTTATTGAAGTGTAAAAGAGGAAAAAAGTGAGAGAGTCCTGCTCTATCGATGGAGAGTATATAATTCGATTATACATAATGATAATTGTTCTGTTAAAATTTATAAATATAAAAATATTTGTTCTCATTTTGTCTAATTACTTGAAAAGTCATAATGAACTCACGAAATATAGCGAGCGAGTGAGTGACATTAGCTAATTTTTATTTTGGGAGGAAAGGGGTGGGTGATTAATAATAAATAAAATATAAAAAATTATTTTACAATCTTAAAATATAGTCACGTAATATTCAAAATTACTGGATAACTTTTCGGTCACTGCAACTCTTCTCGTCTTTTATTTAATTAATTAATGTTACCCTTTTCGTAGCTTTTCTTTTGCCCACGGAGTGTACTTTGGGTGTCATTTTTCAAACCCACCTTTAATTCACACTCTACCGGGCTAGGCTAGATATGTACTATCATGTAGTACTTAATTTTAAATTGTTGTTATATATTTCTCTTTTAAAATATAATATTATTATTAATTTTTTAAAATTAATTTAAATTATTATTAAATTTAAAATTAATATAAATTTTAAATTTTTTATCAAAATAATGATAAATATTATAATTAAAATGATTATATATTTAATTTGTTCTAAATAATTATAAATAAGAAATCAAGATAATTTGTTGTTGAGTAGCTAGAGATTAACATAATGTTTCGAAAGGAAAGAGAAGAAGAAGAGAGATTAACATAACAATATTTATATGGAATTAATATTTTTATAAGATAAAATAAATTTTATCTTTGAAAATTTTAAATTAATTTGTAAAAATATCAAAAAAAAAATATGCAATTGTATGTTTACACGTATAGTGATTTTGGTGAAATTTTTTGAGGAGGGTATTCTAATTAAAAAGCTTTATAAGACTCTAAATAATTGCACAAATAATAATAGATATTCTCACTTTTAGCGGTGGTAATAATTTATTAATATTGTATTCTGAGTTATTAAAATATTCTTTGTACAATCTTGAGAATGCATAAACAATTAATTAAAAAAATCAAGGTGCACTCATGGCCCACTTATTTACGTATTTTTTAAGGAGAATTAATATTATTGTATTAGTATTGCACAGTGTCTCATATTATTGATCTGATAACGTGGTTATTGCACAATATTCACCAATAATTAATGATACACAGTATTTTATATTATTGATTTAATAATTGTCATTGCACTGTATTTTATATCATCGAGCCAATAATACTATTGCACTGTATTAAATCAAATAATTGTCACAGTAGCAAATACACATAAAATTATATTATTAAATTTATAATTGTTAATAACGTGTTTTTTATATTATTGTTGAATTATTATTATCATTTTTGTAACATTACCTTAACTATTGTATTATTAGTGACTATTATTATTATTACATGTGAATAGTATGTGAACCCTCTGTGGGGGCCACATGAATTGGTAAAGAATGGCAAACAGCGTGCGCTGCCACTTTTTAAAATTAGGCTAGCGCACGCTAGCAACACACCTACACAGTGCACTCCTCTCTATTATAAATAGTTTGCTCAGCTTAATAGAAAAATTACACCTAAAACATAAAGTTTTTCTGTAAGTATTTTGTGAGTTTTATCTGAGAATAGTAAGGTTATTTTGAATGTTTATAAATCAAAAGAAGTGCAAAAAAATTTCAAGTAAGTATTTTATTAAATAGTAGTAATTGCACAAATATCTATTTCACACGGTATTCACACATCTTCCTTTATAAGACCCTTATTCATAAATTTTATCTTTGAAAATTTTAAATTAATTTGTAAAAATATCAAAAAAAAAATATGCAATTGTATGTTTACACGTATAGTGATTTTGGTGAAATTTTTTGAGGAGGGTATTCTAATTAAAAAGCTTTATAAGACTCTAAATAATTGCACAAATAATAATAGATATTCTCACTTTTAGCGGTGGTAATAATTTATTAATATTGTATTCTGAGTTATTAAAATATTCTTTGTACAATCTTGAGAATGCATAAACAATTAATTAAAAAAATCAAGGTGCACTCATGGCCCACTTATTTACGTATTTTTTAAGGAGAATTAATATTATTGTATTAGTATTGCACAGTGTCTCATATTATTGATCTGATAACGTGGTTATTGCACAATATTCACCAATAATTAATGATACACAGTATTTTATATTATTGATTTAATAATTGTCATTGCACTGTATTTTATATCATCGAGCCAATAATACTATTGCACTGTATTAAATCAAATAATTGTCACAGTAGCAAATACACATAAAATTATATTATTAAATTTATAATTGTTAATAACGTGTTTTTTATATTATTGTTGAATTATTATTATCATTTTTGTAACATTACCTTAACTATTGTATTATTAGTGACTATTATTATTATTACATGTGAATAGTATGTGAACCCTCTGTGGGGGCCACATGAATTGGTAAAGAATGGCAAACAGCGTGCGCTGCCACTTTTTAAAATTAGGCTAGCGCACGCTAGCAACACACCTACACAGTGCACTCCTCTCTATTATAAATAGTTTGCTCAGCTTAATAGAAAAATTACACCTAAAACATAAAGTTTTTCTGTAAGTATTTTGTGAGTTTTATCTGAGAATAGTAAGGTTATTTTGAATGTTTATAAATCAAAAGAAGTGCAAAAAAATTTCAAGTAAGTATTTTATTAAATAGTAGTAATTGCACAAATATCTATTTCACACGGTATTCACACATCTTCCTTTATAAGACCCTTATTTGAGAATATTTATTTTAAAAAGCTTTTTTAGAAAAAATTATTATTATTTTTGAAGTTATTATTTTACACTACAAAAATTTATATTATATAAATAATTTTGATAGTTCATAATATATGAGTTATCATACACCTTGAAATTTATATGTGGTAATTACTAATTATATTATAAAAATATAGGTTGATCAATCTCATTTTTATCAATATCCAGTCACGTGATAAAGTAAATGATACCATATTTTTCATCTTTCATTATTCAAACTTACTACGGTAAGGGATATCATTTTTTTTATACTCTTAAACTTACTATGGTAAGTATTGTTCAGTAAAACTTCTGAAATGATCATAGTTTTCTTAATAGTTACGCTTCATTTAATATCATTTCAATTGAATCTTCCTATTTACTTAGACCTTTCTATTGAACTTCAATCGTTCTTTTGAAATATGGATCTTGAATATCGTTCTTGAATTTGAGTCCACATCATGTTGATTATTTGGACATTGTTTGAATCTGCACAAAGTAAAATTATAAATTTTCGATATTTATTGTTATTCATGTTTCTTCTGTTCATCAATTATATCTCTGTTGTTATTTTAATTATCAATAATCAAATTGTTGTTAATATATGTGGTCTGGTGCACAGGTTGGATAAGGGCGTTGTTCGGTTAAAGACGATATATTTGATGGTATGTCTTTTTGGGCACGTGGGTGAATGTTCTCTTCGGTCTGTAGTACAAAGATGAACTATTGTTTGATATGATTATGACCAAAGACTGAATACTGGTATGATCATGATCGTTGGTGTTATATTTGAATATATTTGGTCGTAGTGTAAAGATGAACTGTTGACTTGCATGATTATGACCATAAACTGTGAGTTTGTATTATCATTGTCGACGCCGGGATTTTCGTTCGTCTCGTTTTTTATTTATTAAAAATGTCCCTTTCCAATTTTAGCCTTTTGAATTAAATGTGATTTTGAAAAGGGTCGGCTTAGTGTCGACGGGTTTTGAAAGATCGATTTTTTATGAGCCAATTGACCAGAGTCGCCAGTTGGTATATTTGAAATGGATGTACCAACTCATCCGAATTTGTTTTCGTAATCGCTGGCTCATATGTGACTCCGATTAATTGGTCCGCAAACCGAGATTCATAGAGTTCGGGGGCTTGCTTAAGCAAGGGGAAGGTGTTAGGCACCCCCCGACTTCCGTGCAACACGGTTACCGCAATCTTGATATTTTCCTATCCTTTTTAAATCCTAAAATGTGTGGTTTGCGTGTGGGTGCGTGCGTGCCTAGATGAATGTTTGTGGTGCGTTTTGCATAAAAGTTCGCTTTTATTTTTATATGGCAAAAGTGTTATCTGGAAAGTGTTTTGGACGTTCTTTGACCCAAATGACGAGGCTTCGCTTTTTATAAGAAAGATTGATTTTAATTTCGAAAGCGTTGAGGGTTTTTTATTTAGATGTCATTTTAGAAAACAATAGTTTTAAACTTTTGTCAAATAGGAATCGAGACTATACATTGCCTTCTAACAGTTAATATAAATAAATCGAGGGCAACTTCTAGAACTCTTTAACCCTATGCACAAAGTTTAATGAAAACATTTATTTATTTGCAAAATCGTTTTTTGTGACGTTTTAAAACCAACTAAAGCCTATTCATCAATTATGGATTAAAGTTTACCAAAACACTTAACCCTTAAACCTCGTGAATCTAATATCCTAAATTTGCTTGATTTTATAAAATCTTCATTATTTGCCTTATTTTGAAAACCATTTTTTCGTGTCGTAAATTAAAACATACATCCCAAAACGTGTCGGGGTTATCTACGGGCATGTAAGCCATCCAGACAACCCCAAACACCCACAATCACATATTTCATTATTTTCACGGGGCCTTAACCCGAACACGCATTTGTGTCGTTTTAAGGCCCGATATTACAAAACACACATCCATGGACTCTACATCATGATTACACATACCCAAAACGTCCATCATCGGGATTCGACCGCTAGGATCTCCTCCCTAGGCTCACAATCATTCAAAACGCTACATAACTCGTACAACAACCAAATCTAACCACGCTAAACAACTACGATGCTATATAAATCGTAAATCACACAAAACCAACACTACAACTATTTAAAAACTTCCAATGAACGATATATCCCCGTACGGATGTCATCGGGGCGTTAGGAGGAGATTATGTTCCAATGGAACCCTCGCTAACGACCCCTAACCCACGGATCATCATCCACACAACAACAAACTACATCACAAACTCAAAAAAACACAACATCCATACATCAATATAAACAAAAAAACATCAAAAGAACACTCCTTTTTCACCTTGTGATGAACCGAAACGAGCTTTTATTCCAAGATATAGCAAACCCACAAGAATACTCAACTATCTAGCACACAAAGTGAGATTTCCCTCAAGTTTTGATCCAACCCGAGCTCCCTCTCCTTCTTCCTCGCGATTTTCTCTCTCTAAAATCCTAAAATTTCTTCTCTCCTCAAGCTCTCGGGTGGAAATTGTGACGCCCCCAAATCTGGGCCCACACAGCCCAAACTTGAGTCGTCAAAATACTACAACAAAATTATTACAACAAAGCACAACGTACAACAATACAGTGTATAATAATACACAACTAAGTCTTCACTATTATTGCCACACTATTTTACAAAACGTGAAGACTATGATAACTATTCCTCGGACCCTCACTCCATTCCCCGGCTAGACCCTGTTATGTTTTCATCTCCTGTTGAAAAACAATGGAACAAAAGAAAGGGTGAGCTCAAATAGCCCAGTAAAGAATATCATGACTAAGATAATGATGAATAAATTATCATTAGTCTTCAACAGTTGAGTTCTTGATAGAATACAATAGACTACAAGGTTTATATCAAAAACTGCAGTTAAATTCTTAAACAACGTTCAGATCAATAATAGCAGCGGAATGAGTAATCTATTAGAAGAATAATGCAGACTATAATGTCCACTCGGTTCTCTTTTTAGGAAAAACATCATCAACTTTTATCATCTGAAATATCATTAGTCAAGATAATACAAATTCACAGTTCCTGATCATAATCATGCAGATCAACAGTTCATCTTTGCACTACGGGCCAAAGACATTCAATATAACACCAACGGTCATGATTATACCAGATTCAGCCTTTGGTCATAATCATACCACACAACAGTTCATCTTTGCACTACGGGCCAAAGAGAACATTCACCACGTGCCATAAAAGACACCGAACAGATGTATCGCCTTTAACCTATTATATCGCCTTTAACCTATCATCTGTTCAACAAATATATCACATCTGTGCCCCCCGCCACAGATATTCACAACAGCTTGATTTTTGGATGATTAGAATGATATAAATGATGAACAGAAGAAATAGGATAACAATAAGTATCGGAAGTTTACTTTGTACAGATTCAAATAATGTCCAAATTGTCAACATGATGTGGAGTGAAATTTAAAAATGATATTCAAGATCCACAGTTCAGAATAACGGTTACAATTCAATAGAAAGGTTCACGTAAATAGGAAGGTTCAATTGAAATAATGAAGTTCAACTATTATGGAACATATAATATTTTCAGGAATTATAGAAGCAATAGTTCCATAATAAATCTCGATTTAGGAGTATGAAAGAAAATAATATCCCTTACCGTAGCAGGTTTGATTAACAAAAGGTGAAGGAAATTAATACAAAGGGTTATTCACCAACAGGCGGCAATCCGCTCCGTAAGGTTATTCCCACAATTTAATAGAATTTGAGTACAAAGAGTTATTCACCAAACAGGCGGCAATCCGCTCCGTAAGGTTATTCCCACAATTTAATAGAATTTGAGTACAAAGAGTTATTCACCAAACAGGCGGCAATCCGCTCCGTAAGGTTATTCTCAGAGATTAATAATGAATGAATACGAAAGGTTATTCACCAACAGGCGGCAATCCGCTCCGTAAGGTTATTCCCACAATTTAATACATGGAAATAAAATGCACGTCTTATGAGTAAGGAAGAAACAATATTATTATCGAGAATCAAATAATGATAATCCCTTACCATAGTACGTTTGAATAATGGAAGATGAAAAAGATGGTATCCCTTACCGTAACACGTGACTGGATATTGATTTAAATGAGGTTGATTAACTTGAACAGTACACGTATACTTATAGATCTTCACAAATACTCAAGATGACTTAAGCACACTTAGAGAGAACTTTCACAAGAAGTATTTAGAGAGAGAAAGAAAGAACAAGTAAGGAAGTTTATGAAAAATCCTTAAGTTAAGGCTTCTGTTTATAGCCAAAAATCTCATCATTCATTTAATCTAAACCATTCATTTAAAGATCATCTTTTAATCTACACCATCCATTTCAAATATTATATTATCTTTAATCTACACCATTCATTTCATATCACCTAATAATCACCTAACTTTATATTATAAACAAATCAATTTAATTATTCAACAATAATTCACACTTTAATCTACACCATTCATTTCATATTACCTAATAATCACCTAACTTTATATTATAAACAAATCAATTCAATTATTCAACAATAATTCACACTTTAATCTACACCATTCATTTCATATCACCTAATAATCACCTAACTTTATATTATAAACAAATAACTTTATCAATTCAATTATTATGACTAATTGTTATAAATACAGTATAGTTAGCTCTTAGATATCCAGTCAATAAATTAATGAAATACAACTGTTTAAATAACATCATAATAGAGATAACAATAATGTAAAATAAAGCATACGTTACTGTGTAATGACAATTATTGATTCAATAATGTGAATTACTGTGCATATGTTACTGTGACAATTATTAGGTTCAATAATTTTAAAAACAGTGCAACAACAATTATTGACTCAATGATATAAAATACAGTGTAATGACAATTATTAAATCAATAATGCAAAATACTGTGTAACAACAATTATTGAATTGATAATATAAAATATTATGCAGTGACAATTATCGATGAAATGATGCGTAACAGTTACGGTGTCAATTATCAGACCAATAATATGAGACACTATGCAATACCGTGTGTTACTGTAGAGTACCGTGTGCTACAGAAAATACCATAAACTACCGTATGCTACTATTCTTTTATCACCGGTATTTTAACAGTTCCGTTGACTATTTTTATTTAAAAAGGTTACTTCTGTCGTTTTCTATATCCGACAAATATTCCGTTGTGGGGTCCACCAATAATTTATTATTTCGGCGCCGTCGTACGGCACGAATATTCCCCGACCAAACGAATATTCCCCGACAAAGCGAATATTGTCCGACAAAATAAAATTTGCACATAACATCCTTAACTTTCAATTTTGTTAATTTAACCACTTACTGTTTCAAAAAAATATATATGAAGAAAAATTAAATTTTGTATTTCATAAAATTCGGGGTCTTACAACCTCCCCTCCTTATGAAATTTCGTCCCCGAAATTGACGTACCTGACATATCGAAGAGGTAAGGATACTTTGATTTCATCTCAGATTCTAGCTCCCAGGTCATTTCCTCAGTATCTTGGTTCCTCCATAAAACCTTAACTTGAGGTATAACCTTTGAGCGTAGGATCTGCTCCTTCTTATCCAGGATCTTAACAGGTACCTCCTCGTATGTTAAATCCTCTGCTATAACGTCTGGTTCTAACTCAATGACGTGGTTTGGGTCCTTCACATATTTACGTAACATAGATATGTGAAAAACGTTATGGATGCGAGACATACTTGGTGGTAGGGCTAGTCTGTAGGCTACGGTTCCTATTCGATCGAGGATTTCAAATGGGCCAATAAATCGAGGGTTAAGTTTTCCTCTCTTTCCGAATCTCGTAACTCCTTTCCATGGAGAAACACGTAAGAATACATGATCTCCGACGTTGAATCTCTCATCTCTCCGATGAAGATCGGCATAACTCTTTTGTCGTTCTTGTGCTGTCTGTATTCGTTGTCGGATCATTTGGATCTTTTCGGTCGTCAAGCGTACCAACTCGGGTCCCAACAATTTTGCTTCTCCTACCTCATTCCAACATATTGGAGAGCGACACTTCCTTCCATACAATGCCTCGAATGGAGCCATGCCTATGCTTGCTTGGTAACTGTTGTTGTAAGAAAATTCCACCAACGGCAAGTACTTATCCCAACTTCCTTTGAAGTCTAATACACAAAGTCTCAAAAGATCTTCGAGGGTCTGGATCGTCCTTTCCGATTGTCCGTCCGTTTGAGGATGGTATGCAGAACTAAAACGTAGTTCAGTGCCCATAGCTTTTTGTAGACTGATCCAAAAGCGTGAAGTGAATCTAGCATCTCGATCATAAACTATGGAAACTGGCATGCCATGCAATCTCACGATCTCATTTATGTACATACCGGCAAGACGTTCAAGTGAAAAGTTTTCTCGTATAGGCAAGAAATGAGCAGATTTGGTCAATCTATCTACGATCACCCAAATTGCATCTAAGCCTTGAGAAACTTTTGGAAGACCCGTCACGAAGTCCATATTGATGTGTTCCCACTTCCATTCGGGAACTTCAAGTGATTGTAATGGACCTTTAGGAACTTGATGCTCTGCCTTGACACGTTGACAAGTTAGGCACCTTGAGATAAACTCCGCAATCTCTCTTTTCATATTGTTCCACCAAAATGTATGTCGAAGATCTCGATACATCTTGGTACCTCCTGGGTGGATTGCAAACGGCGTGTTGTGTGCCTCCATCATGATTTTATGCTTTAATTCAGGATCGTTAGGAACACAGAGTCGAGAGTTGACTCGAAGTATTCCTTTCTCGTCGATTCTTGCTTCGAAAATGGCACCTTCTTGTACTTTCTTTATCATGTTTATCAGTTCCGGATCGGTAGCTTGAGCAGCTTTAATTTTATCGATTAAAGTTGGTTCTACTCGCACGTGAGCAATCTTCGAGTGGGTCCCTGGTGTCTTTAGCTCTATCTCCATCTTTTGCAAGTCGTACAAAATACACTTTTGTGTTGTCAGCAGTGCACTTGTACTTGCATAAGATTTTCTGCTCAAAGCGTCAGCTACAACGTTCGCCTTTCCCGGGTGATACTGGATTGTGTGGTCATAATCCTTTAACAGCTCAAGCCAACGTCGTTGTCGCATGTTGAGTTCCTTCTGGGTGAAGAAATACTTGAGACTTTTATGATCCGTATAGATATCCACTTTTTCTCCGTACAAGTAGTGTCTCCAGATCTTCAACGCGAAAACGACTGCTGCCAACTCTAGATCATGAGTAGGATAATTTTTCTCATAATCTTTGAGTTGTCGAGAGGCGTAGGCTATAACCTTTCCATGTTGCATAAGGACACAGCCTAGACCTTTGTCAGAAGCATCGCTGTAGATAACAAATTCTCCTGATCCTGATGGTATGGTCAGAACAGGAGCTGAAACCAGTCTCTTCTTGAGTTCTTGGAAACTTTTCTCGCATTCCTCGCTCCATATGAATTTTGTACTAGAACGAATGATACCGATATCTAATAATTAAACTTTTAACTCTTGGCGTTCTATGAGAGCCATTCGGTATGGGGCTTTGGAAATGGGCTTGGTACCGAGTTCAAGATCAATACAAAATTCATTTTCACGGTTTGGGGTAAGCTAGGAAGTTCCTCAGGAAAAACGTCAGAAAACTCATTAACAATGAGGATATCATTCAAGTTTGACGTATTTTTGTTCAAATCAGTGACATGAGCTAAAAAGGCTTGACATCCGTTTTTCAATAAACGAATGGCTTTATGGCTAGAAATAACAGTTATAGATTTCAATGGTTTAGTTGCTTGAATTTTGCATGACAGGTTGATTAGGAATATGAAAACTAATAATCTTATGAAAACAATCAATTTTAGCATGATGGGTAGTCAACCAATCAATTCCTAAAATCACATCAAATTCACGCATGTCCAAAGAAATAAGGTCAACAGGTAATGTGAGGTTGTTGATTTAAACTAGACAAGATTTATAGACAGTAGATGTAATGGTCATTTCCCCCAATGAGGTTTCAACTGATAAGACAAGATTTAAGTTTTCAATAGTCAAATTTAAACGTTGAGTACATATAGGTGAGATAAAGGAATGGATAGAGCCAGTATCTAATATGACATAGACTTCACGAGAATTTATGAATAGCTTACCGGTTATCACCTCATTCGGTTTCTTGACTGTTATCGTCAAATCGAATCCCGAATACTTCATTCGGATCTTCACGTATTTCAACCATGGGAATACCACTGAATAATTTTCTAGCAAACTGTTTCTCGGGTTCATCAACTTCATCAGTAGTAAGGTACCAATGATTTCCATTAAAATAGTATTTTCGATAGACTGCAGTTTCCACGATAGTGACTAACTTAACCTGAATTCCTCTAAATTGTAACGCCCAAAAGTATAGAAACATCATTTTTAAATAATCTTGAAAATCATAGCTGGAACACCATAAATCCCAAAGACTAATATGAAAAGTCCATATATTCTGATCCTTTGTTATAGAGCATAACCAGGTGATATCACTCTCCCAATTAGTGAGTAAATTAAAGGCAATAATTTCCGCAAGTTCGTTACTTCCTTTAATTGCTTCTAAGAATGGATCTGGAACGACTGTAGCAGAGCTTTCACCTTCATCCTTACTGGATAGAACACGCATAATTTTTGCCTTAGGCAAATGATTCAACTCTGAGTTTGTAAGAAGATTATTCGTCGCCTCTTGTTTTGCAGCTACATTTGTTTCGGTAATTTCATAGTTAACCTCCTGATTTCCAGATGCCATAATTAACTGTGGTCACAAAATAAATGTTAGTTCAAATAAACTGACTCATCTCTTCATGTTCCTACATTCAAATCGATTCATTAGATAAAAAATAAATCTAATTTAGGTAGGACACACTAGTGATTGATTCTATTCGTCTCTCCCCTCCTAGTTCTAACCCCAGATCTCCATTAAAGACCATATCCCTAAGCTCTGATACCAACTGTGACGCCCCCAAATCTGGGCCCACACAGCCCAAACTTGAGTCGTCAAAATACTACAACAAAATTATTACAACAAAGCACAACGTACAACAATACAGTGTATAATAATACACAACTAAGTCTTCACTATTATTGCCACACTATTTTACAAAACGTGAAGACTATGATAACTATTCCTCGGACCCTCACTCCATTCCCCGGCTAGACCCTGTTATGTTTTCATCTCCTGTTGAAAAACAATGGAACAAAAGAAAGGGTGAGCTCAAATAGCCCAGTAAAGAATATCATGACTAAGATAATGATGAATAAATTATCATTAGTCTTCAACAGTTGAGTTCTTGATAGAATACAATAGACTACAAGGTTTATATCAAAAACTGCAGTTAAATTCTTAAACAACGTTCAGATCAATAATAGCAGCGGAATGAGTAATCTATTAGAAGAATAATGCAGACTATAATGTCCACTCGGTTCTCTTTTTAGGAAAAACATTATCAACTTTTATCATCTGAAATATCATTAGTCAAGATAATACAAATTCACAGTTCCTGATCATAATCATGCAGATCAACAGTTCATCTTTGCACTACGGGCCAAAGACATTCAATATAACACCAACGGTCATGATTATACCAGATTCAGCCTTTGGTCATAATCATACCACACAACAGTTCATCTTTGCACTACGGGCCAAAGAGAACATTCACCACGTGCCATAAAAGACACCGAACAGATGTATCGCCTTTAACCTATTATATCGCCTTTAACCTATCATCTGTTCAACAAATATATCACATCTGTGCCCCCGGCCACAGATATTCACAACAGCTTAATTTTTGGATGATTAGAATGATATAAATGATGAACAGAAGAAATAGGATAACAATAAGTATCGGAAGTTTACTTTGTACAGATTCAAATAATGTCCAAATTGTCAACATGATGTGGAGTGAAATTTAAAAATGATATTCAAGATCCACAGTTCAGAATAACGGTTACAATTCAATAGAAAGGTTCACGTAAATAGGAAGGTTCAATTGAAATAATGAAGTTCAACTATTATGGAACATATAATATTTTCAGGAATTATAGAAGCAATAGTTCCATAATAAATCTCGATTTAGGAGTATGAAAGAAAATAATATCCCTTACCGTAGCAGGTTTGATTAACAAAAGGTGAAGGAAATTAATACAAAGGGTTATTCACCAACAGGCGGCAATCCGCTCCGTAAGGTTATTCCCACAATTTAATAGAATTTGAGTACAAAGAGTTATTCACCAAACAGGCGGCAATCCGCTCCGTAAGGTTATTCCCACAATTTAATAGAATTTGAGTACAAAGAGTTATTCACCAAACAGGCGGCAATCCGCTCCGTAAGGTTATTCTCAGAGATTAATAATGAATGAATACGAAAGGTTATTCACCAACAGGCGGCAATCCGCTCCGTAAGGTTATTCCCACAATTTAATACATGGAAATAAAATGCACGTCTTATGAGTAAGGAAGAAATAATATTATTATCGAGAATCAAATAATGATAATCCCTTACCATAGTACGTTTGAATAATGGAAGATGAAAAAGATGGTATCCCTTACCGTAACACGTGACTGGATATTGATTTAAATGAGGTTGATTAACTTGAACAGTACACGTATACTTATAGATCTTCACAAATACTCAAGATGACTTAAGCACACTTAGAGAGAACTTTCACAAGAAGTATTTAGAGAGAGAAAGAAATAACAAGTAAGGAAGTTTATGAAAAATCCTTAAGTTAAGGCTTCTATTTATAGCCAAAAATCTCATCATTCATTTAATCTAAACCATTCATTTAAAGATCATCTTTTAATCTACACCATCCATTTCAAATATTATATTATCTTTAATCTACACCATTCATTTCATATCACCTAATAATCACCTAACTTTATATTATAAACAAATCAATTTAATTATTCAACAATAATTCACACTTTAATCTACACCATTCATTTCATATTACCTAATAATCACCTAACTTTATATTATAAACAAATCAATTCAATTATTCAACAATAATTCACACTTTAATCTACACCATTCATTTCATATCACCTAATAATCACCTAACTTTATATTATAAACAAATAACTTTATCAATTCAATTATTATGACTAATTGTTATAAATACAGTATAGTTAGCTCTTAGATATCAAGTCAATAAATTAATGAAATACAACTGTTTAAATAACATCATAATAGAGATAACAATAATGTAAAATAAAGCATACGTTACTGTGTAATGACAATTATTGATTCAATAATGTGAATTACTGTGCATATGTTACTGTGACAATTATTAGGTTCAATAATTTTAAAAACAGTGCAACAACAATTATTGACTCAATGATATAAAATACAGTGTAATGACAATTATTAAATCAATAATGCAAAATACTGTGTAACAACAATTATTGAATTGATAATATAAAATATTATGCAGTGACAATTATCGATGAAATGATGCGTAACAGTTACGGTGTCAATTATCAGACCAATAATATGAGACACTATGCAATACCGTGTGTTACTGTAGAGTACCGTGTGCTACAGAAAATACCATAAACTACCGTATGCTACTATTCTTTTATCACCGGTATTTTAACAGTTCCGTTGACTATTTTTATTTAAAAAGGTTACTTCTGTCGTTTTCTATATCCGACAAATATTCCGTTGTGGGGTCCACCAATAATTTATTATTTCGGCGCCGTCGTACGGCACGAATATTCCCCGACCAAACGAATATTCCCCGACAAAGCGAATATTGTCCGACAAAATAAAATTTGCACATAACATCCTTAACTTTCAATTTTGTTAATTTAACCACTTACTGTTTCAAAAAAATATATATGAAGAAAAATTAAATTTTGTATTTCATAAAATTCGGGGTCTTACAGAAATGGCGATCTATAGCCATTTCCAGGCAGCCGCAGATGCATCTGCGGCTGGCCGCATATCCATCTGCGGCTGGGCGGCTGGCCGCCTGCGCCGTTTCCTCGGCTGCCGTGTGCCGTCTCCTCGAGCCGTGCGAACCTCGAAACTCGTTTTGGCCGCAGATGCATCCGCGGCTGTCTGGCTGGCTTTTCTCGGTTTTCGTGCCACGCGGTCCTAATTCGCCAATTTCTGCGGTATTATTTTGGGAGGCTGTATTTTTGCAGTCCGGAACTCCCTGGGAAACGTGTCATATTGTTCTGGGAGGCTAGTTCGGAGGGTTACGACTTGATGTAGCTTTTGACAATTGTGCCTGTCTTTCAGGGGGCGCTGCCCCCTACCCCCCCGCCAGCTCTGTGACGCCCCCAAATCTGGGCCCACACAGCCCAAACTTGAGTCGTCAAAAGACTACAACAAAATTATTACAACAAAGCACAACGTACAACAATACAGTGTATAATAATACACAACTAAGTCTTCACTATTATTGCCACACTATTTTACAAAACGTGAAGACTATGATAACTATTCCTCGGACCCTCACTCCATTCCCCGGCTAGACCCTGTTATGTTTTCATCTCCTGTTGAAAAACAATGGAACAAAAGAAAGGGTGAGCTCAAATAGCCCAGTAAAGAATATCATGACTAAGATAATGACGAATAAATTATCATTAGTCTTCAACAGTTGAGTTCTTGATAGAATACAATAGACTACAAGGTTTATATCAAAAACTGCAGTTAAATTCTTAAACAACGTTCAGATCAATAATAGCAGCGGAATGAGTAATCTATTAGAAGAATAATGCAGACTATAATGTCCACTCGGTTCTCTTTTTAGGAAAAACATCATCAACTTTTATCATCTGAAATATCATTAGTCAAGATAATACAAATTCACAGTTCCTGATCATAATCATGCAGATCAACAGTTCATCTTTGCACTACGGGCCAAAGATATTCAATATAGCACCAACGGTCATGATTATACCAGATTCAGCCTTTGGTCATAATCATACCAATCAACAGTTCATCTTTGCACTACGGGCCAAAGAGAACATTCACCACGTGCCATAAAAGACACCGAACAGATGTATCGCCTTTAACCTATTATATCGCCTTTAACCTATCATCTGTTCAACAAATATATCACATCTGTGCCCCCGGCCACAGATATTCACAACAGCTTGATTTTTGGATGATTAGAATGATATAAATGATGAACAGAAGAAATAGGATAACAATAAGTATCGGAAGTTTACTTTGTACAGATTCAAATAATGTCCAAATTGTCAACATGATGTGGAGTGAAATTCAAGATCCACAGTTCAGAATAACGGTTACAATTCAATAGAAAGGTTCACGTAAATAGGAAGGTTCAGTTGAAATAATGAAGTTCAACTATTATGGAACATATAATATTTTCAGGAATTATAGAAGCAATAGTTCCATAATAAATTTCGATTTAGGAGTATGAAAGAAAATAACATCCCTTACCGTAGCAGGTTTGATTAACAAAAGGTGAAGGAAATTAATACAAGGGTTATTCACCAACAGGCGGCAATCCGCTCCGTAAGGTTATTCCCACAATTTAATAGAATTTGAGTACAAAGAGTTATTCACCAAACAGGCGGCAATCCGCTCCGTAAGGTTATTCTCAGAGATTAATAATGAATGAATACGAAAGGTTATTCACCAACAGGCGGCAATCCGCTCCGTAAGGTTATTCCCACAATTTAATAGAATTTGAGTACAAAGAGTTATTCACCAAACAGGCGGCAATCCGCTCCGTAAGGTTATTCTCAGAGATTAATAATGAATGAATACGAAAGGTTATTCACCAACAGGCGGCAATCCGCTCCGTAAGGTTATTCCCACAATTTAATACATGGAAATAAAAGGCACGTCTTATGAGTAAGGAAGAAACAATATTATTATCGAGAATCAAATAATGATAATCCCTTACCATAGTATGTTTGAATAATGGAAGATGAAAAAGATGGTATCCCTTACCTCAACACGTGACTGGATATTGATTTAAATGAGGTTGATTAACTTGAACAGTACACGTATACTTATAGATCTTCACAAATACTCAAGATGACTTAAACACACTTGGAGAGAACTTTCACAAGAAGTATTTAGAGAGAGAAAGAAAGAACAAGTAAGGAAGTTTATGAAAAATCCTTAAGTTAAGGCTTCTATTTATAGCCAAAAATCTTATCATTCATTTAATCTAAACCATTCATTTAAAGATCATCTTTTAATCTACACCATCCATTTCAAATATTATATTATCTTTAATCTACACCATTCATTTCATATCACCTAATAATCACCTAACTTTATATTATAAACAAATCAATTTAATTATTCAACAATAATTCACACTTTAATCTACACCATTCATTTCATATTACCTAATAATCACCTAACTTTATATTATAAACAAATCAATTCAATTATTCAACAATAATTCACACTTTAATCTACACCATTCATTTCATATCACCTAATAATCACCTAACTTTATATTATAAACAAATAACTTTATCAATTCAATTATTATGACTAATTGTTATAAATACAGTATAGTTAGCTCTTAGATATCAAGTCAATAAATTAATGAAATACAACTGTTTAAATAACATCATAATAGAGATAACAATAATGTAAAATAAAGCATACGTTACTGTGTAATGACAATTATTGATTCAATAATGTGAATTACTGTGCATATGTTACTGTGACAATTATTAGGTTCAATAATTTTAAAAACAGTGCAACAACAATTATTGACTCAATGATATAAAATACAGTGTAATGACAATTATTAAATCAATAATGCAAAATACTGTGTAACAACAATTATTGAATTGATAATATAAAATATTATGCAGTGACAATTATCGATGAAATGATGCGTAACAGTTACGGTGTCAATTATCAGACCAATAATATGAGACACTATGCAATACCGTGTGTTACTGTAGAGTACCGTGTGCTACAGAAAATACCATAAACTACCGTATGCTACTATTCTTTTATCACCGGTATTTTAACAGTTCCGTTGACTATTTTTATTTAAAAAGGTTACTTCTGTCGTTTTCTATATCCGACAAATATTCCGTTGTGGGGTCCACCAATAATTTATTATTTCGGCGCCGTCGTACGGCACGAATATTCCCCGACCAAACGAATATTCCCCGACAAAGCGAATATTGTCCGACAAAATAAAATTTGCACATAACATCCTTAACTTTCAATTTTGTTAATTTAACCACTTACTGTATCAAAAAAAATAATATATATGAAGAAAAATTAAATTTTGTATTTCATAAAATTCGGGGTCTTACAACCTCCCCTCCTTATGAAATTTCGTCCCCGAAATTGACGTACCTGACATATCGAAGAGGTAAGGATACTTAGATTTCATCTCAGATTCTAGCTCCCAGGTCATTTTCCTCAGTATCTTGGTTCCTCCATAAAACCTTAACTTGAGGTATAACCTTTGAGCGTAGGATCTGCTCCTTCTTATCCAGGATCTTAACAGGTACCTCCTCGTATGTTAAATCCTCTGCTATAACGTCTGCTTCTAACTCAATGACGTGGTTTGGGTCCTTCACATATTTACGTAACATAGATATGTGAAAAACGTTATGGATGCGAGACATACTTGGTGGTAGGGCTAGTCTGTAGGCTACGGTTCCTATTCGATCGAGGATTTCAAATGGGCCAATAAATCGAGGGTTGAACTTTCCTCTCTTTCCGAATCTCGTAACCCCTTTCCATGGAGAAACACGTAAGAATACATGATCTCCGTCGTTGAAACTTTCGTCTCTCCGATGAAGATCAGCATAACTCTTTTGTCGTTCTTGTGCGGTCTGTATTCGTTGTCGGATCATTTGGATCTTTTCGGTCGTCAAGCGTACCAACTCGGGTCCCAACAATTTTGCTTCTCCTACCTCATTCCAACATATTGGAGAGCGACACTTCCTTCCATACAATGCCTCGAATGGAGCCATGCCTATGCTTGCTTGGTAACTGTTGTTGTAAGAAAATTCCACCAACGGCAAGTACTTATCCCAACTTCCTTTGAAGTCTAATACACAAAGTCTCAAAAGATCTTCGAGGGTCTGGATCGTCCTTTCCGATTGTCCGTCCGTTTGAGGATGATATGCAGAACTAAAACGTAGTTCAGTGCCCATAGCTTTTTGTAGACTGGTCCAAAAGAGTGAAGTGAATCTAGGATCTCGATCAGAAACTATGGAAACTGGCATGCCATGCAATCTCACGATCTCATTTATGTACATACCGGTAAGACGTTCAAGTGAAAAGTTTTCTCGTATAGGCAAGAAATGAGCAGATTTGGTCAATCTATCTACGATCACCCAAATTGCATCTAAGCCTTGAGAAACTTTTGGAAGACCCGTCACGAAGTCCATATTGATGTGTTCCCACTTCCATTCGGGAACTTCAAATGATTGTAATGGACCTTTAGGAACTTGATGTTCTGCCTTGACACGTTGACAAGTTAGGCACCTTGAGATAAACTCCGCAATCTCTCTTTTCATATTGTTCCACCAAAATGTATGTCGAAGATCTCGATACATCTTGGTACCTCCTGGGTGGATTGCAAACGGCGTGTTGTGTGCCTCCATCATGATTTTATGCTTTAATTCAGGATCGTTAGGAACACAGAGTCGAGAGTTGACTCGAAGTATTCCTTTCTCGTCGATTCTTGCTTCGGGAATGGCACCTTCTTGTACTTTCTTTATCATGTTTATCAGTTCCGGATCGGTAGCTTGAGCAGCTTTAATTTTATCGATTAAAGTTGGTTCTACTCGCACGTGAGCAATCTTCGAGCGGGTCCCTGGTGTCTTTAGCTCTATCTCCATCTTTTGCAAGTCGTACAAAATACACTTTTGTGTTGTCAGCAGTGCACTTGTACTTGCATAAGATTTTCTGCTCAAAGCGTCAGCTACAACGTTCGCCTTTCCCGGGTGATACTGGATTGTGTGGTCATAATCCTTTAACAGCTCAAGCCAACGTCGTTGTCGCATGTTGAGTTCCTTCTGGGTGAAGAAATACTTGAGACTTTTATGATCCGTATAGATATCCACTTTTTCTCCGTACAAGTAGTGTCTCCAGATCTTCAACGCGAAAACGACTGCTGCCAACTCTAGATCATGAGTAGGATAATTTTTCTCATAATCTTTGAGTTGTCGAGAGGCGTAGGTTATAACCTTTCCATGTTGCATAAGGACACAGCCTAGACCTTTGCCAGAAGCATCGCTGTAGATAACAAATTCTCCTAATCCTGATGGTATGGTCAGAACAGGAGCTGAAACAAGTCTCCTCTTGAGTTCTTTGAAAACTCTTCTCGCATTCCTCGCTCGATATAAGTTTTGTACTAGAATGAATGATACCGATATCTAGTAATTAAACTTTCAACTCTTGGTGTTCTATGGGAGCCATTTGGTATGGGACTTTAAAAATGGGCTTAGTGCCGGGTTCAAGATCGATACAGAATTCAATTTCACGGTTTGGGGTAAGCCAGAAAGTTCCTCAGAAAAAACGTCAGGAAACTCATTAACAATGGGAATATCATTCAAGTTTGACGTGTTTTTGTTCAAATCAGTGACATGAGCTAAAAAGGCTTGACATCCGTTTTTCAATAAACGAATGGCTTTATGGCTAGAAATAACAGTTATAGATTTCAATGGTTTAGTTGCTTGAATTTGCATGACAGGTTACGCATGAAGATTATGAAAACTAATAATCTTATGAAAACAATCAATTTTAGCATGATGGGTAGTCAACCAATCAATTCCTAAAATCACATCAAATTCACGCATCTCCAAAGAAATAAGGTCAACAGGTAATGTGAGGTTGTTGATTTGAACTAGGCAAGATTTATAGATAGTAAATGTAATAGGTATTTCTCCCAATGAGGTTTCAACTGATAAGACAAGATTTAAGTTTTCAATAGTCAAATTTAAACGTTGAGTACATATAGGTGAGATAAAAGAGTGGATAGAGCCAGTATCTAATATGGCATAGACTTCACGAGAATTTATGAATAGCTTACCGGTTATCACCTCATTCGGTTTCTTGACTGTTATCGTCAAATCGAATCCCGAATACTTCATTCGGATCTTCACGTATTTCAACCATGGGAATACCACTGAATAATTTTCTAGCAAACTGTTTCTCGGGTTCATCAACTTCATCAGTAGTAAGGTACCAATGATTTCCATTAAAATAGTATTTTCGATAGACTGCTGTTTCCACGATAGTGACTAACTTAACCTGAATTCCTCTAAATTGTAACGCCCAAAAGTATAGAAACATCATTTTTAAATAATCTTGAAAATCATAGCTGGAACACCATAAATCCCAAAGACTAATATGAAAAGTCCATATATTCTGATCCTTTGTTATAGAGCATAACCAGGTGATATCACTCTCCCAATTAGTGAGTAAATTAAAGGCAATAATTTCCGCAAGTTCGTTACTTCCTTTAATTGCTTCTAAGAATGGATCTGGAACGACTGTAGCAGAGCTTTCACCTTCATCCTTACTGGATAGAACACGCATAATTTTTGCCTTAGGCAAATGATTCAACTCTGAGTTTGTAAGAATATTATTCGTCGCCTCTTGTTTTGCAGCTACATTTGTTTCGGTAATTTCATAGTTAACCTCCTGATTTCCAGATGCCATAATTAACTGTGGTCACAAAATAAATGTTAGTTCAAATAAACTGACTCATCTCTTCATGTTCCTACATTCAAATCGATTCATTAGATAAAAAATAAATCTAATTTAGGTAGGACACACTAGTGATTGATTCTATTCGTCTCTCCCCTCCTAGTTCTAACCCCAGATCTCCATTAAAGACCATATCCCTAAGCTCTGATGCCAACTGTGACTCTCATCCCACCATAGGGACAGCACCTCACAATGGTACCTATCAGTTTGCCACCTGTACTATAGGCGTCCCCTACGGAGAGTCTGGCTTCGGTGCATCCCCTTTCCCTAGGAAGTCACCAGCGAGAGGCTCGGGGCTCTTCGTTATATGGCTCTGATACCAACTGTGACGCCCCCAAATCTGGGCCCACACAACCCAAACTTGAGTCGTCAAAAGACTACAACAAAATTATTACAACAAAGCACAACGTACAACAATACAGTGTATAATAATACACAACTAAGTCTTCACTATTATTGCCACACTATTTTACAAAACGTGAAGACTATGATAACTATTCCTCGGACCCTCACTCCATTCCCCGGCTAGACCCTGTTATGTTTTCATCTCCTGTTGAAAAACAATGGAACAAAAGAAAGGGTGAGCTCAAATAGCCCAGTAAAGAATATCATGACTAAGATAATGACGAATAAATTATCATTAGTCTTCAACAGTTGAGTTCTTGATAGAATACAATAGACTACAAGGTTTATATCAAAAACTGCAGTTAAATTCTTAAACAACGTTCAGATCAATAATAGCAGCGGAATGAGTAATCTATTAGAAGAATAATGCAGACTATAATGTCCACTCGGTTCTCTTTTTAGGAAAAACATCATCAACTTTTATCATCTGAAATATCATTAGTCAAGATAATACAAATTCACAGTTCCTGATCATAATCATGCAGATCAACAGTTCATCTTTGCACTACGGGCCAAAGATATTCAATATAGCACCAACGGTCATGATTATACCAGATTCAGCCTTTGGTCATAATCATACCAATCAACAGTTCATCTTTGCACTACGGGCCAAAGAGAACATTCACCACGTGCCATAAAAGACACCGAACAGATGTATCGCCTTTAACCTATTATATCGCCTTTAACCTATCATCTGTTCAACAAATATATCACATCTGTGCCCCCGGCCACAGATATTCACAACAGCTTGATTTTTGGATGATTAGAATGATATAAATGATGAACAGAAGAAATAGGATAACAATAAGTATCGGAAGTTTACTTTGTACAGATTCAAATAATGTCCAAATTGTCAACATGATGTGGAGTGAAATTCAAGATCCACAGTTCAGAATAACGGTTACAATTCAATAGAAAGGTTCACGTAAATAGGAAGGTTCAGTTGAAATAATGAAGTTCAACTATTATGGAACATATAATATTTTCAGGAATTATAGAAGCAATAGTTCCATAATAAATTTCGATTTAGGAGTATGAAAGAAAATAACATCCCTTACCGTAGCAGGTTTGATTAACAAAAGGTGAAGGAAATTAATACAAGGGTTATTCACCAACAGGCGGCAATCCGCTCCGTAAGGTTATTCCCACAATTTAATAGAATTTGAGTACAAAGAGTTATTCACCAAACAGGCGGCAATCCGCTCCGTAAGGTTATTCTCAGAGATTAATAATGAATGAATACGAAAGGTTATTCACCAACAGGCGGCAATCCGCTCCGTAAGGTTATTCCCACAATTTAATAGAATTTGAGTACAAAGAGTTATTCACCAAACAGGCGGCAATCCGCTCCGTAAGGTTATTCTCAGAGATTAATAATGAATGAATACGAAAGGTTATTCACCAACAGGCGGCAATCCGCTCCGTAAGGTTATTCCCACAATTTAATACATGGAAATAAAAGGCACGTCTTATGAGTAAGGAAGAAACAATATTATTATCGAGAATCAAATAATGATAATCCCTTACCATAGTATGTTTGAATAATGGAAGATGAAAAAGATGGTATCCCTTACCTCAACACGTGACTGGATATTGATTTAAATGAGGTTGATTAACTTGAACAGTACACGTATACTTATAGATCTTCACAAATACTCAAGATGACTTAAACACACTTGGAGAGAACTTTCACAAGAAGTATTTAGAGAGAGAAAGAAAGAACAAGTAAGGAAGTTTATGAAAAATCCTTAAGTTAAGGCTTCTATTTATAGCCAAAAATCTTATCATTCATTTAATCTAAACCATTCATTTAAAGATCATCTTTTAATCTACACCATCCATTTCAAATATTATATTATCTTTAATCTACACCATTCATTTCATATCACCTAATAATCACCTAACTTTATATTATAAACAAATCAATTTAATTATTCAACAATAATTCACACTTTAATCTACACCATTCATTTCATATTACCTAATAATCACCTAACTTTATATTATAAACAAATCAATTCAATTATTCAACAATAATTCACACTTTAATCTACACCATTCATTTCATATCACCTAATAATCACCTAACTTTATATTATAAACAAATAACTTTATCAATTCAATTATTATGACTAATTGTTATAAATACAGTATAGTTAGCTCTTAGATATCCAGTCAATAAATTAATGAAATACAACTGTTTAAATAACATCATAATAGAGATAACAATAATGTAAAATAAAGCATACGTTACTGTGTAATGACAATTATTGATTCAATAATGTGAATTACTGTGCATATGTTACTGTGACAATTATTAGGTTCAATAATTTTAAAAACAGTGCAACAACAATTATTGACTCAATGATATAAAATACAGTGTAATGACAATTATTAAATCAATAATGCAAAATACTGTGTAACAACAATTATTGAATTGATAATATAAAATATTATGCAGTGACAATTATCGATGAAATGATGCGTAACAGTTACGGTGTCAATTATCAGACCAATAATATGAGACACTATGCAATACCGTGTGTTACTGTAGAGTACCGTGTGCTACAGAAAATACCATAAACTACCGTATGCTACTATTCTTTTATCACCGGTATTTTAACAGTTCCGTTGACTATTTTTATTTAAAAAGGTTACTTCTGTCGTTTTCTATATCCGACAAATATTCCGTTGTGGGGTCCACCAATAATTTATTATTTCGGCGCCGTCGTACGGCACGAATATTCCCCGACCAAACGAATATTCCCCGACAAAGCGAATATTGTCCGACAAAATAAAATTTGCACATAACATCCTTAACTTTCAATTTTGTTAATTTAACCACTTACTGTATCAAAAAAAATAATATATATGAAGAAAAATTAAATTTTGTATTTCATAAAATTCGGGGTCTTACAAGCTCACCGGCGAGCTGGGCAGCCGCTCGCTCACCGGGGAGCGAGACCCCCGAACATTGTAAGCGGAGTGGCCATCAGTCGTCTTTTGTGGTCGGCTCAGGCTTTTCTGGGTCAACTGTTCGCCTTGCCTCAAGTGACCGGATGCTCGTTGTCCGTGGTGGCGGCTTTGACCGTAAATCGCTGGGGTGGCATGGTGTTGGGGTCCACCTTCTTTTCCGCGTGTCGGGTCAAATGACGATTTTACCCTCCTGCCAGGGTTAGTCCAAAAGTGCAAAATTTGGGTGTCTACAGCTGCCCCTCTTTATCATGTTTATGGAATGGTAAGTGAAATGAACGTGATAAAGAAGTAGACACTCAATGCATGATGATGGCAACAGGTGTTTAATGATGCAACATATACCCATTTGTGCAACATACATATATTAAGGATGCAACATTACTATCGCCGGTTATCGCCTCAAATTGACTCGCGTCGCAACATCGCATCGCATTGTTCTTTTGGACAGTTAATTATGGTCTCTAATGGGTCACTTTTTGGATGGTCGGGTATCGTCTCCGACTGGTCGTTTTGAAATTGATCAGGTATCGCTCCTGAAGGGTCGGTTTTGGTTCGGTCAGGTATCGTTCCTGACGGGTCGTTTTTTTTTTCAATTGGTCAGGTATCGTTCCTGACGGGTCGTTTTTTCAATTGGTCAGGTCTCGTATCTGACGGGTCGTTTTTCAATTGGTCAGGTCTCGTATCTGACGGGTCGTTTTTTTTTTCAATTGGTCAGGTCTCGTATCTGACGGGTCGTTTTTTCAATTGGTCAGGTCTCGTATCTGACGGGTCATTTTTTCAATTGGTCAGGTCTCGTATCTGACGGGTCGTTTTTCAATTGGTCAGGTCTCGTTTCTGACTGGTCGTTTTTGAAATGGTCAGGTCTCGTATCTGACGGGTAGTTTTGAATTGGTCAGGTCTCGTATTTGACGGGTCGTTTTGAATTGGTCAGGTATAGTCTCTGACGGGCCATTTTTGAATTGGTCAGGTATCATTTCTGACTGGTCGTTTTTGAAATGATCAGGTCTCGTATCTGACGGGTAGTTTTGAATTGGTCAGGTCTCGTATCTGACGGGTCGTTTTGAATTGGTCAGGTCTCGTATCTGACGGGTCATTTTTCAATTGGTCAGGTATCGTATCTGACGGGTCGTTTTTCAATTGGTCAGGTATCGTATCTGACGGGTCGTTTTTTCAATTGGTCAGGTATCGTATCTGACGGGTCGTTTTGGACGGTCAGGGTTTTCACTGACGGGTCATGTTTGGACGGTCAGGGGTTTTCACTGACGGGTCATTTTGGACGGTCAGCTCTTTTGACTGACGAGTCATGTTTGGACGGTCAGTATCCTTTGACTGACGGGTCATGTTGGACGGTCAGTATCTTTTGACTGACGGGTCATGTTTGGACGGTCAGTTTCCTTTGACTGACGGGTCATGTTTGGACGGTCAGTTTCCTTTGACTGACGGGTCATGTTTGGACGGTCAGTTTCCTTTGACTGACGGGTCATGTTTGGACGGTCAGTTTTCTTTGACTGACGGGTCATGTTGGACGGTCAGTTCTTTTGACTGACGGGTCATGTTGGACGGTCAGCTTCCTTTGACTGACGGGTCATGTTGGACGGTCAGTTTCCTTTGACTGACGGGTCATGTTTGGACGGTCAGTTTCCTTTGACTGACGGGTCAGTGATATTTTAGATAATAAAAGTTGATAATATTTTTCTTAAAAGGAGAAGCGAGTGGATATCATAATGCCTAATGGTTGTTTTTCTGTTATAATTGTTGATCTGAACTTTGTTTAAGAATTTAACTGTAGTTGTTGAATTAAAATTTACTGTTTAAATTATTCTATCAATAACTCAACTGTTGAAGGTTAACGATAATTTATTCATCATTATCTTAGTCATTGTATTTTTTACTAGGCTATTTGAGCTCACACTTTCTTTTTTGTTCCATTATTTTTCAACAGGAGATAAGAATGTAGTTGGGACTAGCCGGGGGATGGAGTGAAGGTCTGATGGATAGCTATCGTATTCTTCCCATGTTGTAAAATAGCGTGACAATAATAGTGAAGACTTAGTTGTGTATTATTGTACGATATACTGTATTGTAATAGTTGTTATATATTTTGACAACTCAAGTTTTGACTGTGTGGGCCCAAATTTGGGGTCGTCACAATAACCAACCAAGTCCACTCATAATAATCGATCGAAACAATTTACTGTTTTCCCAAATAGAAGGATCGACTTACAAATTTTTATATATATAAGTTGATTAAACTGATAAAGACATGTAATAAGATTAATATCCTAATACATCATATATATGAATGACATTTTTTGACACGTCGTGAACACAAAATGAAATAAGAGAATTAGTGTTGAGTATAAACAATTTTCATATCATAAATTGGTCAACGTGATTTTTAAATATGTCAAACACGTATAATCAACACGTTGACATGTTTAACACGATTAATCACCTTAATTTAAAAATAATAATGATATAATGTTATAATTTATCTTAAATATTATTGTAGCTTTCTTAATTATTTTCTAAGCATATTATCTTGTATTTGTTAAATATATATTATTGTGATGAATAAATTATATTATTATTTAATAAATATATATTTTTTCATTTAAAATTTTAATTTATGTACTAAATAAGTTAAACGGGTTAATACATTTAATACGAATAGTAAATAAATTAATAATAATATTAAATATTTTATACGAATAATTAAATAAAAAATATTAATATTAACCTATTTAATATAATACTTCTAATTTGACAAGTCATAAATTCACCTCGATGCATTGTCCACACTCACACACCTACCTAGGGGTGTGCAAAATTTTCGGTTTTTCGAACCGGTCGGTTCGGTATAAAAAAAATCGGTTCGGTACCGGTACAAAAAAATCGGTATATACTGGTTTTTCGGTACCGCCTTTTTGTGGTTCGGTAAATACCGAACCGGACCGGTATACCGGTTTTTTTATTTTTTATTTTTTATTTATATTATTATTATTAATAAATAATTAATAATAATTCTAAAAATAATAATTATAATAATAAAAAAAATAATAATAATATTAACAAAAATAATAATTATAATAAAAATAATACTAATATTAATAATAATACTAATAAAAATAATAAAATAATAATTATATTAAGTTTCGATTTTTTTCGGTTTTTACCGGTACCGAACCGGTAAAACCGGTTCGGTATACCGGTCCAATCGGTACCGATTTTGATATCCAAAATTTTTATCTTTCAGTTCGGTACGATTTCGGTTCGGTACAGACCGATAATTACCGGTTGAACGCCCATACACCTACCCCTTTTGTCTTGTGGTGAGGAAGAGTAGAAAATAAAATATAATTGTTCAGCCCCTTATGCAACTTCATATATTATTTTTTGGTTTTCCAGTAGTAGTATTTTTATGACAAATTAAAATTTTGAAAATGTACCCCACATCAAAGACCACAAAAAATAAGTTAATAAATAAAAATTATTACTGGTATAATAAGAAACACAATATTTAGACCATTAATATATCAATTTATATCATATCATTGGATATTAATAATAAATATTAAATAAATATATATTTTTAATGTTTATAAAAATTTGTAGATGGATATTTTTTTGTGACAATTGTATTATTTTAGAGAATTGATATATTCACAAGTTAATTTAATATTTTTATAAATAAATTTTATTTAATTTTATAAAAATATCAAATTAACTTATAAAAATATTAATTTTATATAAAAATTAATATTTTTACATATTAATTTAATATTCTTATAAATAAATCTCATTTAATTTTATAAAAATATTAAATTAATTTATAAAAATATCAGTTCCTTCATTTTATGGTCAGAATAAGTGGGCTGTACTATTTTGGCTTTATTGTGCTCTACTAGGTGGACTGAACGAATCAAGTTTTCAATTTACCCAAATATTTGGCGTCTGGAGCGCTTTCAAAAATCAAAGAAAAATAAAAATGAGATCCAAAAAATAACACCACCACCACCATTTGGATTCCATTTCATTCCCCCCTTCATCTTCTTCTTCTAATTAAACCCAATTCCTCATGCCAATGCATCGCTTCTCTTTATCCCTTTAACATAATAATTAATGCCCTCCTGAATTTCTTTTTTTTCTTTTTTCTTCTTCTTGTTGTTGTTATCCCAATTTCTATTGCTCCGACATATATACATATACATACATATAATTGATATATATATATATATATATAGTCAGTCATGGCGGCGGCGACGTCGTCTATGGTGTGCACATGGTTTGTGGCGGCATGCATGTCAGTTGCCTGTGAAAAAGAGCAACAAAATCCGATGATGGTGATGACTAATCCATCTGCTGGACGGTCGAGCAGTCGTAAGCGGAGGCTGTTGTCTAAATGCGCCGGCGGCGGCGGTGTTGGTGGGGCTCGATTACGCAGTACTCTAATCCCATCGTGGTGTGGATCTTCCAGCATTCAGGGTCTGATGAGCTCATTGGAGCCCTGCAATGAGTATTACAGTTCAAAAGGGCTTTCCTCCTCTGATTTTTTTTTCGGCGGTGACAAAGCTTTTGCTTCGCTATTTGGATCGAGCTCTGTTCCGGTGGGCCGCAGGCGCAGGCGGATTCATCCACCTGTCCATTCGGGTAAAGTTGCTTACTTGCTCTGTTACGCCCCTTCTTCTATTTTGGCTGTTTGGTAATTTATTTGTGATCGATAAAATTGTTGTTGCTCTAATTTTTCAATTTGGAATCTGGGAACTTTTTAGTCTCGCCAATGACTTACTGTTTCATTTGATTGACTAACCATGAAGTGGGTCTTCTTAATTCATTATGAAGTTGGTATAATTTTTTTATTTTAGTTTGGGTTTTCTTGATATATAGAAATTTCAGTTATTGAAGCTTGTGTGTTCTTGTGATTTGGAGTAGCCTTTCAAAATTAGGAACTATTTTTTTTCTTCTTTTTCTGGGTACATGTATTAGGTGCTATTTCATTTCCATTTAATGATGGAGTAAAGTTACACTCAGTCGAGTCTGGGTAGTTGTGGCATTAATAATGAGTTATGAATTTCCCCTCTCTTACTCAGAACATGCTTGTGCTTACATTAATGTAATTTTTATCCCTTTAAGGTCAGTGAAGGTGGGCTAGGTTTAGTTGGTCCAATTTAATTATTCCTTTTTTTTTTTTGTGTTGATATATAATCCTGCTATCTGGACTTGTAACATAATTGATAATGTAGGCTAGGGAAATTGATTTCCATCAAGATTCTATTTGCTGGTTTCTAGTTTGGCAGGAAGATACATTTACCTTGCCTAAGGAACTTTGACGCATGTCATTATTGTTTTCATCTTGTATGTCATTTTCATTTACTAAGTTCATGTTCGTATTAACATCTCATTAAGTAATTTCATGTTCGTTACTTCGTTTACAAGTTAGTGGTCCAGAAGTTTGGTACTAGGCTTCAATGACATAATATGTGAAAGATTATTTGCTGACAGAAACACTTTGAAAAGAAACTCATATGTATGTTGGGACTTGTACTAAACCTGAAATTGCTCGAGTTACTTCTGTATAATTTGTAGTGCCTTATTTGCTAACGAATTTCTGACTTTCTAAAATTTTAGGGGAAGCAATGGCAATAGCTGTTCAACCTGCAATAGAAGTTGCGACAAAGAAGAAACCTGCTACAAAGCAAAGGCGAGTAGTTGTGACTGGGATGGGTGTGGAGACTCCGATTGGTCATGATCCCGATGTATTTTACAACAATTTGCTTGAAGGTGTTAGTGGCATTAGTGAGATCGAGGCTTTTGATTGTTCAAATTATCCTACTGTATGTCATCTCAGCGATAACTCTTCTTTTGTAAAGAGTTTCATGTTTTAAATTCTAATATTAGAGTTACCAAATACAGAGAATTGCCGGAGAGATCAAGTCTTTCTCGACAGAGGGATGGGTCGCACCAAAACTGTCCAAGAGGATGGATAGATTCATGCTATACATGTTAACTGCTGGAAAAAAAGCATTGGCTGATAGTGGAATTACAGAGGATGTTATGGATGAAATGGATAAAACTAGATGTGGAGTTTTGATTGGCTCAGCTATGGGTGGAATGAAGGTAAGGTTTGTTTGCTTTCATGCATGATAAATTCCACACTATTATGAAATGGAAAATAGAGGGAATTTGGTTATGTAAGAGTTTCAACAACCAATAAATTTGAGGTTGTACTATTGTTGCGGCATGAAATTTAGCTTCTTTTCATATTCTGTCTATATGGTTTGCGTATTCTGGTTAGCAATAAAAACTGGCACATGCTTATTTTTACTTTAAAAATGGCATTGATGATGTCTGTCTTTGGCCTTTTAATATTGTTTAATAGTGTAGAATGCTCTTGAAAAATATTCCCTCAAAATTTCTGTCATGCAGGCTCTGGAATCTCCCACACTAGCTGGAGATAGAGCAAGCTATTAGTTTTTTTAACAGATGGCGTCTTTTTGTTTATTTTGTAAATTAAGCAGGTCTTCAACGATGCAATAGAAGCCTTAAGGATCTCGTACAAAAAGATGAATCCTTTTTGTGTACCTTTTGCAACCACAAATATGGGTTCTGCCATGCTCGCCATGGATCTGGTGAGCAAAATTTGATGTTGCAAGTTAGCATCCAAATAAGAGCTGTTAATATTCTTGAACTATTTTTTGTAATTGCTTATCTACATACAAACTGCAGGGATGGATGGGTCCAAACTATTCGATCTCTACTGCTTGCGCCACAAGCAACTTTTGCATCTTAAATGCAGCAAACCATATCATCAGAGGAGAAGCTGTATGTATCAGTTTTCTATATTGATGGGTGGATTGTATGAGTCTCTGTTCGAACATGTTCATGATTATTTGTAGTTTCTTTAAACCATTTGGAAAATATAGTATAAAATTACAAATCGAAACTGGAAGTAAGAAAAAAAGTAAAAATTAGGGAATGTGTTACAATTTACTGTAATGTATTATGATAATTGGTGAAAACGTGCAGGACATGATGCTTTGTGGTGGCTCAGATGCAGTAATCATACCTATTGGTACTTAAAAGCTTCTTTTTTCATTTGGACTCGAACTTAATAACGGAAAATATAAATTTCTACGGCATAACACATAACTTGATGCAGGATTGGGTGGTTTTGTGGCATGCAGAGCACTTTCTCAGAGAAACAATGATCCAACCAAAGCTTCATGTCCTTGGGATAATGTAATGTTTAATAGATAGTTTTTCCTTTGATTATATTCTCTCTGTCTGGTGCTGTTTACATTATAGTATTAAGCTTTTGTGAGGTCTTCTTTGAGATACACATTTCTTGCCAAAAAAGAGTATAGTTGACTTTTAAAATTACTAACTGTGGGAGTCCAAAAAATTATTATCAAAAATATTTAATATAAAGATTCCACGTATATTCATTGATAAGAAGCAATATTCCATACATATTTACTTCTATATAAACAAAACTATGTTCATATTTTTTACATATACACTTGGCTTTTGTACATAAATTACATAATATGAAGGCAAAGAAATTTCTATAGGGGGGCCAACCTTTTTGGTTTTAATAATTTATAATTTGAAAATTTTATTTTGATATTGCATGACATATTGTTTAGAACCATTGGATAACAACAACAACAAAACTTGTAATATATATAGGGAATTGATATTTCCGCAAGCAAAAATAATAGTTCCACAATCTCTCTCACATGAATAGTGGACGGGTCTCACACTCACGTGAGAGATCTTGTGGAACTATCAAATTATACTTGTGGAAATATCAATTCCCTATATATATATATGTATGTATTAACATATAGGGGCAAAGTCAGTTTTGTTTTAAGAGGGACCAAAAGTATGTACATAAAATTTATTAAATATTATAGATGATCTATGAAGACTTGACCTAAAGTATCAAGTGAACGGAAATTCTATAACTTCCATTCCATTGCCAAAAGGAAAAAACAATGAAAATATTCCTAAAATTATATCTCTAACAATACATATAAACTTGTTAAGGAATTAAAGATTCATTACTAAAGGAAGAAGCTAAGATATTAAGGGCCTGCTTGGCGAAGCGATGAAATGAACGATTTTCACTAGTAGAGGTATTGGAGAAGGTGCTTTCATATCAAAATTTAGAAAGTGTTTGGCAGATAATTTTCCGAAGCATGTCATGATATATTTTTTTGGCAAGTTTCCAATTTTAAATTTAACGCTATTTTATAAGTTTTAAATTTTACCTTTTTCCCAAAAGTACTTTTAGACTCAAAACCTCTACTGTTAAAAGTGTTATTGTAATATTATCACTCTCAAATTCATGTTTTTGAAATAAAAATATTTGAATCCATCGTACCGCTATGCCAAACATGCACTAAATTGGATATGCCATACTTTTTACTTCTTTCCTTTTGTTGTTCAAAAGTCTTTACTTTGTGGGACTGTCTTTGTAGCGAACTCTCATATCCTGTGGTGAAATTTTAGGCCAATAGGCCAGGTGATTTTATCAGTTTGTGGGTTACTTAAATTATAATAGGTTGAATTAGGTATGATTAATCCACCAATACAATCAATGATTTAACAGGAACTTTGACTACCATCTACATTTATTACGCGACAAACTAGAAGTGAAAGACCAACATTCTTAGGGGTCAGCACGTCATATATTTTATATGCCATATATCTAATAGAAATTCTAATACAATACTATCCCTATAGTGAATTCACAACCGTTTGGTCCCTATGACCCTCCGCCCCTAATAATACATTTAGCTTAAAATACGAACAACTTTAATTGTTTTTTAAGAATAACGTAATTTGACTATCTTTTCCTTTTTAATATTTGTTAGGTGATAGATCTATATTAAGAATGTACTAGTTGTACAAATTTGTAGCCAATTTTCTAAAAGAAACATGTGATTCTTTATTTCGTACAAAATTTATAAATAAATGTTGCTTTATATTAACGTGTATATTTTTTATAATTAATATTATCAGGGGATTTTTTTCAAAATAATAGTTATGAAGTATTTGAATATGCTAATTACAACATGCAGAGAAAAGTTGGTTTCTTGGAAAATCATTAAGTATTAGAGAATTAAGTATAATAATATTTATTATCAGAAGGCTTACTGTATCTAAATACTAATTATTGCACTGGTTCCCCTATAAAAAAAGATTATTCTTCCTTGATTTAGAAGTATGTAATGTAAGGCTTGCTATATCAGTTTCTGGCTTTCTAAACGATGCGAAAGTATGTGATACTCAGTAACTAAAATTAAGTTTGTAAAGTGATGAGGAATATTTATAACTGAGAATTTATGGTTTTGAAATTTCCAAATATCTGGAGTTTTCACGTTCTTGAGAAAGTTATCTTATTTATTTCTATGATTCTTCAATTCAAATACTATTTAAAACATCGATACTGGACTTTCTCCTCTTTTGACCTGCATTGTGAATGATGCTCACCAAAAAAGTTGGTTTTGGTATTGGACAGAATCGTGACGGATTTGTTATGGGAGAAGGAGCTGGAGTTCTGCTTCTGGAAGAACTAGAGCATGCTAAGGTAAATTGGAATTTGAATCACTTGATTTACAACTTCACAAGAATAAGATACGCTTTCATGTTTTCATTGTAGGATAATTATAACTTATTCCATATGCTAACTATTTCTTTTTCAATTTCCTATTTTCTTTCTGATGCACAGAAAAGAGGTGCTAAAATTTATGCAGAATTTCTTGGTGGAAGCTTCACTTGTGATGCATATCACATGACAGAGCCTCATCCTGATGGTAAATTCTTAGTTTATGTATGCCTTGTGATTTTGGAAAGCTTTTGATATGGCTCAGGGATAGCAAGTCTACTTTTCATTCTCTTTCTTTTTACTAGCTTGATCCCATGTGCTTCGCAACTGGTGGTCTTTTAGAACTTTAGAACTTTAGTATGCATATGCATTATCATTTTTCCTAAAAGACATTATGTTTTAAAGAAAAATTTACTGATTTTGTCTTTAAGTGATAAAACATAACATTTTAAAATAGTCATAATTTACACTAAATACATGGCAAGCACAATCAAGTCAGTTGGCATCAATTAAAGGATCAGAATTGTGAATCCTTGTTAGTATATGTGCATTTTCTACATTTGTCGAATGCATGTATTAGGTATATTAAGATGGAGAAATCATAAGAATCATTATTTTTGCAACTTTATATTGTAAACCGATAACTAAAATTGGCATTATATATGTAAACATGCATCTTTTTAAAATGAGAGTACACTTTTAAAAATTCATTCATTAAAAAAAATGCACTCTCATTTCATAAGAGCCTCTTATCTCGGTTTATATAATCATATTGGCATTGATATAGTATATAAAAGCTTGCTAATCAGTTTTTATTAGAAGTTCGGAACATTATATCACTTTACTCAATTTTTATGAAATAGGCTCTTTTTTTTTTGTGTGTTATGTGCTATGCTTCACTTGTATGAACAAGTAGGAAAGTTATTTGATGATGTAAATAAGGAAAGAGACAACATCAAGATGGCAAGGAAGTCATAATTTATAGGAAAAAATGATAACATTTGTCAAGTTTGATATGAAAGGACAAAATGGTTAGAATGCAGTTAAAAGAGGACAAAAAGGAAACCACGATGGAAGACTCTTAGCCACTTCTGCAAGTGTACAGATTGGTAAATAGATAATAATTTTTCCTTCTTGTTTGGAGGAGGAAAGAGTTTTCTTGAAGTTTGTAGGTGTAATATTTTGTAATGATAAGGTGTACAAATCGTATGATTGTTTGCGTTGGCATTGCCATAGCCATAATATTGGAGTAGTCATATTACGTTTTTTGTTTTCAAATTCTTGCCTTCCTGCATACATGGTGTACATGCGACATGTTACAAGTTTTATTCTACAAACTACGTGTTGTTTTGAGCTTGGTGATGGAGGAGGTTACTGGTTAGGTAGCACATCTTGTTTCGAACATTTGAAATGTTTATGAATATCAAATATGCATCTAAAATTTTGGTTTATGCTAGTGCACTCCTGTCAATAAGCTCTTAGAGGAGCATATTGGCAAGAATTATACATGCAGCCTTTCTGAGTTGGTCTCGATACGGCTTTGCTGCTTGTGGTGAAGTGTTGGTTTGATGTTTCAAGCTAATGTGAAATTACGTAGGTTATTCCTGAGACTCGGTTATGAGCGTCTCTCTGGACGCCCCGAGTAATTATGTTCATTGATATTCAAAATAAATCTCGCAGGTGCAATGAATAAGTTAGTAAGGAAAAAAAATTAAATATATATATTTTTTTCATAGTTGAAGGAAGAAAGAGCTTTAATAGTTAAGAAAATAAATCTTCAATGAAATCTTATGTTGATTATTGGACTCTCTCTGTCTCTCTCCGTCAGGTTATCACCTAACATTTAGACTGTAGATTTATGTTCTATATATACTTCAGTTGAAGGTTTAAAAATGATGTTTCTGTAGTTTTTAGATACTCTTTGTTATTTATGAGCATTGACTTTCATGGTTCCTGGATGTTCTTTCTTTTTTGGGTTGGGGGTTATATTTTCTGGATATTCGTAGTTAACTCTTTTGTCTTCACAAATTCTTTTACAGCACTTCTCAGTGTTGTCATGTTATATAGATTATTCACTGTTTATTTTATTTGTTATTTTTCTTATGTCTTGGAACACTTGGAAGTTGTAACAAAAGTGAGATTGTCTGACTTTGCTCTTACCTATACGGCTATTCCATTCTGCGCCAATAAACTTGTAATTTGAGGAAGTAAACCATTCAATGCAGTAATTTTTATGTTTTTTTCTTTAGTTTTTCAACCTTTTCCCCCAGGTTAAATCCCTTGACCTATACTACAATACAACTCTGTCGCTAATGTTGAGCATGATACATTTCCTGAAAATATACTATATTAGTTGATTTAGAGATTTATAACAATAGCAGAACATGTGATGCCCATTAAATTTTTATATATAGTGTTTGAACCCTGTTTCATGTGCATAAGCAGGGACTGGTGTCATTTTGTGCATAGAGAAAGCCCTGGCTCAGTCTGGGGTATCCAGAGAAGACGTGAACTACATTAATGCGCATGCTACATCAACGCTAGCTGGTGACCTGAAGGAGTATCAGGCACTCCTTCATTGTTTTGGCCAGAATCAAGAGGTTACTTGAACGAATATAATTACTAGTTCAATGCTCAAACCAATATTTGAAAAGCTTAATGAGATCTTAATGTCTGCAGTTACGAGTGAACTCTACAAAATCCATGATTGGTCACCTGCTAGGAGCAGCTGGTGCTGTGGAAGCTGTTGCAACTATTCAGGTACCGGTTGTATTTATTATTTTATTTTTGATATGTAATCTGATATCGGGTCTCTGACATGAATTTATATGCAACTGAAAATCTGTTATAATTTTATTGTAGTTGATCTTAACACCACCTATACTTATAGACTATAACCATTAAGTAGCAGTGTCTATAATTTGCTTTCTTAACTTAATAGCAGTTAGGCTTGACAAAATATGGTTATGGGTTGGTTTTGGTTTACAAAATTTGGTTATGGTTCCATTTAAGAACTAAAACCATATTATCTATTTTTAATATGGGTTATGGGCCAAGTATAAGTCAACCCATATTTCAAATTTCAACCTTACTATCATTATGGTTCAATTAAATGTCATAATTAAATAAATTATTATGATATTTAATTTCTATATTCCTTCACATTCTATCTTTAATGTTTTAATTAAAATTTAATTTGTAAAATTATAAATTTAAAAATCTTCACACTTTAATTATTTTTCTTTATAATTAATATTTTCTTGACTAAAGTGAAGAAGTTCTTAATTATGACTACTGAAAATTTTAAAAGTAGGATATGATGAGATATTAGTATTATTCATAGATTTGGATTTTAATTTATGGAGAAGACAAAATTACACTTCATTCATAGACTCATAGTCACATTTTCAAACCCAACTAGCTATAAATACATCTCTGTAAGTACATTACAACTTACTTTGTAGTGGAATTTTCCTTTTTATTCCATTTTAAGATATATTTTTCTTTTAATATTATTAAATATTATTAATGATAACTAATAATCTCATAGTAATAATTACACTTTTAGAGTAATATATGTCTGAAATTTTTAAATATCATTGAAATAAATATAAAATATAACTAATACATATTTATTCTGACATTATCAATCATTTTTTTAATTTGCCATTACATTGTTAATAACATTTATAATATCATATTATCATTATTAAACTCTTAACAAATACTAAAGATGCATCTATAAATATAAAATTATTCTTAAATGTCATTTTTAGAAATTGATCTATAATTTTGAAATCAAGGGAGTAATTTTTATTGTTTCTTAAACCATGAACTACACTTAAATATGCTTTTTTATTTATTTATGAGTAATTAGTCTTTATACAATGGTTTTTTTTACTTCATTTATGTACTTATACATTTTATATTCCACGTAAAAAAGTTTAATTCGTAAAAGAAAATAGTATAAAATGAAACAAATTTTTTAAATTTATTAATATAAATTTATTATTTTTTTGACAACTACTAAAACAATAATTTATTAATTAAGAGGAAAAGGTGAAACAAAAATTTATTCTTAATATTTATATTTATATGTAAAACCCTTTTTAAGACGGAAGGAGTATTTTTTAGGGAACAAATTTTTTTATACTCCCTCCATCCCATAAAGATTGGTTTAATTTAATTTTTTTGTCAAATTGATTAATTTTAAAATTGATAATTAAATAAATTTATTTATATTTTTGAATTTTCAAAAATTAAATATTATAGTAAATTAATATAATTATTTTTATTTATATTTAAAATAAATAAATAAATTTTAATTTTCAAATTAATTAATTTAATTTTAAAATTTAAACTAAATTAATTTTACTTGAAGAGTAGATATTTCTTACGGAACTAACATTTTGATTAAGAAACAAGTCAACATTTACTTAACAAAGAAAAGACAAAAAAACACTCAAACAGTGGGGCTTCCCTTCCCTTCCCTTTAGTTTTTTTTTTCTTTTCCAATTTCATTAATTCGGTTGTTTCCTCTGCTTGGATTATTTCAAGCTAATTTGAATTGGGTTGAAAATAGTTAACTGGGTTGGTCCTATTTTTTTTATAAAAAAATATGGTTCCAAACTTTATCCAACCCAAATAATATAAAGCAGTTAACCAACCCATTTGGTTCTCATTAATTTAGGTTGACCCAATAGTTAATGACTTATATTGCCAGGTCTACTAGCAGCGAATTCTTTTGACCACTTTCTTTTGCCCTAAAAAGATCTGTAGATGCCAAAATTATATGTCAAACAGATCTTCATCCAGATGTTTCTTTTGTTTGGTGTTTGATTGGCAAACAGATTTTCTTATAATTTTATAAAGCAAGAGCTCTTGTACATCATCCAATTTTGCCAGATGTCTCTTCACTTTGTTTATTGACACCTCTTTTGATGCTTGCAAGACTGATTCTAATATTCTATGTTTATGAAAGCCTGTGCCTCACTTAGTCTCATGTCTCAGTTACACATATGATTGTATATCTTAGTTTACAAAAGCTTTGTGTCGTTAAGGTAATTGACGGATTGAATCACTTGCAATGTTACTTTGTCAATATTTTTATTGCAAAATCAATTCGTCAATGTTGTTGTTGTTCTCCTGAACTTCAGTGCAACTTTGAATTTGGTAATTATTGTTGATGTCAAAGTTACAATAGCAGCTTTTGGTTGATTGTTGACATCAATTTGTGTCTCCTTGTAGGCAATAAGAACGGGGTGGGTTCATCCAAATATTAATCTTGAAAATCCAGATAAAGGCGTGGTACGTCTCTTCTACATAAACTGCTATTTGTCAATATGTATGATTTTTAGGAAGTGTGGCTACATAAACTGCTATTTGTCAATATGTATGATTTTTAGGAAGTGTGTAATTGATTTGTTATAATCACTCTTCTGGCCATTAAAGCGGGTCATCTTAGCTGCTAGTTTTTCTATACCTCACCAGCTGGTCCACTGCTTTTATTCGGTAATAACATCGTAGACCAGGACTAGTAGGTTTTTTCTTCTTCTTGTATCTGTGTTTAGACCCCCCACAATGAAAGTTTCAAGGAAGGAAATAATGTACATTATGTTCATGATAAAATATAAGAACATTTAAGAAAAATAAAATTTTATATATCAACTCATAGGAATTTAAGGAAATATATACCAACTAATTCTTACACTAGTCTCCTAGAATAGAATTACTATATAAAACTTGTGTTAATTAATATAGTATTAGTAATATATTCAATTCTTATCATAAAAAAAGCTAAGGAAGAATCACCAGAAGAATCCTGCCGAATCCAAGAACGCCAACCTACAGAGAAGATTCCTAGCTTCTTAGAATTTAAATATCTTAGCGGAACATGCCCTTTTATTAGTTGTTTCAATTCATTTTTGTACAAGTTATTACTGAAGTATTTTGGTTGATAAAATTTATAGCATGTATTTATCTGACGTCTTACTCAAATCAGGACATGAATGTGCTGGTTGGACCCAAGAAAGAAAGACTGGACATTAAGGTTGCATTATCTAATTCGTTTGGGTTTGGTGGCCACAACTCTTCAATCTTGTTTGCTCCCTTCCAGTAGATATGGGGCTCCCTTCCTTCCAGTCAGGGTCATCATATTGTATTCCTTAAAGCTGTGTTTTGCCTGGGCAAGGAACTAAACTCATTTCCCGTAAGGGCCTTAGACCCGTTTTCTTTGTTAGTAATTGTCGTGTTATAACTTGTAATTGTAGCAAACGAGGCCTTAGTCCCAATCGGGCAAATATTCATTCAATTGGTTAGCAGGTATCCTGCCCAAGCTTTAGCCCAAATAAAGATAATCAATCCAAGTTGCTTTAGTTGGCATTAGATTTCCTTTCCTAGTATCATACTGTTTTCCATTCTTTCCTTGTACTCCCTACCTTCCTTCCGTCCGTCCGTTGCAAATTTAATGAATGATATGAGAGCATGTCTATGTTGTCTTTGAGGTTGGTGGATCTCTTTCAATTCATTAAAAGGAAACATGTTGGGCAAAATTAAAATTTGAGTTTTACAATATATATATATATATATTCTTTCTGGTGTAAAAGTGTGTTTACTATCTTGTGTCTAAGTGGGTTGTGTTATGTATATTAAGAAATATGTCGTCTCCTAGATTATTTAAGTGTGTTATCTTGAAAGTACTTTGAGTCTCTATTCCTTTGAATAAATATTCCTTCGGATAAAAGATTTTGATATAAAAGATTTTTAAAAAGTTATTTTTATCAAAAATATGTATTTTAGGATTTTGAAAATTATTCTTTTAGATTTATTTTCTCAAAATAGTTATATATGTATAAATTTGTAAGAAATATATTTTTTTGGAAATGAGTTTTATGGAAATATTCTTTTTAATTATATAATAAGATAATCACAAGAAATTAATATTTTAATAGGATAAGTCTACACAAAAATCAAACATAAATTTCCATTTCATCATTAAAAAGTGGTGCCTGACAAGGATTTCTGTGACATGTTTCACTTTTTTAATGGTGAGATGGGAGTTTGTGTTTGTAAACTTATTCATTTTAGTAAGGAAATAGTTTTTACAATTTTTTTTGTCAAATAGGAAACAAAACTCAAATTACTTTTAATTTTAGTTTAAATTTTATTCTAATAACTTAATTTGATTCAATTGTAAAAGATTTTTTTGAAGTTTTGTTTGAAAATTATTTTTATGTGGCAAAATAAAACTAAGCGTCAAAAATAGGGTTGAAGTTACTCATGGACATGTAAGCTATCAAAGTAATTTCAAGCAACTCAAAGTAATAAAAAATTATTATAAATAGGCCTTAAACTCAATTTTTGAACATGAAGGCCATCCAAATTATTTTAAGTCCCAAACACAATTATAAATCTCCAAATCTAAAAATTAGAACCATTTTCTAAGACCATTATTAAAATATCCTTCAATTTCAATTAAAGATAAAGTTTAAGAGTTTAGAATTCATTCCTAGGCTTACATAATTTTTATTCAAACCCAACAAAATATTAAGATCTAAAAATAAAATTTAGAGTTTAAGAAAGGGGATTCATAAACCCTAAATCCATAAATTCAACAAAATACTAACAAAAACACAAATGTATGATTAATTACATCATAGAAATCTAATTACAATATCGAAATACTAATTAAATCTTGAGAATCTAACTATACTAAGTAAGATATAAAAAGGAATTTAGGATCTAGGAATAAAAATCCATAAATCCTAAACACTATACATTTATTCAAAATAATATAAATTAACTCATAATAACAATAATATAACTATAAATCAAATAATACCTAAAAAAATTTACTAGAAAATTAAGAGAAATTTCTATTGAGAAATTCTCCCAAACAACTCATAACCCAATTAGGATCTAAGCACTACTAGTAATAAATTAGATTGTTTATATAGAGAGCCACAATGAAAAAAACAAATATTAAATAATCAAACTCAAGTATGAACAATCTACGAATAAGAAAAAGGAAGAAAATAGATCTTGAGATTGAAATAACTTCAAAATTTATAATTTTTTCTTCCTCTTGAACCATACAAATAGATCCTTAGAAATATATTGATGATTTTTTTTATAAGAAAAACTAGTAGATTTAGATTTAAGATTTTAAATCTATTTTAGAAAAAAACTCTCCCTATTTCGGGTACCTTCACAATGGTATCCAATTTACCTATTTTTGGATCTGTTATGACAGAGAAAAGTGGGAAAACCTATTTTCTTGCCCGCACTAGACTTTCCCCCGTCTTCCCTTTTTAGACTTTGGTACTCTAAGGACTCATAACTGGCATAAAAGAAGAAATAAGTCTTGTATGTATAAATTAAGGAGAAAGTAAACTTACATTAAGGTGATAATCAAATCATAGACCGTGTGCTTAATTCTGAAACTTGATGGACTTGGTAAGGATAAATATGCTTAAATTGAGTTCATATGAGATATTTGAACTACCATATTTAAACAATTTAATCCAACTGTTATCTTGTGCGTACAAGAAAAAATAAATAAGGAACTTGGAATTATGTGATCATGAACAGAAAATGGGTACTTTAGCCGAACCGAAGGTGTGTTGTCTTTTAGGTGGGCAGGCAAGGGATGGACCATTTGGTTTTCTATCATTAATTTCACGAAAATCAAAATTTGTTGTCAAAAGATTTTTGTAATTTATTATAAATTTCATTTCGTTAATGTTTTGTGTCGTATAAGAGAAGTTATTCAGTGTTTCTGAAATATTATCACGTAGTGTTCCATGTCAATCACATACTATCATTTTAACATGTGATTAATTTAGAGTACCATGCGCCAAGAACACTGAATAATTGTATCGTGTTTTATACTTTGCAAACTTGAAAGAATAGTGATACATAATCTTCTCCCTCCCATATTATATTCAAAATAATTTTCAAGTAAGAATTATTATTTTCAAAATTAATCAATATATTTTAAACATATGCAATATTTATTATTTTTCTTTGAGTGGGTCAACAATTAGATATTACAATACCTTATAAATCACACACTTGAGCAAATTAATATTAATTTCTAGATCTATATTACGACACACTTGAGCAAATTAATATTAATTTCGAGATTTGTATTACTACTAAAAGATGTTCACTTTGATTGCGAATAAATGCACAAGTTAGTTACCCATGTATTAGTATTAATTTATAAATTATACTATTGTGTTTATTCAGACCAAGAATCAACAATATATTAAAAACTCTTAACAAATATTTGAGTGGAGCAATGATTTTAAGGAGATGATTGTCCAAGGCCATGACCTATACGGGTATACCTTTTGTCTTTTATTATTGATGCAATTTTTTTGTTGATGTAGGAGTAGGTTATCCTATCACAAGATAAGAAAAAATTATTAGCTGGTTTACTCTTTCTTTTCATAATACCGTGAGATCTATAAGTGATAGGTCCCTTGTAAACTCCATAGTATTGTGATTGAGAGGAACAAACTGTAAATTTACTCTAAGAACAATTAATAATTTCTCCAAGATAAGACATAAAAAAATAATTCTAAATGTCCACCTCTTGAAAAATATGAAAAAGACTCGAACATACCGGTCTCAGATATACCTTTTGTCAAGACACTTATTATCTGGCTCCTTCAACAGCTATTAGAAATTGTCGAAGTAACAGGTATAAAAACATATTGTTACACCAGTACTCTCACGATTCATTTTAGTAAAAAAAATCTTGTTTTTTATTTATTTATTTATCATTTATAAATTTTAAAAATATATTAAATATTTAATTTTTTATATTATTTTTTATTCATAAAGACTAATTTATGCATATTTTTTAATCAATATATATATAATCTTAAAAAGACATAAAAAAAACGAGGGAGTATCTTTTCGGCAAACACAATCACTAATTAAATACTAGGGCAAGTGACAGATAGCAACTACTAGCTAGTGCTTAGTAGTAAGTCGCTAGAAAATCATACACACAACCACACACCTATCAAAACTAAAAAAATAAAAAAATAAAATACAAAAAGGACGTACCGGCTGAGAAGAACAGAGGGTGAAACCATACAGAGCACAAGCCAACCAACGAAAAATTATTTTATAGTCTTGAGTTATGATTGTCTCAAGATTATTGAATAATTTTTTTAAGACAGGACTTAGATAGTAAATTAAGAGTAAATATATAGAATATTAATAGTATGAATAATTATAATGCCAAATAAAATCAGAACAGTCCATTCGCATTATTAATTCGGGCGACTCTGATCGTCGAGAAGAGTGATGAGGTAAAGCGCGTTACTGGTAACTCTAGTCACGTTTGTGATTTTCCGCTTCACATCCGTCCTTATTTTACCGTCGATCTCCTTCAATCCGTCCATACAAGTGTCCAAGTTCGTCAAGGCGGCGCTGACCCACGTCTCCACATTGCTTATCCTCCAACGGAACTCGCTTCCCCGCCGGAGATGCTTCAGCTCCGACAGTGTGTCATTGAGTTCGTCAACCGAGTCAGATATCTGTTCCAGGCAGTCACTCAATGCACTTTTTTCACTCTTACTGCTCCCACTCTTGAGATTGGCAAGGAATTCCGCCGCCCTTTGGGCCCGGACGAGGCTTATTTTTACGGCGGCCTGAGCCAGGTCGCGTGGGGTATTGGGTGGTGGCGTGTAAGAAGAGAGTGTTCGGAGGCAAATGTCTGGGTAGCTGGCGTGGACGCATGAGGTATGGACGACGTCGTGGGAACCGTTGCCGGCGGCTGAGCGGAGGAGAAAGGAGGAGAGGGAAAGGGAGATGAGGATGGAGAGGAGAGAGAAAGTGGTGGAAGTGGCCATGCTCACTTGCTTCGGTAGTAGTAGCAACTGCTTCCTATAATGTATGGAGGTTGAATATTTATAAGAGTGGATAAAAATTGAGAAATAGTTAGGGTCATCAAATTGGGGATTTAATCACCAAATTGCCATTTTTCTAGTAGAGAAGCGATTAAGTTTTTGCATGTCAACGTTAGATATTAACGCATGTAAATATATATAATATAATGCTACAAAGAAGATAATTATACTATCTTCATTTCAAGATAAAAATCTTTTTATAGTCAAATAGACTAATTTTAAAATTAATAATTAAATATATATATTTAGATTTAAAAAAAACAAACATAAGATTAACACTAAATTGTATGTACTTTATAATGTTTATAGGTTTTATATATATATATAAAAGCATAATAAGATATATTAATTTAGAAAATTATCAATTTAAACATAAAAATTAATAAAAGACTTTTATCCTGAAACAGAGGGAGTACTAATTAGGGCTTTTTGGGTGTTTGGATTGAAGGAATAAAATAAAAGAGAGAATAAAATAATTTCAAGATATTTTAAGTATATGTTTGGTTATTAATTGGTGGTATAATATAATGACAAAATTATTATATATATCTATTTCATTGAAATAAATTTTATTCCACCATCTTTCACATAAGTTAAAAATAAAATATATAAAATAATTTTTTATTCTACTAGAATGATTTATCCTCTAAAATAATTATTAAAAATACTATTTTTTATTTTATTATTATTTTTATTCTAATTTTTTTAATCCAAACGTAGGATTACAATTTTATATTAATAGCTAATTGCATTCTCATAAGTTATTTTCCTTTTGACAATATGGTGGAAAGTAGGAGGTTAAACTTGGACATGAAAGGTTGGCCGGATTAAATGCACCCCTGAGAATTTTGAAGAGGACAAGTCTATTTACATAAATAATTAAATATAAACTCTATTTTATTATTAAAAAATAGAGTTTAGTACAAAAATTTATATTAAGTCTTATTTTTTAATAATTAAAATAAAATTTATATAAAAATTTATGTTTAATTTTTATATGTGTGGAGTTGTCCTTTTAAGGAACGCAAAATATTATTTTGACAGCAAATGTGAGGTGGGCACTTGTCATTCATAAATCCTCCCTCACCGAATCAACGACGGCTACATTTACCGGCTGGCTGCAAATGTACCGCATTCGTTCATTCTAGTCAGAGAAATGATTTAGCACTTTTGTTATCAATACAGATATATAACAAGACAAATAACAAGTTGTTTTGGTTAATTTTAAATAGCTAGATAACTTAAAAGTGTTTTTTTTTTGGGTGTGAACTAAGCATTTAAAGATTTTTTTTTAAATTTTATTATAAAATATATAATTAATTTATTTTTATAAAATATTTAATATACTCTTTAGTTGTTATAATATATTAATATTATTGCATACATTATATTATAATTTTTAGATTTACCAATGATATATTATAATTTTGGCTATTTATATTCTTAATTATTATAAAGTTATAAATAATACTTACTCAGATATATTATAAATAAAACTCTGACTACGTAATAAATTGCGCGCAATTTTTTTATAAGTTCATTATGCAACAAAAATTATTGGCAAGCCCAATGTTATCTTACTAGATAAAGTGATACATATTATTTTTATAATATATCAATCAATGTCTCAAGGTATAAATATTTTTTTTTTCAAATGACAACATTACTCTTTTAAAAATTGTACATCGCAAAGAAAACAATTCATAAAAAAATATTACCATAATTTCCTTAATTTCCTTTTGAATTATTTAATGTAACATTTACCCATTATGTAGATTAAAAGTGACACATTATAATATTTTATTTGAAATTAATTTTTTTTATTATAAATATTCGTTCAAATATATATGGGATTATTAAAATTTATCTGATATGTAATTTTTAAAATTTGTTCGTACTTTGTATGGATTATCAAGCGTGTTTATGCTGACCATGTCAACCATTTCTGTTAAATATTTGAATATTTAGACAGTTTGGGTAAAAATCTAGTACAATTATGTTACTAATTATGTACCATTATTAGTAATTGTTAATTTTAATGGACTTCAATAAGCAAAGAGTAAATCCTGGTGCAGCACAGGACTAAAGTTTATTTTTAACACCATTTACATTTTGTGGACCTAACTTATACGTATATATATATTTATAGTTTTTGATCCGATTGACAATTCGGTCACAAAATATTTTAATAAAGTCGAAGCTTCCATTAATAATTAATCGTTTAATTACGATTTTGGCTCCAAACTTTACATGCGTATTAATATGACACTATATTTTTAAAACATATCATTTTGCTCCTTTTATGCATTTCCATTGTTCAAAAATGGCAAATAAACTTTTATCCATTTAGTTGCAGACTATTACGGAACAATCTTCTCATTTCGTTACAGAACCAAGAACTTATATACTATTCACTGGGTTGGAGAGGGGTGTTTATCTTTTAAGTTATTGCTATTACAATAATAGTACGAACACATGAAAGAGGGAGATTGAACTCAGAAATTTAAGAGCCCTGTTATCTGTGACGAAATGTATGTATATAGATGGAATAAAAAAAAAATTGAGAAGGAACCACACATATTATTATGTTATTTTATCGCTTAAAATTTAATAGTGGCCCCACTCTTACTTGATCATCAAATTTATTCACATATACATTATTGGTTAAATTTGAGAGAATTATCTTAAATAAGGTATGAATTTTAATGACATGTATCATTTAATAATAATTAAATAATATTTAAATATTATATTTAGATGTTCAAAATAAAACAATAATTGGTACGAAATGTAGGGACAAGATCAATAAATTATAAGTTGCGTGTGTTATCCTTTTTCCTCTTTGTTTTATTTCTTATGTTTGGGGTGTTATGGCTCAAGGGTCCAATGAATAATTTCTTGGCAACTAAGTAATATCAACCCTACCACATTACATAAAGTAGAATGAATCAAGCCTCAGATTGGCTTACGACCGGTCCCAGTTCCGACAAGCCAACAATAATTAATTCAAATTAATTCAAACTTGGTTGGCTTGTAAGTTCATTAAATCTTTTCATGACATGGAATATTTCACTGTATTATAATTTAATATCGAATAATAACACAATCACACAGATTAGTAGATAAATAATAAAAAAATAAAAATACACGATATATCTAGATTCATCAATTTGGCTCGTTCTATTTGTCTGACATATTTATTAGATAACTCACACGCTCAACAATGATCCACACATTAAATAATTATTTTTATAAATACTAAAAAATTCTAACTGCTATAACACGAGTTCAAACACAATATATTAGTAAACCAAAGAAGTATGAGACCCCCGACTACTCTGTCATAGTGACTATTAGTCGAACTCGTAAAAATATGAATCAATTCCACCACACTCTAATTTAGGAAAACATATTGTTGTATTATTAATTGCGATAAATCACTTTTCTCCTACAAAACTGGACCTCAAGTAGTTAAATAATAATCAAGAACATAATTCGGGACTGTGACAACTAATTAATGCCACTAAGCTAACTCACTTCCCCGTTGTTGTTTTGATATTTAAATTTTTAAGAGAATGGAGTTAGACATGGGTGAATATTTGAGAAAAAATCTCTAGACCAGAGTCGACGACGAATTGAAGCGAACCAAATATAGAGTTACTCTTATTCGATTTGAATAAATAAATTTTTGCTTTAATTTGAATTTATATTTAAAAAATTCTACTTATATTTAACTCGACTCAAATATTTATTATTGAAATTTGATTTGATTAATTCAGATTGAATTATTATATTAAATCTATTCTTAAGTTTCGAATTTAAGCTCAAAGTTTAAGTCTCCACATTTCACATACCTTTATAAAATATATTATTAAAAATAAACTTAGTATTTAGTTAGAGAATGAGAAAATATATTTGTAATTACATTTCACAAGTATAGAGTCATAACAATAATTATAAACAAAAAAAAATATATATTATTTATTCTATTTTTACTAAAGTATATATATATATATATATATATATATATATATATATCTTATTAGAGTATGTATTGAATATCAATTTGAATTTGTATAACTGAGTGCGTATCGAATAATTATGGTCGAGAATTTCAAGTAATTTGAACCTTCTAACTTCAATCAAATTTTGCTCGTGCATTTTCTTGAAATCTTTTTTGTATTACTTATTATTATTATTATTATTATTTTATATCCAACTGAAAATCTGTTATAATTGTATTGTAGTTGATCTTAACACCACCTATACTTGTAGACTATCACCATTAAGTAGCAGTGTCTATAATTTGCTTGCTCAACTTACTAGCAGTGAATTCTTTTGACCACTTTCTTTTCCCCTAAAAAGAAACTCTGTAGATGCCAAAGTTATATGTCAAACAGATCTTCATCCAGATGTTTCTTTTGTTTGGTGCTGATTGGCATGCAAACAGATTTTTTTATAATTTTATAAAGCAAGAGCTCTTGTACTTCATCCAATTTTGCCAGACGTCTCTTCACTTCGTTTATTGATACCTCTTTTGATGCTTGCAAGACTGATTCTAATGTTCTTTGTTTATGAAAGCTTGTGCTTCCCTTAAGTCTCATCTCTCAGTTACATATGATTGTATATCTTAGTTTACAAAAGCTTTTGGACAATATCGGCTTTTGGTTGATTGTTGGCATCAATTTGTGTCTCCTTGTAGGCAATAAGAACGGGGTGGGTTCATCCAAATATTAATCTTGAAAATCCGGTTAAAGGTGCGGTATGTCTCTTCTATATAAACTGCTATTTGTCAATATGTATGATTTTTTGGAAGTGTTTAATTGATTTGTTATAATCACTCATCTGGCCATTAAAGCGGGTCGGTCATCTTAGCTGCCAGTTTTTCTATACCTCACCAGCAGGTCCACAGCTTTTATTAGCTAATAGCACTGTAGACCACGACTAGTAGGGCTCTTTTTTCTTATATCTGTGTTTATAGCATGTATTTATCTGACGTCTCGACTCAAATCAGGACAAGAATGTGCTGGTTGAACCCAAGAAAGAAAGACTGGACATTAAGGCTGCATTATCTAATTCGTTTGGGTTTGGTGGCCACAACTCTTCAATCTTATTTGCTCCCTTCCAGTAGATATGGGGCTCCCTTCCTTCCAGTAGAGTCAGGGTCATCATATTGTATTCCCTAAAGCTGTGTTTTGCCTGGGCAAGGAACTAAACTCATTTCCTGTAAAAGGGCCTTAGACCCGTTTTCTTTGTTAGTAACTGTCGTGTTATAACTTGTAATTGTAGCAAACGAGGCCTTAGTCCCAATCGGGCAAATATTCATTCAATTGGTTAGCAGGTATCCTGCCCAAGCTTAGCCCAAATAAAGATAATCAACCCAAGTTGCTTTAGTTGGCATTAGATTTCCTTTCCCAGTATCATACTGTTTTCCATTCTTTCCTTGTACTCCCTTCTGTCCGTTACAAATTTAATGAATGATATGAGAGCATGTCTATGTCTTCTTTAAGGTTGCCGGATCTCTTTCAATTCATTAAAAGGAAACATGTTGGGCTTTCACCCAATTATGGACCAGTACTCGCTCATATATTTATGATACAAATTAAAATTTGAGTTATATATATATATTTATATATATATTTTTTTCCTTTCTGGATTTTCTTTCAATATTAATATTTTAGAGATTAAATATTTTTAAGTAAACAAAATAACTGAAAAAATAAATGTCATATGCAAAAAATTTATATTCATAAAAAGAATGACAACTAAAAACAAGCAGGACTTCCTTTTTTAGATGTAGTATACACCTTTATACCAATTTGCTATGAGTAATAATGACTTATGCAATAATGTGTACAATGACTCAATATAAAAATAATGAGATTTACAATGTAAAAATGGTGAATTCTACTATTTTTATATTTGGTCATTATACATATCATTACATGGATCATTACATATGACAAAACTGTCTTTATTCATCGCAGTTAGAGAGTGTTTTTAACTTTGAGAATCTTTGTCTATACAGTACACTGATTAGTCGGGCTAAAGTATTTGTGTCTTAGCACTAGCTAGGTATTGTTTTGTAAGGCTCTCTAGATCTTGTTTCTTTGTTTGTTGTAGCCTTTTTAGTTTTTCTTTTCCCCTTTTTTACAATGATGAAGTATTTAATTATTGAGTACTACTAGGTATCACGAAAAATTTATGTGAATATATATATATAAATATTGACGCATTTAAATACACGAGATAAAAATAAATTAAAAAAGGACTTGCATATTACTACAATTTGATCTTCATAAACTGTATGAATTAAGGGACAAGCTCATTATAAGAATAATTTATTTTTTCGTGAAAGCCCTCATTTTTCAGGGATGACAGAATATGAGGCAGAATGAGTTGTTATCATCACCATCAAGTATACAATTATAATTACAATATCAGTAAAACTAATAATAATCTCAAGGCCAAAAACTTTCGCTTTATAAAATTGTGGTGGGTTATTTTTGAATTTTTTTTGGCTTATACCGACAAATTTTGAATTAAAGGTAGGCCAATTACATAAAGTCGTCAATTGGTAAAAATTTAAGTGAATGTATCAACCCATTCAAATTTTTTGTTTTTAAATAAGATGGTGTATATGTGATTCCGTAAAATTATCCTCTAACCCAGATTCAACGAGTTCGGGAGTTTGTTTAAGCGAGGAGAACGTGTTAGAAACTCCAGACTTCCATGAAATATGGTTACCGCTTTTTTAATATTTTTTTTCAAAGTTTAAATAAGTTGTCATAAAAACAAGTGTAAAAGTGTGTACTTAATGTCTTGTACCTAAGTGAATTGTGTCATGTATACCAAGAAATATGCCATTTATTAGATTATCTAAGTGCTTTATCTTTAAAGTAATTTGAGTCTTTATTCCTTGGGATAAAGGATTTTGATTTGAAAGGCCTTCGAAAAACTTGAATTTATGTAAATATCTTTTGAAAGTTTGTTTGTATCAAAATATAAGTCCTTTAGGATTTTGAAAATTGTTATTTAAAATTTATTTTCTCAAAATAGTTATATATGTATAAATTTGTAAGAAATATATATATACTTGGAAATGAGTTTTATGGAAAATTCTTTTTATTTTGGAAAACATTTAATTATATAATAAGATAATGACGAGAAATTAAGATTTTAATAAAGAAAATAATTTTTACAATCCTTTTGTCAAATAGGAAACAAGACTCAAACTACTTTCAATTTTAGTCCAAAATTTATTCTAATAACCTAATTTGATTCAATTTTAGAAGATCTTTTTGAAGTTTGTTTGAAAATCATTTTTTTTTGACAAAATAAAACTAATCGTCAAAAATAGTGTTAGAGTTACTCGTGACATATAAGCCATTAAAGTAACTCCAAGTACCTTAAAATAATAAAAATTCACTATAAATGGGCTTTAAACTCAATTTCTAGTCATGAAGGCTATCCAAATTGTTTTAAGGCTCAAACACAATTACAAATCACCAATTCTAAAAATTACAACCATTTTTTAAGTTCATCATGAAAATATCATTCAATTCCCATTAAATATAAAATTTAAGGATTTAGAATTCATTCTTAGGCTCACATAATTTTTATTCAAACCCAACAAAATATTAAGATCTAAAAATAAAATTTAGAGTTTAGGAAAGGGGGTTGCATAACTTCTAAATCCATAGATCTAACAAAATACTAACAAAAACACAAATATAGCATTAATTACGTCATACAAATTTAATTATAATATTGAAATACTAATTACATTATGAAAATTTAACTATACCAAGTAAGATCTAAAAAGGAGTTTAGACTCGAGGACACTAAATACCATAGATTTACTCAAAATAATATTAATTAACTCATAATAACAATAATCTAACTATAAATCAAATAATACTGAATTTATTTGAAAGTTAAGAAAAATTTCTATTTGTGAAAAATTCTTCCAAACAACCCATAATCCAACTAGAATCCAAACACTACTAGTAACAAATTAGAATATTTGGAGAGTCTCAAAATAAAGAAACAAACATTAAATAATTAAGCTCAACTATAAATAATCCAAACATAAGAAAAAGGAAGAAGAAAAAGTAGGAAAATGGATATTGAGATTGAAATAACTTCAAATTTTATAGTTTTTTTTTCCTCTTGAAGCATACAAATAGATCCTTAGAGATATGTTGAAGAATTTTTTTATAAGAAAAACTAGTAGATCTAAGATTTTAGATCTATTTTAGAAAAAAGTTCTCCCCATTTTGGATTTTTCTCTCTCTCTACTTTTTCTTACCTTTTCTCTTTTTCCCTTCCTATTCTCATTCCTTCTCATCCAAAAATGCAGCCAAAATGACCATAAAAAGTCCAAAATGGACTAGCGCCAACATGTAGGCGCCTTGACGCCATCATGTTGGCACCCCAGCGAGGCCTGCATACTACTCTTTTGATCTTATGCACTAAAACAATCATTTTTTTAAAATCAGAAAGAATTAAAAAAAGTGTCACCCAAATCCAGAAAGTTCTTTTCAAAACTTTCGCAATAGTACCCAATTTATCTATATTTGGATCTATTATGATGGAAAAAAGTGGGAAAAAACTATTTTCTTATCCACACTAGCCTTTTCATTGTCTTTCCTTTCAACACTTTGGTATTCCAAGGTTCGTATGTGTATCATTTTAAGTTTTGTAAATTTTCTCTTGATAACCTCAATGATTTGTGGTTTGATGTTATTGCTCTTTTGTCGTATAATTAAGCAATACGCAAAAATTTTGAGTGCTTATAAATAATAAATTATAGGAGTCAATCACATTAATTTCACATCATCGAATGAGATATTTGAACTACCATATTTAAACAATTTAATCTAACTGTTATCTTGTGTGTACAAGAAAAAATAAAAAAGGAACTTGGAATTATGAGATCATGTGAAACAGAAAACGGGTTTGTTAGCCGAACCGAAGGTCTGGACCAGATGGTTTTCCCATTTTTTTTCTTTCTGTTATGGGCATATTTCTATCATTTCAAGAAAATCAAAATTTGCTGTCAAAAGATTTTTGTAATTTATTATAAATTTCTTTACGTAAATGTTTTGTGTCGGATCGTATGTAGTGCTGATATTTTGTACTCTTGCAGTTTTCAAAGAATAGTAGTGATACGTAATCTCCTCCCTCCCATATTATATTCAAACTAATTTTCAAATAACAAATTTTAATTTCAAAATTAATCAATATATTTTAATCATATGCAATATTTATTATTTTTTTTATTGGGCGTATGAGTGGGTCAACAATTAGATATTACAACTAGACTTGACAAACGGGTGGGCCGGGCCAAAAACGGCCCGACTTTTTGCGGGCTATAAAACCCTTGGCCCTTGCGGGCAGGCCCGACCCGCGGGCCATTTGTGTAATTTTTTTTTAATTTTTTTTATTATGACTTATAATTTAAAATATTAAGTAAGACATAAAATATTCTTCACGTGTGTCATGATTTCTTTTTTCAACCCACGAAAAAGCATACATAACTGATTAACTTTTTATATTTGAAATAAATATTAATACTAATTATTTACAATTATAACACATTATTTTTTATATTCTTCATAATTATCTATTTGATTCATTTTTTAAGTTTTTTTTTGTCAACAATGTCAAGCAATATAAATTTAAAAAAAAAAAAAAAAAAAAACCCGCGGGCCGAGCCAAAAATGATCCAATTTTTTTGGGCTGTATTTTTGAGACCTAAAGCCCGGTTTTTTTGGGCCGGCCCGCGGGCCCCGGACTTTTTTGTCAGATTTAATTACAATACCTTATAAATCACACACTTGAGCAAATTAATATTATTTTTTAGATTTGTATTATGACACACTAATTAATATTAATTTTGAGATTTGTATTACGACTAAAAGAAGTTCACTTTGATTGCAAATAAATACATAAATTAGTAACTCATGTATTAGTATTAATTTGTAAATTATACTATTGTGTTTATTCAGACCAAGAATCAACAATATATTAAAGAACTCTTAACAAGTATTTGAGTAGAGCAATGATTTTGATTTTAAGAAGATCATTATCTAAGCCCATGACCTATACGGGTATACCTTTTGTCTTTTATTTTTTATGCAAATTTTTTTTAGTTGTATTAGATTATCCTGCAACAAGACGAGGCGTAGAAAAATAATTCTAAATGTCCACCTCTTGAAAAATATGAAAAAGACTCGAACTTACCACTCTCAGATATATCTTTAGGAAGATCATTGTCTAAGCCCATGACCTATAAGGGTATACCTTTTGTCTTTTATTTTTTATTGCAAGTTTTTTGTTGTAGGAGTAGGTTACTGTACAACAAGATAAGGCGTAGAAAAATAATTTTAAATGTCCACCTCTTGAAAAATATGAAAAAGACTCAAACTTATCGCTCTTAGATATACCTTTAAGAAGGTCATTGTTTAATGGCTGTTTGTTTACGTTCGAATCTGGTTGAATAAGTTATTTATATTATTTGTTTTATACTTTTTAAATTTTGAATGAGTCTGAACGATTCAGTCAAAAAATTATGATTTAATCAGTAAAAAGTAGTGTTGAATAGTATTTTTATTTTTATTTTCTCAACCATATTTTGTTATGTACAAATTATTTTTAATTTTTCTTTAACAAATTAGTAACCAATTAAATGAATGTTATTATAATATTTTGTTTTGATTTTATGGACCGATAAAATGTCATTAATATTTTTAGTTTTTTATTCCTAAAATTATATTACTAATGGTATACTCTATTAAAGATTGTTTAAAAGTTTATATGTTTGTTTTATTATTTATTTAAATACATGCACATGTGTGCTAATTCGGTTATTTTTATTTATTTTATTATTTATTTAAATACATATTTATTATTTATTTAAATACATATATATGTATAAAAAAATTATTCTATTAGTATTATTTGTTATACCATTATTAGAGGTAAAAATTTATTACTAATTTTTTAATATAATAAAATTAAAAATACTCATAACTAGAAGAAGAAAAAATATAAATAAAGTATTTTAAAGTATGAATATGAAAAAAATAAACTAAACAATTTAAAATGCTACTTTCACCTCAATATTTTAAAAAATAAGTATATTTTCTTATACATATGTTAGGTTAAAATGAAAAATATTATCATTCAGTTACTTCAGACGAATTAGTTAACAAATAACTTCTTTTATTCGGTGTTTAATTTTAATCAGACATCTGTTTTATTCAGTTTATTCAACTATTTAATTTTTTTAATTTAATTTTATCAAAAACCCATTGTAAGACCCCGAATTTATGAAATACAAAATTTAATTTTTCTTCATATATATTTTTCCTGAAACAGTAAATGGTTAAATTGACAAAATTGAAAGTTAAGGATGTTATGTGCAAATTTTATTTTGTCGGACAATATTCTTTTTGTCGGGGAATATTCGTTTTGTCGGGGAATATTCGGGCCGTACGACGGCGCCGAAATAACAAATTATTTGTGGACCCCACAACGGAATATTTGTCGGATATAGAAAACGACAGAAGTAACCTTTTTAAATAAAAATAGTCAACGGTGTTAACTGTTAAAATACCGGTGATAAAAGAATAGTAGCATACGGTAATTTATGGTATTTTCTGTAGCACACGGTACTCTACAGTAGCACACGGTATTGCACAGTGTCTCATATTATTGGTCTGATAATTGACACCGTAATTGTTACGCATCATTTCATCAATAATTGTCACTGCATAATATTTTATATTATCAATTCAATTATTGTTGCTACACAGTATTTTGCATTATTGATTCAATAATTGTCATTACACTGTATTTCATATCATCGAGCCAATAATTGTTGGTGCACTGTAGTTTAAAATTATTGAATCTAATAATTGTCACAGTAGCAAATACACTATAATTTATATTATTAAATTAATAAAAATATGTAACGTGTTTCTTACATTATTCTGGTAACATTATTTTATATGTTGGACTCACAGGAAGAATAAATAAATAAATAAATAAATAAATAAAAAATAAAATAATTAATTTTACTATTTGAAATAGTAACGTGAATAGTGACGTGAATAGTACGTGAATAGTAAGAAACATGTGGGACCCATTGTGGGGCCCACATGAAATGTGAGAAATGTGAGAATTTGCTGAAGAGTTGGTGGAGGCTGCGCAGCAGCCTCTGCTGAATTTTTTTCTGTTCACCTACCACGCATAGTAACTTATTTTCTCCTATAAATAGCTTGCTCAGCTGAATAGAAAAATCACACCTAAAACATAAAATTTTTCTATAAGAATTTTATGAGTTTTCTCTGAGAATAGTAAGGTTATTTTGAGAGTTTGAAAGCCAAAAGGAGTGCAGGAATTTTTCAAGTAAGTGTTTTATTAAAGAGTAGTAATTTCATAAATTCCTATTTTTCACGGTATTCACAAATCTTCCTTTAGAAGACTCTTCTTTGAGAAGATTCATTTTTAAAAGCTTTCTTTGGAAGATTTATTTTGGAATATTATTTTAAAAACTATTTTAAAGTTGTTATATTATACTACAAAAATTATGTTAAATATATATAATTTTGATAGTTCATAATATACGAGTTATCATATACTTTGAAATTTATATGTGGTAATTACTAATTATATTAAAAATATATAGGTTGATCAATCTCATTTAAATCAATATCCAGTCACGTGTTAAGGTAAGGAATATCATTTTCTTTCATATTCTATTATTGAAACTTACAACGGTAAGGGGTATCACTCTTTTCATCATCATAAATGGATATTATTTTCTTTCTTACTTGAAGGGATTATCATTCTTTGATTCTCGAAAATAATATCGTTTCTTTCTTGTGCCATTTATTTCCATGTATTAAATTGTGGGAATAACCTTACGGCGCGGTTTACCGCCTGTTGGTGAATAACATTTTGTATTCATTCCTTATTAATCTTTGAGAATAACCTTACGGTGCGGATTATCGCCTGTTTGGTGAATAACTCTTCGTGTTCAAATTCTATTAAATTGTGGGAATAACCTTACGGTGCGGATTACGCCTGTTTGGTGAATAACTCTTCGTGTTCAAATTCTATTAAATTGTGGGAATAACCTTACGGTGCGGATTACGCCTGTTTGGTGAATAACTCTTCGTGTTCAAATTCTATTAAATTGTGGGAATAACCTTACGGTGCGGATTACGCCTGTTTGGTGAATAACTATTCGTATTCAAATTGATGGGAATAACCTTACGGTGCGGATTATCGCCTGTTGGTGAATAACCCTTGTTATTTGTCTCGTGTGGAAATAATTTGTCTACACGAATTATCACATGACACTTTTATTCCATATTCGTAAGTGATATCATTTTCCTTTATACTCATAAGGGATACCATCTTTTTCATCTTCCATTATTCAAACTTACTATGGTAAGGGATATTAATTCCCTTCACCTTTTGTTAATCAAACCTGCTACGGTAAGGGATATTATTTTCTTCCATACACCTAAATCGAAACTTATTATGGAACTATTGCTTCTATAATTCCTGAAAATATTATATGTTCCATAATAGTTGAATTTCATTAGTTCAACTGAACCTTCCTATTTTCTGAACATTTCTATTGAACTGTAATCGTTATTCTGAACTGTGGATCTTGAATATCATTTTTAAATTTCACTCCACATCATGTTGGCAATTTGGACATTATTTGAATCTGCACAAAGTAAACTTCCGATACTTATTGTTTATCCTGTTCTTCTGTTCATCATTTGTATCACTGTTATTTGTATTAATCATCAAGAATCAAGCTGTTGTGAATATCTGTGGCCGGGGGCACAGATGTGATATAATTGTTGAACAGATGATAGGTTAAAGGCGATATACTAGGTTAAAGGCGATACATCTGTTCGGTGTCTTTTATGACACGTGGTGAATGTTCTCTTTGGCCCGTAGTGCAAAGATGAACTGTTGGTTGGTATGATTATGACCAAAGGCTGAATCTGGTATAATCATGACCGTTGGTGTTATATTGAATGTCTTTGGCCCGTAGTGCAAAGACGAACTGTTGATCTGCATGATTATGACCAGGAACTGTGAAGTTGTATTATCTTGACTAATGGTATTTCAGATGATAAAAGTTGATGATATTTTTACTAAAAAGAGAAGCGAGTGGACATTATAGTCTGCATTATTCTTCTAATAGATTGCTCATTCCGCTGCTATTATTGATCTGAACATTGTTTAAGAATTTAACTACAGTTTTTGATATAAACCTTGTAGTCTATTGTATTCTATCAAGAACTCAACTGTTGAAGGCTAATGATAAATTATTCGTCATTATCTTAGTCATGATATTTCTTACTGGGCTATTTGAGCTCACCCTTTCTTTTCGTTCCATTGTTTTTCAACAGGAGATGAGAACGTAACGGGGTCTAGCCGGGGAATGGAGTGAGAGTGCGAGGATAGCTATCATAGTCTTCACGTGTTATAAAATAGTGTGGCAATAATAATGAAGACTTAGTTGTGTTGTATTATCCACTGTATTGTTGTACGTTGTATTTCATTGTAATAATTTTGTTGTAGTCTTTTGACGACTCAAGTTTGGGCTGTGTGGGCCTAGATTTGGGGGCGTCACACCCATGACCTATACGGGTATATCTTTTGTATTTTATTTTTGATGATTTTTTTTGTTACAGGAGTAGGTTATCTTTTAGCAAGATAAGATGTAGAAAAATAATTCTAAATGTATCTCTTGAAAAATATGAAAAAGACTCGAAAATACCTCTCTCAGATATACCTTTTGTCAAGGCACTTATTATTTGGCTCATTCAACTAGTAGAAATTGTCGGAAAAACGGCCTTTTGTCAGGGCACTTATTTATATGGCTCATTCAACAACTAGTGGAAATTGTCGGAGAAACAGCCTTTTGTCAAGGCATTTATTATATGGCTCATGGAACAACTATTAGAAATTGTCGGAGAAACAGGTATAAAAAAAAGAGTGATTTTATCTTTATTCATTTTTCTTATTTATTTTTTTACCAATATATAAAATAAATGAGTGTGATTTTATTTTATTTTATCTTTAACCCAAATAAATGAATCACACTCATTTATCTTATATACGAATAAAAAAAATGAATAAAAAAAAAAATAAATCTTAAATTTCTCATAAAAAAATATTTTTACACTATCTTTTTAGCAAACACAGTTGCACTAATTAAATGGAAGGGCAAGTGAAAGATAGCAACTGCTAGCTAGTGCCTAGTAGTAAATAGGGATGCACAAAAAGCCTACAGCCCACGGGCCGGCCTGGCCTGACCTGGTCAAAGCCTGGACCGGGCCGGGCCTACAGTCTTTGAACAGGCTGCTATTTTGACGTAAAAGCCTGGCCTACGAAAAAGTCCGGCCTGGCCCGGCCGACGAAAAAGACTGGCCTGACCTAGCCTACAAAAAAGCCCGGCCCAGCCTACAAAAAAGTCCAGCTCGGCCCAGCCTGCCCAACCTAGTTAATTCGTTTTAACTATAGACTATAACTTGATATATATATATATATATATATATATATATATATATATATATATATATATATATATATATAAACAGTAAAAAGACGGATGAAGGGAAGAAATAGTTCATTGTAGAGAGATAATAAACTTTGAAAAACTTTGTTTGACTTTTCTGTTCATTGTACTAATCACAATTGGTTGACAAATTCGGTTAATGTTGTACAACTTTTCCAGTTTCAAAATAGAATTAATTAATTTGGGTATTCTAAAATTAATTTTAAAATATATTTAAATTTAAAATTGATTCAATATAATTATAAATTATCTAAAAATATACTACTCAAATTTTCAAGATTATTTTTTTTTTAAAAGTTAGATAAATAAATTCATCAATATTTTTCCTTATCTGGCAGGGTATTGGATTAAAAGAGAAGTAGACTTAGCCCAAAATCGTTGGAGATATACATTTGTTATAGAAATTATTTTGCCGCACAAAGAAGAGTACAAGATGTAATAGATAATCAAGATAACTCAGAAAATCTCGAAATTGGAGTAAAAACTGACGAAATTGCACATCTATGAATATTGAAAATATATGTTTTTTCTTAAGATTGAAGATATGTTTTTTGAAGATATAACGGAGAGATATTTTTTGAAGATAAGAAGATATATTTTTTGAAGATTTGAATTTTGAAGACATTTTTAAAATATTTTGAAGCAAAATATTTGTAACCGACTCATTATTTATTATTGATTAATTACTCATTTTTAATTTTTTGTCAATACATTTAATTAATATAGTAGTTAGTTTATTTAATATTTATATTTCACATTAAAAATTAGTTGATTACATTTTTAGGCCCGGCCTGACCCAAGGACTGGCTTGGCCTGGCCCGGCCTAAAGCCTGGTCCGGCCTGGCCTATAGGCCTCAAAAGGCCAGACTTTGATCGAGAAGCCCGGTCTGGCCCGGCCTACAGGCCCAAAAGTCAAAGCCTGACCTGGCCTGGTCAATGGTCAAAGCCTACCAGGCCCAGGCCAGGCCGGACCAGTCCGACCTACTATGCATGTCTAGTAGTAAATAGCTAGAAAATCATACACAACTACATAAGTACACACCTATCAAAAATTTAAAAATAAAAAATAAATAAAATACCAAGAAGTTTTTTTTTGCTTTTTAAAATTAGTGGAATGTTTTTGAAAAAAATTGACATATACTGTTGGATTTTAAAAGTTTTAGTTAAAAATGGGTCAATTAGATAAAGTCGTCAGTTGATAAAAATTTAAGTTGATGTATCAACTCATTCGAATTTTTAGTTTTTAAATTAGATAGCCCATATGTGACTCTATAAAATTAATTCGCAAGTGAGATTCAAAGAGTTCGAGAGCTTACTTAAACGAGGGAAAGATGTTTGGCATTCTCGACTACCGTGAAATACAATTCTTGTTTTCCAATTTTTTTTTTAAAGCTTAAATAAGTTGCCTTAAAAACAAGTATAAAAGTGTGTGCTTAGTGTCATGTGTCTAAATGACTTGTATCATGTATGACAAAAAATATGTCGTTTCCTAGATTATTTAAATGCATTATCTTGAGAGCATTTTGAACCATAGTCTCTCGGACAAAATATTTTGATTTGAAAGTCTTTTGAAAAACCTGAATTTATGTAAATATTTTTTGAAAAATTGTTTTAATCAAAAATGTCTTTTAGGATTTTGAAAATTAATCTTTAAGGCTTATTTTCTCGAAATGGTTATATATGTATAAATTTGTAAGAAATATATTTTTTTGGAAATGAGTTCTATGAAAATGTTCTTTTTAATTTAGAAAATATTTAATTATATAATAAAATAATGACGAGAAATAGTTTTTACAATTCTTTTGTCAAATAGAAAACAAATATCTAATTACTTTTAATTTTAACATAAAATTTATTCTACTAACCTAATTTGATTTAATTTAAAAAAATCTTTTTGAGTTTTTATTTGAAAATTATTGTTATGTGACAAAATAAAATCAAGCGTAAAAAATAGGGTTGGAGTTATCAATGGTTATGTAAGTTATCAAAGTAATTCCAAGCACCTCAAAATAATAAAAATTCACTATAAATGAGCGTTAAACTCATTTTTTGGGCATGAAAGTCATTCAAATTGTTTTAAAGGCCAAACACAGTTACAAATCATCAAATCTAAAAATTACTATTATTTTCTAAGTTCATCATTTAAATATCCTTCAATTTCCATTAAAGATAAAGTTTAAGAGTCTAGAATTCATTCCTAGGCTCACATAACTTTTTTTCAAACCTAACAAAATATTATGATCTAAAAATTAAATTTAGAGTTTAAAAAAGAGAATTCATAAACCCTAAATTCATAGATATACCAAATCTAGTACTAATTACATTATATGAATCTAATTACTACACCGAAATATTAATTACATCATGAGAATCTAACTATACCAAGTAAGATCTAAAAAAGAATTTAGTATCTAGGAATTAAAATCCATAAACCCTAAACACTATATATTCACTTAAAATAATATCAACTAAGTCATAATAACAATAATCTAGCTATAAATCAAATAATACCCAAAAGAATTTACTAAAAAATCAAGAGAAATTTCTATTTGTGAAAAATTTCTCTTAAACAACCCATAATTCAACTAGGATTCAAACACTACTAGTAATAAACTATAATGTTTAGAGAGGCTCAAAATGAAGAAACAAACATTAAATAATCAAACCCAAGCATAAATAATCCATACATAAGAAAAAAAGAAAAGAAGAAAAAGTAGGCAAATAGATTTAAGATTGAAATAATTTCAAATTTTATAACACTTTCTTTCTCTTGTAGCATACAAATAGATCATTCGATATATATTAAAGAATTTTTTATAAGAAAAACGAGTGGATCTGAAGTTTGAAATCTATTATAGAAAGGTTTTGTCTAAATTTTGGTTTTTTTCTCTCTCTCTCTCTCTATTTTCTCCTCTTTATTTTTTTCTCTTTTCCCCTTCCTATTCTCCATCATTCTCTTCCAATAATGTAGCAAAATGACCTTAAAAAGCCCAAAATGGGTTCGCGTCAACATATAGATGCCTTGATGCCATCATGTTGGCGCCCCTGTGGGGCCCGCATGCTCTTATTTTGATCTTGTGCACAAAAATAACCATATCTTTTAAATCGAAAATAATTAAAAAATATGTCACCCCAATTCAAAAAGCTCTTTTAGAAACCTTCGCAATGATGTCCGATTTGTCTATATTTGGATCTGTGATAACGGAAAAAAATGGAAAAAAATTATTTTCTTGCCCACACTAATCTTTCTCTTGTCTTTTCTTTTTTCGGTTTGCTACCCCAATGTCCGTATGTCCTCTAAGTAATCATCCTAAGTTCTACAAATATTCTTTTGATATCCTCAATAGTTTGTGGTTTGACATTATTTTCCTCTTGTCACATGATTTAACAACACACAAATTTTAAGTGTTTACAACTAATAAATTATAGTAGTTAATCACATTAATTTAACATGAAAGATGACTCAAAACTCGCATAAAAGAATAAATAAGTCTTGCGTATATAAATTAAGGAGAAAGTAAACTTACATAAAGGTGATAATCAAATCACAGACCTTGTACTTAATTCTGAAACTTGATGGACTTGGTAAGGATAAATTTGCTTAAAATGAGCTCATATGAGATATTTGAACTACCATATTTAAAAAATTTAATCTAACTGTTATATTGTGTGTACAAGAAAAAATAAATAAGGAACTTGGAATTATGAGATCATGTGAGACAGAAAATGGGTATTTTATCCGAACCGAAGGTGTGTTGTCTTTTAGGGGGCAGGCAAGGTCTGGACCATATGGTTTTCCCATTTTTATATGTTATGGGCATTTTCGTTATGGGCATATTTCTATCATTTCACGAAAATAAAAATTTGTTGTCAAAAGATTTTTGTAATTTATTATAAATTTATTTACGTAAATGTTTTGTGTCGTATCGTGTGTAGTCCTGATGTTTTGTACTCTGCAAACTTCAAAGAATAGTGATAAGTAATATTCTTCCTCCCACATTATATTCAAATTATGTTGGGATATAATTATTCGATACTTAGTTTAGGTGTAAATTGAAGTTATTTTTATTAAAAAATTCGGATCCGTTTTGTTTTATATCCAAAGTTGCACGTTGGACCTGGTATTGGGGTCGGGCCCACTGTGTTATATTTTTGACAGGTTATTCTAGAAGTGTCAAAGTTCATATCAATATAGAATTGGGTTTTCTAATTTAAGGAGGATAATGGAATTTAATTTATTAATGACTCAATTAATTATGAATTATAGTTACAAGAGGATTCTGATAAGGACTTCCACTCTTAAATAGTTTCGGGCAAACATAACATATATAAATACAGTCATAGATGAGGATCACAGTACACAATTTTTACATACATAATTTTATTATTTTTTTGCAGTTTACATCTTTTCACTGTTATCGCTTTTGACCTGTATTGATTTTCACATTGGAGCTATCCCTTGATGGCCCAAGCTGTCAAGTTTTTGGTGTGAGGTGACTATTCCCTGTGCAAGTTGTTCATTTTTTGGTGATTTTAGTTGGCGGATAAAATCGGGTGACAACATTGGCGCTAAAATGAGGGTTTTGATAAAATTATGTTCAGAAAATCACTAGGTGGTGTTTTAATCGGAGTTTATGGCGAATAAAGGTGATAAGGTGCTAGAGCAGGAGGATTCATCAGTGGTGCTGCTAGCCCCAAACGTTCGTGGTTCTGTTAAAGACAGGCTTGGTCTTTTCGGACAGAGGACTAGACTTATGATGACACAATCGGCTCCAATAAGGCGTCGACTGTTTACTCCTCAAAACTCACCAATTCCTGACTTGCGTAGGAGAGGAACAAACAATCGGTCCCTTGCTCGGTAAGATCGAGAGAGGGAATCCAATAGGCCGAATTAGCGGGAGATTATTAGAAAGCAAAAAAATCCAGAAGGCCGAGAACACATTGGAAGCCTTATGCCTCCAGCAGCAGAAGTGAAGCGTGTTGTTATCAGAGTAATAAAAGGATGATGGCATTGCAACCACAATCAGGGGATCTTGGGAAGTCACTCCACAAAGCCGGAGTAGGGTGAAGCGAACGAATAAGCCTCCCAGATCACACCAAAAAGATAATTCAAAGGAGAATCATCACAATGAGACAAGGCATGTAGAAATAAGGAGGAAATAAATAACATGAAAAAGTCTCCCACAAGGGACGACAAACAAATTATGATGATACAAAGAGGGGGGACAAAAGGCAAGAATCCTATGGAGACCGGGATACTATTTATTCAAATCTCACTCAATGAAGGCAGACTAGATCCTCAGTTGGTGATATGGATTATGGTGATATAAGGAGATGGGATATAAAGCAGGCTAGGTCTCTATACCGTGTTCAAGATCGGCATGACTAAACTCCTCAATCGGGTGTCCCTAATCCTATTATGTAAAGGATAACAGAGTTGGAGAAAAATCTTATTGAAGAACAGTTAGATGTGAAGCCCCATGACCCGAAGTCTCTTTTTTCACCTGTCATTTATCAGGAGAGGGTCGATCCGACCAAGAAGCTGCCACAATTGGAGACATATGATGGCACCGGAGATCCATATGATCAAGAACATTCCTATGAGCGCATTATGAGGTATTATAATCATTAGGAGGTTGGGATGTGTCAGATCTTTATTACCACTTTATAGAAGGGAGCTAAGCAATAGATGATGTCATTACCACTGAACTGTATCAATTCTTGGAAGGAGTTATGTGATAAGTTTCATGATCGGTTCGGGACTAATAGAAGAAGGGGAAAGGTCACCACTTCTTTAATGTAGATCAAGCAGAAGCCCAATGAGACTTTGAGCTATTATGTTTAGAGGTTTAGAGAGGCGCTTGACACAGTCATCGACCTCAATATGACTCAGGCGTTGGGATTTTTTACTACAGGGTTGGATATCGATAAAAAATGAAAGCTTTTGAAACATATTATGTTCAACCCGCTGAAGGATTTGTTATATGCTTATGAATGAGCGATGAACTTTATTGCAATTGAGGAAGCCACGACAAGTCTGAATCAAAACTAGAAATTGATAGACCTATCTAAAAATAATGATGTAAAGCCGGAGGTATAGGATCGGTCCGGGTCAAAGGTGAATCCCCTATAAGCCAATACATCACCCTTTTAGCCAAAACATGAGAGTAAGGTGTACATTCCCTTGAATACTAACAAGGTTCAAATTTTGGAGGAGATCAAGGGTAAACCATTCTATGAGCCACCACGACCAAAGGGTCATTCGTACAGGAGAATTAAGAAGTTGTTCTACAACTACCATCAGGTGGTCGGACATTCAACTGAACACTATTGGGATTTAAAGGATCTAATAGAGAATAATGTCTAGAAATGGGAACTTATACAGTATGTTACAGGACGGAAGGCTCTAGCTTAAGGTCAGCCTCAAGTGGAACATCGGGACGAAGATCGGGATGATAGACCGAGGAGGGTAATTGACATCATCACATGAGGAACTATTAAAAGACACTTCGGGAAAAAGCGCCGATCAGTTTTAGACACAATGATGTAGGTCTCGGAACAAGTTGCTAAAGTGGAAAGACTATTTCCCAATACAATGATCTCCTTCTAGGATGATGATTATCCTTTCGATGCATTGGAACCGCATGAATGAGCTTTGGTAATTACAGTACAGGTCGGCCCAATGGACATGAAGCGAATTATGATAGATAACGAGTTATATGTGGATGTATTGCACAACTTGTATACCAGCACATGGATTTAGAAGGAGTAAAAATGGAGGTCGGCTAAGAGTCACCTTTATATGCATTCAGCAATGAGTCAGTCCATGTGGTCGATACAATATAGCTGTCAGTGTTCTTCGACACAGTTCCTTATCAGATGAAGATCAAAGTAAAGTTTTTCGTAGTTCAGGTTGATTATGCATATAATTTTATTTTCGAACGTACCACCATGTTTGTGTTACATGTCGTCATGTCGATCCCCCATTTTAAGATAAAGTTCCTTACATCGTATGGGGTTGACAAGGTAAAGGGAGATTTGGATATCGCAAGGAGATACTATCGCTACACTCTAACAACATCGGCGGTTGGAGTTAGTAAACAAAGGCAAACCATGATGGTGGATGTGGAACCCTTTACTGAAGGTGTTACGGAGCCGATGACGTTGTCTATCGAAAAGACGAGAGATATTAAATTGATACCAGACAATGCAGTGAAAACGGTAAAGATCGGTGTATGATTAGATGTTACTATCAGAAAAGGATTAATATAGTTGATTCGGGTGTATGCGAATATTTTTGCTTGGACGCCTCATGATATGCCTAAAATACCTGAAGATGTTGCAGTTCACATATTATCGGTAGGCTTTGAGAGAAAGCCAGTCCACCAGAAAAGGTGGATCTTCACTCTAGAACGACAGAAAGTGATTGATGATGATATTACTAAACTTCTAGATGTCGAAGTAATATCTGAGATAGAGTACCCAAAGTGGTTGACTAATGTGGTGCTGATTAAAAAGTAGAATGAGAAGTGGTGGGTCTGTATTAATTATACAGATTTGAACAAGGTGTGCCCGAAGGACTTCTACCCGCTCCCCCACATTGATTAATTGATTGATGCAACGTCGGGACATGTTTTGTTGAATTTCTTGGATGCCTTTTTGGGTTACAACCAGATATCGATGTATGAGGAGGATATCCCTAAGATGACTTTTATCACCCACATAACAATATATACATATAGGAGGATGCAATTCGGTTTGATCAAATCTTGAGTTACTCACCAAAGGATGATAAATAAAGTTTTTTGCAAACAGATCAACAAGAACATGAAAGTATATGTAGATGATATGATTGTTAAGAGCATGAAAGACCATGACCATCTACAAGATTTGGAAGAATACTTTTAGACCATCAGGCACTATAATATGATCCTTAATCCTACCAAGTGTGTGTTTGGACTGGGTTCGGGAAAGTTTATCGGCTACTTGGTCAGCAAGAGAGAGATTGAGGTTAACTCGGAAAAGATTAAGTCCATCTTGGATATGAAGTCTCCACAATCATTTAAGGATGTTCAGAGGTTGACAGGTCGATTGATGGCTTTTACGAAGATTTATGTCCAGATCGACAGAACGGTGTTTTCCATTTTTTGATACTCTAAAGGGTCCAAAGAATGATAAAATCTTTCGATGGACTTCATAGTGCGAATACGCTTTTCAACGGATAAAGTGGTACTTATCTTCAGCCCCATTGTTGTAGAAACCATTACCGTCTGAACCCTTATATTTGTATTTGCACTACTAGAAAAATCGGCCTATAGCGACTGTCCTGCCGTCGGTAAAGTCTATAGTGACGGACCTACACATCTATACCTACGATCGGGCCGTAGCTAAAAAGTAGAACAAAACTGCGATTAATTTTTTTACCGACAGCTAGTGCATTTCAATAGTGACAGTTATGATCGTTGCTAAAGGTACGTTTATAGCGACGGTTGGAACCGACTGACGTTATAGGCCTTCTAAATATTAAAAAATATATATTATTAGTAAAAATTTTATTCAACACACAATTAAAAGAAGTTCACACAATTACCTTCTGGACAATCATGTGTAACTGAGGAAGTTCACATAAAAAGAAGTCCTAAATGCATACATACTCTAGTAGTTCATAAAAAATAAACATGATATATGTACAAAATTGTATCAATGATCCAATCACAACTTGATCAGAAAAGGTTTAGATTAGTTTGGAGTGGATTCAATCCCATCATGTAGAGCACAACAAACCAATGATTTGTGGTGACCTTGACAAACTCTAATGTCTTCACCAGTAGACACTGATCAAAGTCTAGCTGTTGCATCAGAGGAAGTTGTATAAGGGTAAAAACAAGAAAATGTTGAAAATATATACAAGTGTAAATCAAACCTCATATGCTATAAGGGTTTCTGAAGCAACAAGGCTGGCTACAGTAAATAATTTCACAAATATCCATAGTAATATTAATCGTGGACTTAAAATAACTATCATTTGCACAATTTCCTTTCCTTAGGACAAAAGGAAAAGATCGCAAAAATATAGAGCTATCTGATTATCTTTTTTATGGCAAATTTGATCACTAACACAAGTGTAGGAAATGCCTCATAAACGAATATATATGTATCTATAGCTCCGTTTAATCGCCAATGAATTGAAATACAAAAAAAAAACAACATAAAAGATGTAAGGAAAACAAGATTGCATGGATTGCTTAGTATTAGTAGTTCATATAATATAATGGATAAGTGTTCCAATTAAGGAAAAAAGACTTAAACAGTGATATCTGAAACTCCACATTCTTTTTCATAAGGATATCAAAAACTTCACATGGTGCAACTTTGAGTTGGAAGATAGTCACTCCATTGCCTTTGCAATTAGCTCTCCGATCTCTCTCTCTCCCCATTTGCAGATATTGTGCCAACCTTTTAAAGTACAGGAAATTACCATCCTTACTAAATTAAAGAATTTTAAATGCATACGTTATGAATACTGAGTGCAAATGCCTCCATTGAAATGTAATTAAATTAAATTAAAAATAAGTCTGAATAAGTCAGAACGGGAGGGAGAGAAAGGGCACCAGGTTACCTCAAGGCTATGGGGATGAATCAATTACTTTGTACATATAATAGCACATTAGGTAAGTATCCAGTCCACTCTTTCATAATTAAAATAACAAGGAATCAAGGACCAAACTGGCGATAGCCTACACAGAAACTAGGTGGCGATAAATAGTTAAGTAACAACATCTTAACTTGCTGTTTTCAAAAATACTATAATTGATGTTTTCAGCTTTCCTCCTACAAGATATATCTGTATGAAAACTTTGAAGTTGAATGCCAGAGCAGATAATAATGGATGCAGATTACTTAAATATATGCCATATGAATAATCAAAGTGAGAATAATACAAATAACAAACCAAATAAAAGGCTCCATCAACATCCAAAGTCAACTTAAAATTTGGCAAACTTTCATAAAAGAAAATGGAGCACTCATTTTCGTCAAAATAAAACACGATGAAAGATGGACGGATGGTTTGGAAATGTTATACAAAACATGAATGGGAAGTGTAAACCATTAGTTCTCGACTCTTGGTGAAATAAAGAACTAAGAGAATGATCTAATTGTTTGCTACAACAAGCGTTGGTAATAATCACATAGACTCTGTTGCCTAAATATTTTAAGATTTCCCATACATTGCTCATCAACACTAGTGAATGTAGCCTAAATATTTCAAGATTTCCCATACATTCCCATACATCCTAATTCTAAAATTTTCAAAATATACACAATTGTGAACTCAAAGCATATAGATGCAATTAGAATTGAATGGAAATCCAACACAACTACTTGCAATCAGTAACTCGAAGAAATCTTTTACTTGAACTTGATTAATCAACATACATAAAAATCAAATCTTTGTACAACACAACATAACTTGATTAATATCATTTAGAGTTTTCATATATTTATTGAAAAGACTAAGCGTACCAGTGACAGTAGCAACGAGAGCCAATTAAAATTCCTCATTGCTTATTAGACCATCATCAATCATAGAACTACTGATGCTCTTATATAGCTCAAATAGTGCAAAAAAAGAACAATAACTATTATGAGAAATAAATCAAAATAATTGAATGTGTGTGATGGAGGTTATATATTTCTCTTCTTATTTGCATTTTATCAAATACTTAATCCGCAACAAATATATATACCAGTGAATTTGATGTTATCAGAACTGCATTTATTACTAACGCGAAAGGAAAAAAAGAACTCCCTAATAATGAAAGCAAACCTTATTAATCTCAATTCAAGTATCTGATTCACCAATTGCAGTAATTATGGCAACTCCGTCGACATCATCGTTGGCGACGAACATCATACTACCAATTTTTTTAGAAGAAAACACTCTCACTAGATCCCTACCGTCTGCTTCACAACTACATCGTTTTCAATTACTCCGAGCGCGAGAACCAAAACCTCAAAGACGATCTACAAACTCTCAAATAACTCTGCTCTGATCTAGAACGCGTCAGCCCCATCGATTATCTTTCTTCCCGCCGTGACCTTTTCCAAAATAAGAAATTTCTGTGTCAAGTTTTCATATGAAGTTTTTAATGGTGAGTGAGAGAAAAAATTAGAGGGATTTGGGAGAAAAAATTAAACATATGATATTGAAAGTGTTAGGATTTGAGAGAAAAAATTAGAGGGAGTATTTGCGCCTCCAAACTACCCCCCCAATTTTATAGCCCATTTTTGAGAGAAATAATTAGAGGGAGTATTTGCGCCTCCAAACTAAAAAAAATCCTAATATTTATAGCCCATTCCTGACCCTCGCTAAAGCCCAAAAAATAACGGTCTATTTTTTCATTCTATTGCAACGGTCGGGAGCCGACCGTCACTATAGGCCCTATTTTTCCATTCTATTGAGTCGGTTAGGAGTCAAACATTACTTTAGGGCTATTTTTTCTGTCTATACCATCTGTCAGATTCTGACCGCCGAAATATTAATATATAGCGATGGTTTTATTCATCTCGTCGCTATAGGTTGATTTTCTAGTAGTGTTGGCTGCTAGTTCATTGGCTGTAGGGGCGGTATTGGTTCGGGAAGACGAGGGCATGCAACATGTAGTTTACTATATTAGTCATACTCTGAGCGACGCGGATACGAGGTATCCGAACTTGGAGAAGTGTGCTTATGCATCGGTGATTGCTAGTAGGACGTTTCGACACTATTTTCAAGGTTGAATTATGGTAGTATATGCTGATTAGCCACTAAATAAGGTTATGAATAAGCCAGACTCATCAGGGAGGATGGTTGCTTGGGCAGTCGAGTCGAGTCAATTTGTTTTGGACTATTAACCTCGGACGACGATTAAAGGGCAAACATTGGTGAATTTTATGATGGAGTGTATGTTTAATGAAGAGGATCAGAAGTCGAATTCTGATTCGGATGTGGAGTTGGTAACTGGGGGCAACATATTTCGACATCTTCTTGGACTTTGTATGTGGACAGTTTCGTCAACTGTTGATGCCAATAGAGCTAGTGTTATCTTAGCCAGTTCGAAAGGTTTAAAGTCTACTAAGCGATTATGTTCCGATTTAAGGCCACAAATAATGAAGCAGAATATAAGGCCATATTAGTAGGTTTGAGGTTGGCTCAAAGCTTGGAAGTGCGACACATACTTATCTTCAGCGATTCACAGTTGGTTGTCAAACATATATAGGGTGAGTTTGAAGCTCGGGGGACAAGAACGACAAAGGTCAAGATGCTTCTTCAACAATTTGAGTCTTATTTCCTCTAGGACATAGAGCGGAATGATAAAATAGTAGTCGATGCACTTTCCAAAATAGTTACAACACAGGTGGAGTCCTTTGGTGGATCGACATTTGTGGTGATCATACAAGGGAAATTTTTTTGGCCTACAAACTGATCAAACAGGATTATTATTAGCCAACTATGTTCCAAGAAGCAAAGGAATTTGTGCAGAAGTGTCCGAAGTGTCAGCTGAATAACCCTATTCCATATCGGCCGCTTGAGGAATTATCGTCGGTGTTATCACCGAAACCTTTCGTTGCATATTTGGTGGTGGCAATCAACTACATGACTAAGTGGGTGGAGCCAAAGCCACTTCGACGTATTATCGAATAGGATTATATTCAGTTTCTTAAGGAATCAGTGGTCTTTTGGTTTGAGATCCGTATGGTATTAGTATCGGATAATGGGTTGTAATTTATAGGAGTCATGTTCGAGCAATTCCTAGATGACCTGGTATTCAACATCAGAACGTGTCGGTGGCTCATGCTCAAGCTAATGTACAGATGGAGGTAACTAATATGACTCTACTCAATGGAATTAAAAGGAGATTGGATGACCAAAAGGCATATGGCTCGAGGAGCTTCATAGTGTACTTTGGGCATATCAGACTACTTCTCGATCCATTATGGGTGATTCTCCTTTTCGATTTGCGTATGGTATAGAAATCTTGATTCTTGTCGAGATCGGATCACCTTCATTTTGGGTAGTGATTATAGGGAAGCATATAATGACAAAGGTCTTTGGCTCAACTTGGACTTATTAGATGAAGTCTGGGATGCAACTATTCTGAAGTTGGCTATTTACTAGTAGAAGACTGCTTCATACTATAATAGAAGGGTTCATCAAAGACAGTTTGATGTTGGTGATTTGGGTCTTCGAGAAGCAGAACCATCGACTCCTCAAAATATTAGGAAGTTCATGCCGAATTGGGAGGGTCCTTATGAAGTAACTAAAATGTTAAAGCCATATACTTATCAACTTCAAAATACGGCAGGCGTGGAGCCGAAAAATTTATGGCATACCGCTATATTGAGAAAATGTTATCAACAACTAATGTACATATCTAAACAATTCATTCATTTGTACTTGTCGATAAAGGAAGTTTGTCATTCATTCATTGATCAATTAAATTATGTACAATGTTTGTCCTTATAAAAGAAAAGTAATTTACAATATTATTGGTTGTTTAGAGAGTCATCTTCGGAGTCATCATCGAAAAAGCTCAGACTGCTGGGGTCGGTACTAACTGCTTTGATCTTTGCCTTTGTCGCTTGGGAGCACTTCTCGTACTCAGCTATGACATCTTCCATTAGTTCCTCGAAAGCTCGGTATTCATCAATTATTTGTTGTCATTGTTCGGGAGTTATTGTTTTGATTTGTTACTGAGGTGTTCATTGGCTTTTTCGAGTTCGATGACGATGGTAAGGGTGGTTTGGAAGCTTTCGTGTTGTCTTTATATTTCTTTGGCAAGTTCTTTGGCTTTTTGTTGTTGTTGTTGGTTTTCTTCGTTGCGTTGTTGTAGTTATTGTTGAAGTTCGGCGTTTCATGTTGCAGTTAGGAGATTTAAATTTGAAATTTAAAAGGAGGTTATGGTTGTTTACTCGACCTTGATGAATTGTTGAAGCCAAACTAAGTTCTCGGTTGGTGTAGCCTGTGAATGTGGCGTTGTCGGTAGGAAGATTGAAGAAGTCAAAGAGTATTAAAGCCAGGGTGTTGTCGGGGTCGGTAGGCCAAAAGATGAAAGTGTTAAATTCTTGTCGGAGTTTGTCGACCTTTTCTCTTTGAAGGGCATTGGTGGAAGTGGTGGCCTTATTTATTGGTGGAGTTTGGGTTGGGGCAGGATGAGGAGTTGATGTTTCTTTAGCTGAAGGTTTGGATGTGGATAATGGGATTATTTCAATATCGAGGTCGGCTTGGTGATCGGGTTGTTGTTCGTGGGATGGTTCGGCTTGTTGTTGTTCTGGAGTCGGTTGTGGAGGTTGTTCAGGTTTTTGTTGGGGTGTCGGGAAAGTTTCAGTTGTGGTTTTTGAAGAGGTTTTGGAGGTTTTTTGACGTTTGGCTTTCATGAATCTTTGTTTTTCCTTATCGAAGACCCCAATGACATATATTTTTTGGGGAAGTTTGGGGATATCGATGGAGGTGTTTATTGGGGCTTCAGAGGATTGGTTTTTAGGGGGTTCAAAAATCTTGGTGGTCTATGGTTGATCTTCATAAGTTTTAGTTTTGTTTAGCTCATTTTCGGGGGTTTGTTTTTGCTGGTCGGGTTTGGGAGCCTTGGTATTTGTTTTTATTCGGACAACTGGTCTTTGTTTCTTAACTATATGTTTTTTTTGGGTGTTTTGGTTTATTCGATTGGGGTTGGATGTTCGGATAGGTTCAACAATTGGTGATGGTGGTTTGGGTACTGTGGTGGTTAGTTAATTGGAGGATGAGGGGGAAGATATAAAAGAGGCTAGTGGTTCAGATGGTTCGGTCGGGTGTTCGGATTAAGGGGGAGTTTCATCTTCTTCATCGGGTTTGAAAAGTACTATTGTACAAAAAGGAAGGTCGTATTATTAAAGGAAAAGAAGAGAAGGAAAGAAAAATAATTAAGTCAAAGGGCATGATTAAGAAGGAATATATAATATAATTAGGGTTTGGATACCTACATCCATGATTGAAGAGCCACTAGTGATTGGATAGAAGATCGAGCGACCAGTGTGTTATCAGTATCTTGGCGTAAAGGGCATCGAACTCCTTCTCCTGAGGCTATTCAATTATGATGAAGCCCAAATTATTTTTTGAGGGCTTCCCCAGGTAGGAAGCAGATGCGTGTCGGGTCCGTGAAGGAAGACCCTCTATGGGTGCCACTCTTTGTTAGTTGTAAGAGTGGACATCTATACTCTTCGGTTTGAGTATTTAGTTAGTTGTTTGAATCCTGGTTCCTTGGAGTTGCTAAATTTGAAGTAGCCCAAAAAGAGGTATAGGGCTGGTTCGACCTTGTGTTCTTTACAAAAAGCAATGAAACATACAAGGTGGATGTAAGAGTTGGAAAAACCTAATTCCCATGAAAGCATGGAGAGGAAATCTGACACTGTACTTGAGTGCATAGATTGAAACTCCGATCCAGCCTCCTTCTGGTTGCCAGTACATCCTCTCATGGGATTCAGGGGCACAGAGTTCATATTAGTATGGGATTTGATATTGATATCAAATATTGTGGATGAGTTTGGAAGTAACATTGAATTTGGTGTTAGCAAAGGCGTAGTCGGTTTCAGATTCATATTTCTGACGAGTTTTGGTTTCTTTCTTTGCACTGGTTTATGGAGGAGAGGTTGGGGGAAACATGAGAGGAGGAGAGGAAGCTTTTTTGGCCATAGCATAAGAAGAAGAGAGAGATTTGTTATAGGGAAAATGATAGGAGAAGAAAGAGATATCAGAAAAGGTTGCTTTTGTTTGTAGAGAGAGATGGAGACGGGGGAACAGGAACTAGATTTGAGATAAGTAATTTAAAAACGGAAGGTTTAGGCTGTTTTAGCAGGAACAAATGATGGGCGTGAAATTTAAGGACGATTGGTTTAGAAAGACACAAATAATTTAATGCAAGCGTGTGTAGATGTTGGTTTTTCCAAAGAATAATAGGGAAAAAGGGATGGTTACTTTTTGGTGTTTAAATCAATTATTTTTGTATTACTCTCCTATTGTAAATTCTTTAAAATATGAGAGTGGAGAACAATGTTGGGATATAATTATTTGAGGCCCGGTTTAGGTGCATACCCAAGTTATTTTTACTAAAATACCCAAATCCATTTCGGTTTATATAAAAAATTTCACACTAAGTCCGGTATTGGGGCCGACCCACTGTGTTATATTTTTGGCGACTTATTCTAGAAATGTCAAAGTTCAATTAATAATGAATTGTAGTTATATATGGATTATGATAAGGATTTTCACTCCTAGTTGGTCTCGGGCGAGCATAGACTCTATTAAAACAACCATAAACGAAGATTACGGTACACAATTTTTACATACAGAATTTTATTATTTTTCAATTGTTTACATCCCTCCAATGTTAAATCTTTTGACCTGTACTGATTTTCACACCGGAGCTATCTTCTGATGGCTCAAGTCGTCAAAATTTTGACTTGAGGTGATTGTTCCTTGTGCTAATTGTTTGTTTTTAGTGATTTTAGTGGGCGGACAAAATCAGGCAAGAACAAACTAATATTTAAATAAGAATTATTATTTTCAAAATCAATCAATATATTTTAAACATACGCAATATTTATTAATTTTTTTTTTGGGTGTATGAGTGGTCAACAATTAGATATTACAATACCTTATAAATCACACACTTGAGCAAATTAATATTAATTTCTAGATCTGTATTACGACACACTTGACCAAATTAATAATAATTTTGAGATTTGTATTACGACTAAAAAGTGTTCACTTTGATTGTGAATAAATACATAAATTAGTTACCCATGTATTAGTATTAATATATAAATTATACTATTGTGTTTATTAAGAATGAACAATATATTAAAGAACTCATAATAAGTATTTGAGTAGAGCAATGATTTTAAGAAGATCATTGTCTAAGACCATGATCCAATCGGGTATATACCTTTTGTCTTTTAATTTGTATACAATTTTTTTTTTACTGTAGGAGTAGGTCCTACGTCAAGATTAGGCGTAGAAAAATTAATTATAAATGTCCATCTCTTGAGAAATATGAAAAAGACTCAACATAGCGCTCTCAGATACACCTTTTGCAAGACACTAATCAGATGGCTTGTTCAACAAATAGTAGAAAACACGGTAACACTAATTAAGTAGTAGGGCAAGTGAAAGATGGCAACTACTAGCCAGTGCCTAGGAGTAAAAGCTAGAAAATCATACACAAAACTACATAAGTGCACACCTATCAAAAAATTTTAAAATAAAAAAAATACTAAAAATAATTTTTCGCTTCTTAAAATTAGTGAAATATTTTTGAAAAAAATCTACTTATACTGTCGGATTTTAAAAGTTTGTCAATTTGACAAAGTCGTCAGTCGGTAAAAATTTAAGTGGATGTATCAACTCATCTAAATTTTTAGTTTTTAAATAAAATGACCCACATGTGACTCCACAAAATTAACTAGCAAGTGAGATTCAAAGAATTCGAGAGCTCACTTAAACGAAGGGAAAATGTTAGGCATTCTCGACTTCCGTAAAATACGATTTTTCAAATATTTTTTTTTAAAGTTTAAATAAGTTTCCTTAAAAACAAGTATAAAAGTGTATACTTAGTGTCACGTGCCTAAATGGCTTGTGTTATGTATGACAAGAAATATGTTGTTTTCTACATTATTTGAATGAATTATCTTGAAAGCATTTTGAACCACAGTATTTCGGACAAAATATTTTGATTTGAAAGTCTTTTGAAAAAACTGAATTTATGTAAATATTTTTTGAAAAGTTGTTTTTATTAAAAATGTCTTTTAGGGTTTTGAAAATTATTCTTTAAGGCTTATTTTCTCAAAATGGTTATATATGTATAAATTTGTAAGAAATATATATTTTTGGAAATGAGTTCCATGAAAATGTTCTTTTAAATTTAGAAAATATTTAATTATATAATAAAATAATGACGAGAAATTAAGATTTTAATAAGAACAATAGTTTTTACAATTCATTTGTCAAATAGAAAACAAGCCTCAAATTACTTTCAATTTTAACATAAAATTTATTCTAATAACTTAATTTGATTCAATTTTAAAAAATCTTTTTGAGCTTTCTTTGAAAATTATTGTTATGTGACAAAATAAAATCAATCGTCAAAAATAATGTTGGAGTTATCAATGGGTATGTAAGTTAACAAAGTAATTCCAAACACCTCAAAATAATAAAAAACCACTATAAATGGGCCTTAAACTTGATTTTTGGATATGAATGTCATCCAAATTGTTTTAAGGGTCAAACACAATTACAAATCATTAAATCTAAAAATTATAATTATTTCTAAGTTCATCATTTAAATATCCTTCAATTTCTATTAAAGATAAAGTTTAAGGGTCTACAATTCATTCCTAAGCTCACATAATTTTTATTCACCCAACAAAATATTAACATCTAAAAATAAAATTTAGAGTTTAGGAAAAAGGATTCATAAACCCTAAATTCGTAGATCTAACAAAATACTAATAAAAACACAAATCTAGCACTAATTACATTATATGAATCTAATTACAACATCGAAATATTAATTACATCATGAGAATCTAACTATACCAAGTAAGATCTAAAAAAAAAATTAGTGCCTAGGAATTAAAATCCATAAACCCTAAACACTATATATTCACTTAAAATAATATCAACTAACTCATAATAACAATAATCTAACTATAAATCAAATAATGCCCAAAAGAATTTACTGGAAAATCAAGAGAAATTTCTATTTGTGAAAAATTCTCCTAAACAACCCATAATTCAACTAGATTCCAAACACTAATAGTAATAAACTATAATGTTTAGAGAGCCTCAAAATGAAGAAACAAACATTAAATAATCCAACCAAATAATCCATAAATAAGAAAAAAAGAAAAGAAGAAAAAGTAGGAAAATAGGTCTTGAGATTGAAATAATTTCAAATTTTATAACACTTTTTTACTCTTGTAGCATACAAATAGATCTTTCGATATGTATTGAAGATTTTTTTATAAGAAAAACTAGTAGATATAAGGTTTTAAATCTATTCTAGAAAGATTTTCTCTCAATTTTTGGTTTTTTCCCTTTATTTTTTCTCTCTTTTTCCCCCTTCCTCTTCTCGTTCCTTCTCTTCCAATAATGCAGCAAAATGACCTTAAAAAAAGCCCAAAATGAGCTGGCGCCAACATGTAGACGTCATGGCGTCATCATGTTGGCGCCCCTGTGAGGCCCGTATGCTCCTCTTTTGATCTTGTGTACTAAAATAATCATATATTTTAAATCAAAAATAATTAAAAAACGTGTTATCCCAATTCAAAAAACTCTTTTAAAAACCTTCGCAATGATACCCAATTTTTCTATATTTGGATATGTTATAATAGAAAAATGTGGGAAAAAACTATTTTCTTACCCGCACTAATCTTTCTTTTGTCTTTCATTTTTTCAGTGCTACCCCAATATCCGTATGTGTCCTCTAAGTAATCTTCTAAGTTTTACAAATTTTCTTTTGATATCTTCAATGGTTTGTAAAGTGACGTTATTTTTCTTATGTCACATAATTTATCGACACGCAAATTTTAAATGTTTACAAATAATAAATTATAGCAGTCAATCACATTAATTTCACATAACAGAGGACTCAAAACTCGCATAAAAGAAGAAATAAGTCGTGTATATAAATTAAGGAGAAAGCGAACTTACTTAAAGGTGATAATCAAATAAGAGACTTGTGCTTAAATCTGAAACTTCATTGACTTGGTAAGGTTAAATTTGCTTAAATTGAGCTCATATGAGATATTTTGTGTCGTATCTTGTGTAGTATTGATATTTTGTACTCTTGCAGTTTTCAAATAATAGTAGTGATACGTAATCTCCTCCCTCCCATATTGTATTGAAAATAATTTTTAAATAAAAATTATTATTTTCAAAATTAATCAATATATTTTAAACATATACAATATTTATTACTTTTCTTTTTGAGTGTATGAGTGGGTCAACAATTAGATATTACAACACCTTATAAATCTTAATATTAATTTCTAGATTGAATAAATTAATATTAATTTCAAAATTTGTATTACGACTAAAAGATGTTCACTTTGATTACGGAATAAATACATAAGTAAGTTACTCATGTATTAGTATTAATTTATAAATTATACTATTGCTTTTATTCAGACCAAGAATCAACAATAAATTAAAGAACTCTTAACAGGTATTTGAGTAGAGCGATGATTTTAAGAAGATCATTGTCTAAGCCTATGATCTATACATACGGGTATACCTTTTGTCTTTTATTTTTGATTCAAAATTTTGTTGTTGTTATCCTACAACAAGATAAGGCGTATAAAAATAATTCTAAATGTCCACCTCTTGAAAAATATGAAAGAGACTCAAACTTGCCGCTCTCATATATATATATATACCTTTTGTCAACAAATGGTAGTAGAAAATTGTCGAAGAAACAGGTATAAAAATATTATTGGTACTGGTACACTAGTATCTTTTTAGCAAACACAGTTACACTAATTAAATAGTAGGGCAAGGGGCTAGAAAATCATACACACAACTACATAAGTACACACCTATCCAAAAATTAAAAAAGAAAAAAGAAATTAAAAATAATACAAAAAGGGCATACTGGTTGACTGTAGAAGAACAATGAGAGAGAGCATACAGAACACAAGGCAAAGGCAGGAGTAGGTAGTAAATTAAGAGTAAATATATGGAATATTACTAGTATATATAAGTATCATTCCAAATAAAATCAGAACCGTCCATTCGGATCATTAATTCCGGCGACTCTGATCGTCGAGAAGATTGATGAGGTAAAGCGCGTTACTGGTACGTCTAGTCACGTTTGTGATTTTCCGCTTCACATCCGTCCTTATTTTACCGTCTATTTCCTTAAATCCGTCCATGCAAGTGTCCTCGTTCGTCAAGGCGGCGCTGACCCACGTCTCCACATTGTTCATCCGCAACCGGAACTCGTTTCCCCGCCGGAGATGCTTCAACTCCGACAGTGTTTCGGTGAGTTCGTCGACCGAGTCAGATATCTGTTCCAGGCAGTCACTCAATGCACTTTTCTCACTCTTACTGCTCCCGCTCTTGAGATTGGCAAGGAACTCCGACGCCCTTTGGGCCCGGGCGAGGCTTATTTTCACTGCGGCCTGAGCCAGCTCGCGTGGGGTGTTGGCTGGTGGCGAGTAGGAGGAGAGTGTTCGGAGGCAAATGGCTGGGTAGCTGGCGTGGACGCAAGAGGAATGGACGAGGTCGTGGGAACCGTTGCCGGCGGCGGAGCTGAGGAGAACGGAGGAGAGAGAAAGGGAGATGAGGATCGGGAGGAGAGAGAAAGTTGTGGAAGTGGCCATGCTCATTTATTTCCGTCTGCCTCCTATAATGTATGTATGTACTATGCAGGTTGAATTTATAGGGGTTGATAAAAATTGAGTAATATTTAGGGCCATAATCACCAAATTGCCATTCTTGTAGAGAAACGAATAAGTTTTTTGAATTTTTTGTATGTCAAGATTAAGTACGTGTAAATATATATAATAGAATGATATAATGGAAAGAACTATATATTAATTAAGGCTTTTAGGCTATGTTTAATTTATTTGTAAAAAAATATGTTTGAGATTAGATTATTTGTATTAATTTAACACTATTTCGGATTATTTTATCTCATAATAAGAGATTATTAGTCAATTTAATATTAGACTATTAGTCCCATAAAATTATTTAATAACTTAAAATGAAGGAGATTATTAATTCCAAATTTATCATGAGATTATATAATCTCTCATAAATAACCTTGAAAATAATAAAAAAATAGTCTATAGAATTATTTAAAGGATTACTAATCCTCTATCATGAGATAAAATAATCCGAAATAATATTAAATTAATATAAATAATTTAATTTTAAATATATTTCTTACAAACAAATATAACCTTAAAATTTTATATTAGTCGCAAATTGTATTATCATAAGTTATTTTCCATTTGACAATATGGTGGAAAGTAGGAGGTTAAATGCACTCGTGAGGATTTTGATGTAGGAAAAATTATTTTGACAGCAAATATGAGGTGGGCACTTGCCATTCATAAATCCTCCCTCACCTAATTAACGACGTCTACATTCACCGGCTGGCTGCAAATGTACCGGATTCGTTCATGCTAGTCGGAGAAATAATTTAACATTTTAGTTATCAATACATATATGTAACAAGACAGATACATATTATTTTTCCAATATCTCAATCAATATCTCAAAGTATAAATATTTTTTTTCAAATGACAACATAACTCTTTTAGAAATTGTACATCGTGTAGAGAACAATCTATAAAAAAATATTACCATATTTTTCTTTTCAATTATTTAATGTAACATATACCCATTATGTAGATTAAAAGTGCATATTATAATACTTTATTTGAAATTGAAGAAATTATTATTATAAATATTTGTTCAAATATATATGGGAATATTATTAAAGTTTTTTTGATATATGATTTCTAAAATTTATCCGTACTTTATACAGAGTATCAAGCTTGTTTATGTGTGGCAATGTCAACCATTTCGGTTAAATATTTGAATACTTTGACAGTTCGGAAAAAAAACCTAGTACAATTATGTTTCTAATTATGTACTATTAGTAATTCTTAATTTTAATGGACTTCAAGTAAGCAAACTGTAAAACTACGTTTAGATCGGAGGAATACATGTGACAATGAAATGACTTATTTCTATTAAATAAAAAATTATGTTTTGTTGCTTTCTTAGAATAAAATAGATCATTCTCATCCCTCTTAAATTTATAAAATTTCCTTGAGTGACGGTATAAAATAATTTATGCCACCTAAAATATAATAAATCATTCTACTTTTTTGTTTTATTCCCTTCTTTATTCTATTTTTTGAATTTTAAACATCACATAAATGTTGGTGCAACACAAGACTAAAATTTATTTTTAACGCCATTTAGACATATCATTTGATTTTGATCCGATTGACAATTCGGTCACAAAATATTTTAATAAAGTCGAAACTTTGGTTAATAATTAATAATCTCCAGACTTTACATGCATATTAATATGACACATTATACTTATAAAACATATCATTTTGCACCTTATAATCATTTCCATTGTTTAAAAATGGCAAATAAACCTTTATCCATGTAGTTACAGTGGTACGAGTTTTGGAAATTTTACCATCTCTAACGTCCAAACTAGACTATTGCCCCCGACAGTCTGCTCATTTCGTTACAAAACCAAGAACCATTCACTGCGACACACCCTTCACGTGATCACTTGGATTCAAATCAAAGAGTGATTTAAAAGTTGAAAAATAAATAGTGTAAAGGGGTCGTATTTGAAAGTGCACGTGGAACGACATATCAATCCCATATAAATCATGAGATATAATCATTTCTAAGTGTTTATAAATTTTGGAGGGGTATTAGGGTGAATGGTTTTCAATAATAATCTTTTTCTTCTTCACGTCACAAAAAAGAGTTCTAATAGGAAAATTTTGAAGATATATTTTATTTTATATATATCCGTAAAATTAATAAGTTGTTAATTTAATATTTTGATTTGATAATAAAATTATAATAGTAAGTTTGAGATTACCGTGCCATTTTATACTGTTATAATTAAAAAAGTAAATTGTAAATTTTTCTTTTTGCAGAACAATAAAAAATTGATAAATGAAATTGTTTTTGTGCAATAAAAGGAGTGTTAAACTTCACACCCAATAAGTCAGATTATTTGTCTTCAAATAATACGGAAAAAAATCTCAAAATAATTAAAATATTATAAAAAAGAAAATACGAACTTACACAAGATTATTATTATTATTATTTTATTTTTTGCGTTGGGGGTGTTTATCTTTTAAGTCATTGTTATTGCAATAATAGTATAAACACGTGAAGAGGGAGATAGAATATAAAAAATTAAAAAATAACTCACACACATTATTATTTTATTTTATTGTTTATAATTTAATAGTGGTGGCACTTTAACTTGATCATCGAATTTATCCACATATACGTTATTGGTTAAATTTAAGTGAAATATCTCCAATAAAGCAATAATTGGTACGAAATCGAGGGACAAGGTCAATAAATTTCTTTGTTTCTATGTTTCGGGTATTATGGTTCACGGGTTCAAATGAATAATTTCGTAGCAATTAATATCAACCCTAGCACATTACATAAAGTAGAATGAATCTAGCCTCAGATTGGCATTCGACCAGTCCCATGACCGACAAGCCAACAATAATTCATTCAAACCGGGTTAGCTTTTAAGTTCATTAAATCTTTTCTAGACAATGGAATATTCTAGTCTAATTTAGGAAAACATATTGTTTTATTAGTAATCATTAGTGAGACTCGCGTAGTCAAATTATAATCAAGAACATAATTCGGGAGCGTGACAACTAATTAATGCCACTAAGCTAATTCACCTCCCCTATTATAGGTTTGATATTTGAATTTGCAAGAGAATAGAGTTATAGATGGGTAAATATTTGAGAAAAAGTCTCTGAATTAGAGTCGAGACAACCAATTGAACTGAACCAACTATATAGTTATTTTAATTCGATTTGATTAGATAAATTTTTGCTTCGATTTGAATTTGAAAAATTCAATTTATATTTAATTTGATTCGAATATTTATTATTGGAATTTGATTCGATTCAGATTGAATTATTATATTCAAACTATTCTTAGAGCTTTGAATTTAAGCTCAAAGTTCTAGTCTCCACATATCACACATACTTTTATAAAATATATTATTATAAATTAAACTTATTATTTATTTAAAAAATAAGAAAATATATTTATAATTACATTTCACAAGTATAGAGTCATAACAATAATTAGGAACAAAATAAAAAATTATTTATTCTATTTTTACTAAACTATGTATATGTTATTAGAGTATGTGTCGAACATCAATTTGAATTTGTATAACCGAGAGTGTATGGAATAATTATGGTCGACAATTTCAAGTAGTGTAAATAAAATTTTGATCATATTTTACTCGTGTATTTTTTTGAACTCTTTATTGTATTTAAATTTGGAACATGTTATTAACAAATTTAAGTCTTGTATTTTTTTATTACTAATATTTATTGTTTTGTCTTTTTTGATGAGCGATCTTAAACTGTTTAATTCAATTTTCGACCTTACTTAAGACTTTTAGGATTTTTTTGCTCACTATTAGAGAATTTTATTCATTTAAGAAATACTACCAAAACACTACAATTTATTATTTATGCAACATATAAAGTTTAAACTTATTACCAAAAATAATACGATACATTTAAACCTCTAAAATCCACCAAAATAGGCTATTGCCTCAATATTGTGTCACAAAGAAACCCATGGTGGATTACTGCAACAAGGCATGTGTCATGAACAGTTCTGGCAGGGGCTCACAATGGTCCTTATCCCAACTAACACCTCCATCAGTCATCAATTATCAAAGCCCATAGAGCTATCAAAATACCAAACAAAAAAAAAATCAATTTCTGAAAGCTCCCCCTATTCGATATATAAAAAGAAACTGAAATTGCTGCTTGATTTTTTTTTTTTTTTTTTGCTAAATAATTACTGCATGATCGTTCTGGAATTGAGCCCTCTATCTGCTTTTCCAAACAGCTTTAATGGCCACATACATAAAGTTTGCCTCCCACCTAATAAATAGTTGCTCCAATAATGAACCCAATATCACATGGCCAAAACAAAGAAAAAAAAATCCAAACTCCCACACAAGGGGGCTACATTTAATTTTAAGGTGTATATACGGTTTTGAAAATTCCAAAAAGAAATCCTTTCCAAAATTGATTTGAAAATGGGGGGCAAAAGTAACACTAAAATTTAAATTTAATGGTTTCTTTTGGATCATTTTGCATTTTTCGTGAGTATTTAAATATTTAGGAAATGATATATATGCGACAAATATGTGACAAAATTGAATTGTGAACGTGAAAATTTATGTAATAAAATAGAATAAATCAAGATGAAATTATTTTTAATTTCTAACTATATATTTTATGTATGTGCATACGTCGTAATTATAATTTAATTATAAAAAAATAGACCTGCGTTTATAAACACAGCATGGCCAACTAGTCCAAATGAATCATCGATCTGGGTGCGTTCCAAGCATTTCAATCCGAAATTATTCTTGTAATGAACTTAATAAATGCTTTTAATTGTTTCTTGAATGTCCTACGGTAAGCAGGTATTAGAGCCCTTGTTATTTTGGTGATAAAATTTTCTTTGCAAATATTAAAAGATGAGCTATTCTCTCGTCTACAAAAAGACCTTTAAATTTATTGTTTTTTATTTATTTAATAGAGTTGACATGATATAATATAATTGCAATGACAATTTTGAGAATATAAATTATATTATTTTATATTATCGTCGAAGAAATATTCAGACTTTTATTGTGAAACAAATAATTTGACAAATAAGATTTTTTTTTTGGAACAAATGATAAAGCTTAGCTGTTTGGATCGGTCCCTCGACTATTTTGGCATCTTAAGCAAGAATTTTGGGCTACAAAAATAAATTTTGAATTGCAATATTTTATTTGAAGAATTTAAATTGTCACAAGATCAGTTAATTAGCCGTCCTTGTCGTCTCACACTGTTGTACCTTTAACAAACTGAAAAAAAGTCATAGGAGGATAGGATGGATCCTTTTTCTTTTCTTATTTTTTTTGGTATTCAGAATATTTAATTAACTATTGAGAAGTTTACACATGTCTATTAAGGAGAGTAGATCTAATCTATACTCGTAGCTAGTGTAGCCCTTGTAATATGTATGTAACAAATATATTAGGTCCTACCGTATTTAACAAGTGCTATATATCTTTTAAATTTAGAAATATATTTTATTTTAAAATTATAACGTGATATAATATTTTTAATTTATTATTATATTTTTACTATTATTTTTAATATCAAATCATCATAATTGAATTTCTAACTAATATTAAGTTAAATTTGAGAATATTAAATTATTCTTAATTTTTTTTTTATATATATATATAATTTTAAAACGGAGGGAATTACAATGTCCCTGATCCTAAGCAAAGAAAAGAAAAGAAGAGGATTCCTTACATCTAATAGGTCCAATTCAGGTCATGACCAGGCCCATCTTCTACACGTAAATATGGCTGAATTTAATTTTGGAAAATATATTTATTTTGTCTTTACTTTTACAATTATCTGAATCCATTATTAGATAAAAGAAAACTGACAAGATTTCTCCATTGTTGTCCATGTAGGCCATTGTTTGAGTATGATTAATGAGGATTGCATTATTGCTCAGAAGAGGTTCTTGTTTGGCGTTTTTATTTTTAGGTATAATTAAGATTACATTTTATTGAACTGGGGAAGGAGGATTTGATTTCATGACCTCTGCTATCTAGAAGGCGTGGTGCTATCATCCGGGCAAAGCATCATTGGTGATTTTGTTTGGTGTTTGGTGTGGGTGGCGTCGTCTATATTATAATTCGCATTAAATTTCACTTTTTAATGATGGAGATAAAATTTGTGCACTTGAACTTATTCTTAAAAATTACCTTAAGATATATTTACACCGCGTACGTACGTTTACGTTTGGCGGCTACCTACCTAGCTAACTTATTTATTGTCAAGGAGTTCACATACAGCTTGAAAATTCGGATCCGGTTATGCTAACCGGATCCTGCAAATTCATTGAAAGAGCAGGAGTCTGTGGCATTGGAGGACCATATCTTATATAAGCCTGAATCACGTTGTAACATTTAAGATCTTCCTGAAATGTCATGCATGCATGTGTTACCAAAATTAATTAATTGGCATCTTTCTCAACTAAAAAATCACTAGTTTCGTAGTAATTTTCTTGATTAATTAGACAAAATAATCACCAATACATCTAATTAATTATACTACATACAAAAACTAGCTAATACAACATTAGACCCCCTAAACTTAAGGTGGCAATTTTCCGTCTACCGTCCCATAACCTAACAATATTACCGTCAAGCACCGTCAATTCCTGATAACGGTACCAACCCATTTCCCATTCCCCGATTCTCTCCCGCCATCTCAATCCTGCATGCCCGTTCAAATCCCAGTCACCGTCAACACGACTTACACTTCCTCTCTCCTCACGTTCTTCACCATCACTTACATTTTCTCCCTCTTCATAATAATACACCACGGATTTCCCCCTCCTCACTCCCTCTGTACTTTCCACCGCTCTCGCTGCCGTAACCGGAGTTGAAGCCAGCTCAACTACCTCGCAGTCACTCCGTGATGACGGCGACACCATTTTAGATGAATCAGGGTTGAAGCAAACCGGGTCGGATTTCGGATGAGAACGTCCTGATGAAGCTCTAACGCTAAAGAAGAAGCTGACGGCGCCTGCTGTTAAAACGGCGACCCATGTCCATATGTTGTTGATTATCACCATTAAAGCATCATAGCTCAAGTAGTTGAAAGCTACAGCTTCAAACGGAGAATCCAAGCCGTTCATTTTATCTATCTCTGTGTGTATAATATCTTTTTGGCTTTGTGGATGATATGAATGGTGGTGGTGAGAGATGGTGGTTAATTTATTTATTTATGGGGGAGGAGAGAGAAAGTACGACGAAATGCGGGCCGTTGGATTAGAAGTGGGAAGAGGGGATCTTTGTACAAGATGCCGAGAATCGAGAGAGATGCTAATGGTGTTGCCCCTGTTAAGGTAGATCCGATATATATCCTGGAATTTTTATACGCATATGGGCGCCGTGGACACGTGTAAGATTATGAGTGGGTTCTACTGTAAGTTCTTCAAAGTTTAATTATATGATAGAAATATGACTATATTATTTTTTTTAAAATGTCTGTAATCTAGTAGTCTCATTTTTACATCATTCAAACAAAATTTACCAACTTTATATATCGATTGAAAATTAAGAAGTTTTAATTGCGATAATAATAATTTAATCAATTTCATCAGAATAAATAATATTATATAATCTGATAACATAAGATATTAAAACTCTTTAATTTTCTCTTAAAATTAAATTAGAATTATCAAAATTCTATTGGATGCATAATGTAAAAACACTATACAGTAATTACGTATAAACTGATTAACTTCTTAATTATACGAGACTTGTATGTATTATTTCTTATGTGAGATTTCACCTTTTACGTGAAACTTGCATTACTTTCGGTGTAATTATGAATGAGATTAATAGCTTTGATTATAAAATTCTATATAGTACTTATATTTTCTCATTAAATCACATTAAGGTGGCGCTTGGTTCGCATCAAATTAATATAAAAACTCTGTAATATAATAGGCTATTGTATTAATGTGATATTTATTATATTTAGGTCACCTATTATATGTATTAATTCATTATGGGCGTAATGCTACTACATTAATTTTTAAGTTTATTTTCTTAAATCTTGTAATTGATGAATTAGCCTATTACATTCGTAATGCAATATGTCATAAAAGACGTCAAAATATTAATTATTATAATTGATTTGTCCTTTTAATTTATAATTTATTTTATTTATTACATATAATTATATAATTTAATGAACCAGACACAATGTTAAACATAAATATAATATCATTACAATTGCTAAACTCTTATAATAATAACGATTTGATGAAATAATTTAGGTGAATTAAATTATTATTTTTATAAAAAGCATACTACTATTAGACAGAAATTGGATATTAATAATTTACTAAACTGATTTAGCTCAGCTTAAGACCAACTCACTTCAATTAAACTCATTAATTAAATTAATCGAGTTCCAAACTTTAACTTGATTATTATTGTCCTAAGCTCAATTCGGTCTCCTTTTAATTCGAAGCTCTAGGAGCCATTTTTTTTTAAAGCTTCTGGGCTTTCCCACACATTGTTCTCACGCTACTACTAAGTAGTAGTACTAGTAACTGCTGCATGGGCCAATTTAGTCGGTGACGACCATCTCACTTCTCTATGTTCAGCGGCTATAAATTGTAAATTGTTAGGTGGATGTAGTAGATGCACAAATGGCTTCTAATCCAATTTTGGTCTAATCAAAATTCGGTCTAGTCAAAATTTGGACCGGCCCGGGCAGGCCTGCAAGACTACAAATATGCCATATTTTTTTATTGGGTCCTTTACATAAGTATACAACTTTTAAAAAATAATTACAAAAATAGTGTACTACAAAAATAATTATAAAAAGAATACAAATGAGAGAGAAAGAAAAAACAGAGGAGAAGAAAAAGAGGACACCTGTCCCTCCCTCCCTCCTCCCTCTTCCCCCCCGCTCCCGCACCTGCCTCCTGCTTCCGTCTGCCTCCTCCCCTCCTCCGTCCCCCATCCCCCTCCCCCTGCCACCTCCTTCCCCCCTCTCTGCCTGCCTCCGTCCCCCCTCCAGCTTGCCTCCTCCTTCCCCCTCCCCGCCTCCCCCCTCCGTCCCCCCTCCCCTTCCCGCCTGCCTCTTCCTCCCTCCCCCCTCTTCCCTCCTTCGTCCCCCCTCCCCACCTCCCTCCACCTCCGTACCCCCTCACCGCCTGCCTCACCCCTCCCCGCCTCCCTCCCCCCGCCTCATCCATACAAAGGTAACCAACCATGTAATACAAAGGTAACCAAACCTTAATACATAAGGTAACAAACATTTAATACAAAGGTAATCAAAATTTAATACAAGGTAACCAATCCTTAGTACATAGGTAACCAATCTTTAATACACAGGTAATCAAACCCCTAATACAAAAGGTATCCAACCTTAAAACAAAAGAAACCAACATTTAATACAAAGGTAACCAAACCTTAATACAATGGTAACCAATCTTTAATACAAAGGTAACCAAACTTTAATATAAAGGTAATCAACCCTTAATACAAAAATGTAACCAAACCTTAATACATATGTAACCAACCTTTAATACAACGGTAACCAAAAAGTAGGCGAAGGAGGCGGGGGGAGGGGGTGGCCACCACGAGGGGAGGAGGAGGGGCGGAGTCAGGGGGATGAGGGGCGGGGATGGGGGGAGGAGGTGCGGGGGTGGGGAGAGGAAGGGGAGGAGGGACGGGGCCGGGGGGGTGTCGGAGGGGCTGGGGTGGGGGTGGGGGTGGGGGGAGGAGGGGTGAGGGAGGGAGGAGGCGGGAGGAGAAGGGAGAAGGCGGGAGAAGGAGATGCAGGCGTGGGGACGGGAGGAGGCGGGCGGAGGGGATGGGGTGGGGGTTGGGCGGAGGAGTGGCGGGCGCGGGGAGGAGGAGTGGCGCCACTAATTATGGAGAAGAAAGAAGATGGAGGAGATAAAATGGAGGAGAGAGAAATGAATAAAAATCATCTAATTTGGATTTTGAAATTTGAAACCAACTAACTACCCATTAAATCACTTACCTAAATTAAAGGAATAAAAATGCACTAATTTATAAATTAAATATTGAAGATGTACTAATTTTGTAAATATTTTATGTATGCAATTTTATTGTAATATTTTAAAAAAATGTATTGATAAATGTATATCTCCCTTTTTTATTTCAAATCCGGCTTGACCAAACCTGCCTGAAACCTAAGGCCCGACTCATCTTGAGGCTTGATCCGGCCTAGGGTATGGTGTGGTTGATCCAAAGCGTGGCCCGACCTGCCATTATCCCACTTGCTAAGTGCAAAGGTAACAAAAAAACAAGAAAATGTGCATTCCTACATGCATGTTTGATTGGATTGCAGTTGGTACCATAAATATATTTTACATGCATATGCTTGTATTTCCAACATTTTAAGTCAATTGCAATATTATGCATCTTGTTTAATTAATTAAATCATGCAACTTTATGCGTATTTTAATATTTTAGAATCAAATTAGATGATAATATGCAACTGTATAAGTATTTTTCATCATTCCAATATATATATATATATATATATATATATATATATATATATATCAAATTTGAGGCCTAAGTTGTCATTGTCTTACGGGACAAATTACAAAACTAGTCCAACTGTAGTAAAGATTTGAATATATATTTTACGAAGTTTTGAAGATATATTTTATGAAGATTCAAAGACAAATATTTTATTGAAGATTTAAAAATATTTTTAAAATTTTTGAAAACAAATATTTATAACTGACTCATTCTTGATTATCATTTAAGTTATACTTTAAAATTACAAGCTTATAATTACATATTTTTTATAATTTGTAAGTTGTAACTTGTAATACATTACTTTTAATTAATACATCAATCAAGTTTAAAATTTTAATTGGTATTTCAATAATATTTAAAAGTATTAAAAAAAAAGTGAATGGACCGAATTGGCTTGGCCCAGCCTTCAGACTTCAACATGCTCCCTTTTCAAGCGACAAGCTTGGTTTGTCCTGTCCTTCAGTCCGAAAAGTCTAAGCCCAAACCTGGTCTGGTCAATGGCCAAGGCCTGACAGACCCAAGACAGTCTGACCTATTGTGCATGAATGGGTGGTTGTGAGCCTCTAACAAATAAAGATAAAACTAAAATAAAATAAGCATAAATATCGATTAATACCATGAACTTTTAACGTTTTTTCACTTTGAGGATTGAGCTCTCAATTTTTTCACTGAAGTAATTAAACTTTTAATTTTTTTTCATTTTGGAGATTGTCTTATCAGTTTTTTCAATTAAAGAATTGAACTTTTGATTTTTTTCACTTTGGGGATTGTCTTCTCAATTTTTTTCTGATTAAGTCTAATTGATAGTTATGTATTTGTTTAATTTATTTCTTTTTATTGAATGAAATTATGTATTTCTTTCGTCCCAAATTAAAATATTGTTATTGACTTTTGAAAGTTAATTTAAAATATTTTTAATCTCAAAATTAATAAAATATATTAAAATTTATGAAATAACAAAATTTTAATTAGTAGTACATTTATACATTTTAAATATTCATTATTATGTTGATTATTAGAGAAATTTTTTAAACTAAGTTTGTAATGTCTTAAATTTACTTTAAAAAAATTAATAAATACATAATTACGAGATTATCTAAAACCATCATTACAAGATTTTAAAAGTATGAATAAATAACAGGTATACGATTATTTATCAAAAATTATTATTATTATTATTAGTATTAGTATTAGTATTAATTATTTATTAATAATAATTATAAAAAAAATATATGATACGCAGTACAGTCCATGATGTACTGGATCACAAAAGCTCTGGACTGGTACCGAAACGGTATATTGAATCAGTTACTAATCGAACCGTCCAATTCGACATACACAAAAGAACGATTGGATTGATTTTTTTGAACAACCCTACTCACACCCCTCTTACTTTTGGCTGAGCTACATTTTATTAAATAAACATAATACTCAATTTATAGAGTACCTACACTTTTTCTCTTCTCATTTAAAATAGAATACATCGAAAATAAAACTCCTAGTACAAATGAATTTCTTTTCAAAATAATACTCCTATTAAAAATATAACTTTCTCTTAATAACAACAATTTTTTTTGTGAATAAAACACGAAAAATATCCCAATAATTTCTCTATCAGCACGAATCCCCAAAAATTTCAGGTGCGTATCTGATTCGAGGAGTATCCCAATATGTAGTAGTCAAGATAGACCTTCAGGGCCCAGCCCGTTCCATATTTCCTCCCTCTATTACAAAACAGGGATTGTACATAACTGGGCTTGACAACCGGCCCAATTCAATTGTGTATTGGATTAAAACCTTAGCCACCAGATGATTGTTAAGTTCAATTACATATATGGTCAAAGTTAGACAAATATCCTGCAATGATCATAGTCACTCGTTTATTTATTTTTTCGAGCAAAATAGAGTTACAATATATAAGTTGGAGTCACATGTTCGAGTTTATCCGTTAACAATAATTCAGATATTTATCTGCGTTTTAGAAGATTAAAATGCATGTTTTCTTTAGGTTCCCTCTAATTCTTTTTCTGACCCTATTCCAAATCACTCTCCGGGCATCAAATCCTCAATTAAATAGTCTAGAAAATTTGGACTAAAGGCTGGTTAGATACTTTAAAGAGAAATGAAATCGCTCACTAACCGTGTATGGCTTTGTAAATTGTAACCCAGTAATATTACTTGCTTTAAATAAATTCAAGTATCAAGGGTTGAGTTGATATCCCACTTGAAAGCCAGATCCATTCTCATGTATTGATGGTTATTTTAAACATAAAATGGTATACGACTTCCTTCCATTACACCTTTTCTTCAATTTACCAAATAAATTAAATATTTGTTAGTAATGATTCAAAAAAATTATATAATTAAAAGTACAAACTTAATTGATTTTACAAATTTTTGGTTCAGTCTTTTACTTTTCTATCCAAATTAACGTAAGTATTATCCAAATCTATAACAAATACAATTTTTTTATTTCAATTTCTTTTCTTTCATAACCTTTTAAGTAGTTTTATTTGTTAAATTAACAACATGGTTCTATCTATATTAACTGAGGGTTCATGAAACGATTTATTAAGCATATTATATAATAGACTACTAGTTTTATTAGTGAGAAAAACAACAACATGGGGATGGAACTCAAATTTAAACCATAATGAATCAAAAACTTTCATATGTCTAATTAGTAAAGCAGAAGTTTTATTTTTAATTCTCCCAATTTTATTACAAACTTTATTTTTATTTTTTAACACAACTATAAGAAACATTCTCATCTTTAATAGGAATAGATTAAAAATCATTTTTATTTTCTAAACAGTCAATCATTTAATTTTCTACTATTGCTCTCACTTAATCATCATATAATTTTTTAGTATATGTTTTTTATTTATTTATAATTTAATAATTAATATAATAAATCATTATTTATGTCGTCTACATTTCGTACGGGATTAGTGAATTTGTATATTAAGAAATAGTTCATAATATTAAGATTAATTTTATTAATGGAAAATTTTAAATATTTTCACTTTCTAGTTCTAATTTCTTATCTTGGTACAAGAAAAAAAAGAAAATGTAAAATAGAAAAGAATTCTCATTTTGAGATGATAGGATAACTATTTCTTTTTATTTTTTTTTATCTCTTTTGCTAAAATTAAAATTATAATAAAAGTAGGATAACTATTCTTATTGCATTCTTATCAGGAACTGTCAGAAACTAAATTCATTCAAGACTTTGTTAGAGCATTTCCATTTTATATGTTAATAAAATATTTTGTCAGATTTTTATTTTAAAGTAAGAAAATATTGTATTATATATGTTACGGAAAAGATTAGTAGTGGGTTCTATATATCAAAATTTTGTTTATTTGTTAACTATAATATGAAATTTAACATTATCAGATTGTGGAGCCTAACAATATAATTTTTTTTATAGTCGTTGAACATGTCAGAGTAGTTGAAAGAGGACGGTTAAAATTGAAAATGAGTCTAGAAATTACAAAAGAGTTGTTGATTGCCTTTTGATTAATTGATGTAGAAATATTACTAAACATTTTTACTATAATAAATAAGCTTTTAATAATTTTTTTTATTATTAAATATTTGAGAAACTTACCATATCGTGAACTCTTTTTAGTATCAATTTTCAAACATCTCCGATGGAGATGCTCTTACATTTTAATCTCAGAAAGCAATTTGGACGGCTGGACCAACTTGGACATCAAGCAATTAACCTTGAAATGCGTGACAGTAAGTTCTTGGATTGGTGAGTGTGCATGGGGGTGTTTGAGTTTCTAGAGAGACATATAGACTACAAAATTATAATATACTTTATGGGTTTAGAACAAGGGATACAATTTGACTTGATGAAATAGCGACATATTAAACTTTAAAATTAATGCATATGTCGGCTAACATTTCCTTCGGTATAGGCGCCTCTAGAATAGTCTCGACCCCATTTTCTTTGTAATAAATTTTATGGTTAATAGTTTTTTTATATATTATATAATTATAATAATTATATTAATTAAAATTAAATAATTTTATGTTAATTAAAAATTAATATATCATCATTTAATTTCAAAAATTGAATTATATGTTTTATTTTAAAACGGAGGGACATCACTATCTACGTTTCAACAATAACAACATAAAAAGTCTATCAAAAAAAGAGAGCCTCATTTGCTAGTTCTCTCCCCCACTTTCCTTTTTTTTTAATTTTTTGTTTGTAAAAGAATATTTTTTAAATTAATAATAGTATAAAGTAATTCAATATCTTTGTATTTATTATTATAATATTAATACTATTAAATTAATAACTAATTATTTTTAGAGATATACATAAAACAAAAATAAATTTTTAATGCTTATAAATTTTATAAATGAATTAAACTTTTTTTTTTGGTTGAACGAAGTATTTAGGGAGGATGTTTCCAAGTTCGATTTGACTCCTCTCTAGTGAATTAATTAATAATTAAAATGGTCCAAACACAAATCCTATTCTCAGATATTTCTCAAAATTCTATATTATTATTATTATTATTATTATATATGTAACGTGCCAAAAGTTTGTTAAGCGCTGGCATTTCTCTATTACCAGGTGGAGGGAAAGCGTGTGTATAGAGGAGGGAGTGCAGTTCCTCGATCTACTGCTCCATCCATCTCAATTTTTTTGAGGATAATTATCAAGTTTCATTTAACCAGCTCTTATTATTAGTACTCCATTAGATGCAAAATATGATGAACCACTACCTTTTATTAATTAAAAATAAATAAATATTATGTCACCTTTGTATTTATAATTCTAATTTTTCATTCATTTTGGGACCAAAAAAAAAAAAAAAAAAAGAAGAGAATTCTCATTTTAAGATGGAAGGATAGGAAGACTATTCAAATTTCAACTTATGAATCAAATTTCCATACTCTTATCATCTGGAGCTGTCACAGACTAATTCATTCAACACTTTGTCTCACAAATTAAGCAATTTCGACGGCTGGACCAATTTGGACAGCAAGCGATATAATTAATTACTTTTTTCTTGGATTGGCGAGTATGCAGGGGGTTGTTTCTAGAGAGAGTCATAGAGTCCAAAATTATAATACACACACACACACACACACACACACATTACTATCTATGTTCTAAAAAACAACAATCTCATTTGGTAGTTTTTCCTTCTTTTTTTTATAAAAAAATCTTTTTAAATTTTTTTTTTTAAAATTAATTATAATATAATGTGATACAATATCTTTGTATTTATCATTATAACATCATTTATTTATTATGTGATACAATAAATAATGTTATAATGATAAATACAAAGATATTGTATCACATTATATTATTATTAATTTGAAAAAAGATTTTCTTATAAAAAAAGAAGAAGAATAAACTACGAAATGAGTTAGGTTTCACTTTCACAGGGTTTCACTTTCTCCTGTGAAAGTTTCTCAAAATTCTAGATGTACGTAACGTGCCAAAAGTTTGACAAGCGCTGACATTTCTCTAGAACCAGGCCAAAACCCTGGCATGCAGTCTGTAGCTAAATTTCGAATGTCTTCAAGCACTTCACTCATCTATGGAGAACAAATATTAATTAAAATTGTCTCCAGAAAGTTTAAATTTGCACGTTTCTAAATACCATGGTGCCGGTGTTGATAGAACACTTACAAAATAATTTAATAATTAATACGTGTTGAAAACTCAATTTAATTCAAAAAGTCGAAAACTTTGAGTTAATACTTTTTTGTTTTAATCATCCATGTGTGTGTGTGTGTATATATATATATATATATATATATTATTCGGTCACATTTTCATCATCTTCTTTAAGTGAATTTTAATTTACCAGTTTTGGAAAGTGGTTACTTTAATTAGAGGTGACACTTTTATGTTGTGTTAGACGAATTCGGATATTACATGCACTAAATAGGTCAATACTAACTCGATCCATTTATTTAATCGTGTCAAGATATTCAATACCAATACTAACCTATTTGTTAATAGTGTTAAACGTGTTTAACCATTTAGTATACAAATTATAATTTTAAAATAAAAAAAATTATAATGTTATTCCCTTGTTTATTGAATAATAACGCTTTGTATTCATTACAACACTGTATATTTAACAAAATACATGATAACATACTTTAAAAAATAACTAAAATAGGATTTTTTTCTCGATATTTAAGGTAAATTATAACTCCAAATCATATTTATTTTTTAAATATTTGAAATTAACATGTTTAATCATGTTAAACGTATCAACCCATTGATAACCCACATCTGACACATTTAAGTTTAGTGTGTTTAGGACACGAAAAATATTTATACTCAATCACTAACTCTTTTATTTTATATCGTGTTCATATCGTATTAACGTGCTGTGATCTTAAATACGTGCCGTGTTAAAAATTGTCGCCCTAACTTTAACATTTAGAATACTATTGCAAAATGTTATTGGAAATTAATTTAGTTTCTTGTCGACCTAAAGAACTTAGAATAAAAACATGCAGAACTTTCAAACGATCATTTTAATAAATATTATTGAAGTTCGAATATGACATTTTTTTGAAAAGAAGAAAACGACTTTAAAATTTGACTTGACTTGTAACTTCGGATTAGAAACAATCAACATTATTAGTTTCATAATTATATTTATTTTAATATTAATTTTCCACTATGTAGTCGTATTGAATAGGTAGGTTCTCCCTAAAGCCACTCTTACGCTTACAAATATTTTATTCGTTCTGAATTATAAAATTATTATTAATTTTTAAAAAATAAATTTGATTCCAGCTCTTTTCTTTTTTCTTTTTCTTTTCCTTTATTCTTCTAGTCTTTTTGTTTTTAGATTAAATCTTTAATTTCAACCCATCAAAAGGTCAAGTATTTCAGGTTCAAAGTATGCTTGGATATAAAAGTACTAAAAATAAAATGGGGATGTATATATTTGTGCTGGATTCGTAGTGATTAATGCGAATACAATGAAAAAATATGTATACTACATTATAGTTTGGTAAAGTGAACTAATGACAAGAATCCTATATATCTAGGTATGTCTGCAAGTACAATCAAATAATCAAAGTCTCAAATCATATAAAAGTACGGATTTGTGTACTTAGTGTTGATTAATTAATTATGAGTTAGGCACTTGTTTATTAAAGTTAATTTCGCCCACGATTGATATTCTCGATGCAAAAATAATACTATTAGAACAAATATATGTATTTAACAATATTTTATAATTATTTTAATAATATTTAATATTTTAAACGATACTTATTAATTTGACAATATCATTTTAAATGTGTCAATACCAATTTAATTTCTTCTTCTTAAAAGATCTAAAATACTCTATTCATTTTAAATTATAAAATTAATATTAACTTTTGAAAAGTCAATTTTAAATATTTTTAAACTCAAAATTGAGTGAACTAATTTAGTTTATGTCAATTCAATTATGAATATTATAAACTACTTAAAAATTATTATTAGTTATAAGATTTATTGTTTTAAAAAGTAAAATAAATCATGTTAATTTTAAATTCAAAAATATCTTAAAAATTAATTTTTAAAAATTAATAATCTTCTTATAATTTAAAACAGATGGCGTATATATGAATTCTTTAAGAATATCCGTCACAAATAAAAGCCTCATTTCTAGATATGGACTGCTAACAAATTGATAGAAAATTTAAAAAGCAACCTAGGCACTCAAAAGTTCATAGAAGTGCATGTATAAGCACCAAAAATTAATTTAGTAGTAGTGCCAAGTTGCGAGGAAATGAATAGCTTGAAAGGAAAGAGATATCATCATGGATAGAATCTTAGTGGTGGAAGATCAGACTACATTTACGTACGCACTATCTCAAGAGACGTGCACTCTTCAAGTTAATTTCCATTCAATCTTAATTTGGTAATTTAATTCATATATCAATCCTCCATAATTTCCCTCATGTTTCTTGTTATTTACGTGGGAGTTTCCTTTTCAAACCAGACGGCTGCACCAATGAAGGCAGACGACGCCATTTCTTCTTCATTTTGAGAGTGAAAGATTCATGCATAGTTTTGCTACTTAGATGCCCTGTTTTCTACTGTCACAGTTGTCAAATCGTAAATTGTTTTGTATATCGAAAATTCTTGTATCATATTTAGTGACAAAGTCAAAAATATTTTTTAATGGGGTCAAAATTATTACTAAACTATAAATTATTTGGCAGGGTTTCAGGACGGCGCTCCCGAACTAATTTTTTTAATAATAGTTTTGTACTTTCGGGTCATAGACACACATATATAATATATACTATATTACAATGATAATATAATAACTAATAATATATGATATATATACACTATATTGACTTATAATAGACTTTTCTAATCACAACTATTCATAAGTAATTATTATATTGACTTATTATAGAGAGGAATACATATATTGAGGAGATATGAGTCATATGTGGTTAAAATTTGATTGACAAAGTTATAAATTTTCAATTGAACCTCGTATAATAAAAAAATTACAAAATTTGAGTGAGGTCAATTTATATATAATACTTACAAAATTTTAAATTTATCCTACATTATAAAGCAATTATTTTTTTCTAGTGGGGTCAATTGACCCCACAACATTACATGAAGTTTCGTCCCTGATCGTGTTTCATGTATTATATCGTAAATCGTATTGTAAAATACGAAAATAAAATAAAAAATATAGTAATATATATTTAAACATATAAAACACAAACTTGACTATATATAAAAGTAGTCAAGTAAATATTATTATAGATTAAAAATAAATTTTAAAATTAAACAGTAGGCAAAATTCTCTAAATTGATTTATTAGATATAATTTCAATAATTTTTATAGAATAACAAGATAAAATAAAAATTCAGATTTACCTTTAATCTATAAAACAAAAGAGAATAATTCATATTAACAAGTGGATATTTATATATCTATTTATAGAAAGTGTCGTGGAAAAAAAAAGCGACATTTTTAATTAGATGTAATGCTCAAAAAAGTAATTAACGGCTCATGAAACAATATAGAATAAGTTTGTGCAAACCTCTTCAATTGAAATGTTAAAAGTCTTAAAAGTTTTATTTTTAGTCGTTTGGATCTATACAAAAACCTTTTAAAGTTGGTTGCTTTTAAAATGTATTTACATTGTATCGTATCGTAAGAATTATATTGAATCGTAAGATGCGGTATCATTTTAGATTCAACATGTAATACGTATTAAATTATCTCAGTATCGTAAGATGCATTATCATTTTAGATTCAACATGTAATACGTATTAAATTATCTAAGATACATATCGCGTTTCGTAAGATTCTGACAATTATGTCCGTATACTTGATAATATATTCCTTATTTTTTGATACGAACAACTTTTCTACATTTCTACACTATACATCAATTGATTGTGTACTTGTGCGTGAGTGTATGCGTGTGTGTATATATATAACTAAGTCGGCATTAGTAAATTAATGGAGCTTAATCTAATCCCAATTTAATATTAATGGTCAAACTTAAAACGGCTTATGCAAAACCATTATTGTAAGGTTCCTATATATGTGATTATTATATATTCAATCAACTAGTTGATGAGTTTTTTTGTGGGAAAAAAATAGTTCTGAATTTGGGGTCGACATGGAACTATTATTTTAGGACAGAGATAGTAATCCAACGGCGAGCTAAATCAATAATTAATGATTTTGTAACATTAAAAAAAAAACTCTAAAAACAACTACATAACTCGTATACACATAAACACACACACACACACACTTGTATATACAACAAATGTGATGTTCAATAACAATTTTAGTACCTTGGTAGATTCATGTATGATTACTGATGGATGGCACTTGCAACCTCTCAAATAAGACCCTAATTAGACTAGGTTGTGTTTGTTTACATCTTAATATTTTTTAGTAAATTCATACTTGAATCGATAAGAGGCAAAAATTATTTGTTAAAATTTTGTTTGCCTCTTAATAGGCATTGTTAATCAGTAAGACATAAAATTAAATCTAAATCATTAAGAGTTGCCTCTTAATGAAATTTTTTTGGTAAGTTTTTTTTTATATAAATACATTCAACAATAATGTCATTAAGAGGTAGCTCACTTTTTAGTTATCAAACAATTTTTTAGATTCAGATGCTATTTCATTCAAATGATTTAATTTATTAAAATATCTTAATCATTCAGATCTTAATTGTTTAATTTTATCAAACATAACCTAACATATTAAAAAGAAGAAGAAAAAAACACGAAATAAATAAACTAAGAACAAGTACAAGAGTGGATCGATGTGCGTGATCAGATTAGTTAATTGCATCACATTTTCTCATTACATTTCTCTATACCTTCTTACACATAATTATATATGTTCCAAAACCTAGTTAGCATACTTTTTGCAGATAAATTCAATTAAACTCTAGCACATTGTTAGTTGTTGACTTAAACTAATTAAATTAGGAAATTGATATTTTTATATGAAAAATTAATATTTTTATAAAGTTCTACTCATATAAAAATAAATTCCACTTACTATTGCTATATATATATATATATATACTCCACATAATGTTATAACTTGGATTGGTGATATGGTGTTAATAGTACGTATTAATTGAAATAAATTATAAGCCGGTTTACCCAACAGCATGTGCCTTCATGCATTATACTATAAATAGTACACAGATTGATCTATTAAATTGTTACGAAGAAGAGGGCATGAAGATACAAGGAAATTATTCAACCAACATTAACAAGTAATTAGAGAAACCGAGGAATTCATTAGCACAAATTACAATATAATACCGATGCGCTCATGCGTACACTAATCCCAAATTAACCCTTTCTTGAATACGAATTATTCCTGCTAATATTTTTAACTAAGTAGCTATTTAGAAGTATTGACGTGTGATTTTGTCCGCTACTGCAATCATTAAACATCAAACAACCTGCACTGAAAATAATCATTAACAATTCTCAAAACTAACGGCGGCTTGAGCCGTCCGAAAATGTTCTGGTGTGATAATAAGGACAGGTCAAAAAATATAAACAATAGAGAATGTAAATTGATGAAAATAATAGATATTTGATAAGCAAGAATTGTATAACCTATTTTTTCACGTTTGTACCCGTATTTATACTTTTTCATCTAGCTACTTGTTATAAACATCCATCACGAATTAGGATTGAGAATCTCTTGATTAGAATCCAATTGTAAATATGATGTTGACCGATCAATCATTATCGCCCATAAAATCCAAAATCATAATCTAATTTAGAATATTAAGTCAATATAGACTTTGACTCTCCTAAATCTGTTACGCCCCATCATAGTGTATAAAAAATAATCCAACCCATACTCCAGATCATGAATAAAATTGGGCCCACGTCGGATTGAATATTATTCATGTTAATCTTTTCAACCAAGTAGCCACCTAGAAGATTAAGTATTTATAGAAACAGGAAAAAAAGGTAGGGACATGATTAACTCCAAAAAATATAAATGTCATATGATTATAAAAACAGAGATGCCACAAGATTATAAGAACCATAAATAGACAGATTCTAAACAAACTTTAATTTGAAACAAAAAATCTTAGCTATTATTAGCATATCAATTGTTGTATCTTGTCTTTTTTTTTTCCCTTCCCCTTATTGCTATTTTTGGAAAAAAAAAAGTAAAATAAATGTTGTGCAAATATTTTTTGGTTTTTTCTGCAGAAAAAAATAATAGCAGAAAAAAATAATAGTTGTGCAAATAGTGAGAGTAAAAGCTGAGACCAATTAAAAATGCTACAAGTGAACGTACCAAGTGATTGCAATAATGTTTACCTTGACTTAAATATGTTTAACGATATATTATTTTTATTTCTACAAAATGGAAATGCTGATTATGTTCATTTTCTCTCTCTAAATCAATACTCAAGGCTACGTCACGTGCTCCTAACATGGTCGGCCCTTCGTACACATCCACTAGGACTATAAATAGGGTGTTTCATCTCCAAATGAAAAACCATCCCTCTATTAAGCTCTCAAAACATAACAAAAAAAGAAACCCTAATGGCTATTTTCTCCAAAATTGGAATTGTGGGAGCTGGCATTAGCGGTATAGCTGCCGCTAAACAACTCTCGGAATACAACCCAGTGATTTTCGAGGCCTCCGACTCCCTCGGAGGAATCTGGAAACACTGCTGTTATAGGTCCACAAAACTTCAAACTCCTCGTTTGGATTATGAGTTCTCGGATTTCCCTTGGACCCAAAGAGATAATAAAAGTTTCCCATCTCATAAGGAAATATTGGATTATCTCTATTCTTATGCTACCAACTTTGATTTGTTGAAGTTTGTGAAATTCAACTCAAAGGTGGTGGAAATCCGGTTTGTTGGTGATCGTGAAACCACCACTGGTTTTGGTGATAAGGTGGAAGATCAGTATGGAAATCTAATTAGTACTGGCCAGCCGGTGTGGGAGGTTGGGGTTCAGACTAATCAATCAGAAATTGTTCAGGTCTAAATTATTTTTATAACTACGTACCTCCAAAAGGAAATTTATTTGGTGTGACAGTCCTTGTGCGATGATATCTAATATCAAACATAGAATGTCATGCCAAATATATATTCTTTAAAAAGAATCATAGCTCACTAGCTTCATATATATTTTAAATAAATCCAATACTTTTGCATGCACAATATTTGCTCATAGCCTCATATATATGGTATAAAAAAATGAAAAAGATATATTTACAAGATAAACGAGCTGCTTCTTACAAAAGTAGCCACACATGCATGCATGCAATAGATACTATGGATGATATCTTAAGCCTTAAAATGGACTAAATTAATTGTGTTTTACATCATTGCTGCATTATTAATTTCTTCATAAGCTTATTATTATTATTATTATTATTATTATTTGTAATTAGTTATTTGATTGATTATTAATGCAGTGGTATTCGTTTGAGTTTCTTGTGATTTGCACTGGGAGATATGGGGATGAACCGAAAATACCAACATTCCCTTGTAACAAAGGGCCAGAAGTGTTTAAAGGAAAGGTGATGCATTCGCTTGATTACAGCAAACTCGATGAAGAAGCCTCTGTGGAACTACTTAAAGGCAAGAAGGTGGTCGTCGTTGGCTACAGGAAATCCGCCATTGACTTGGCTGTTGAATGTGCTGAAGCTAACCAAGGTATGTACCTATTATATTTCTAGATGTATATAACTAACTATTTATGTTAGTATATATATTTATACGTGTGTGTGTGTGTGTATATATATATATAAATTTTCAAAATTTGAGGGCCAACTAGCATATTACTGTTTTAATATCATATCTTTTTTTGATCTTCACTTCGCCAATTATATATATCAGTTTCAAATTATAATATTATTATTAATTGTTTAAATATAACTCGAGATATTTTCAAACTCAAAATTAATATATATATACAGATTCAATTAATTTTGATCAATTTAATAATAAATATTATTAACTTTCTAAAAAAATACTTCTAATTATAATATTTTGAGTTTGAAAATGATACAAATTTACTTTTAAAAATTAATAATAATCTTATAATTTGAAACAAAGAAAATATATTTTACTCATTTGTTTGGTGAATTTGTTAGACTCGTTTGTGTTGAATTAATTTTGTAGTCTTTTCATTGACAGAAGGAGGTAATTTAAATTGTCCAGGGATGTAGCCACACAGGGAGTATATGATAATTTTAGAAAAAAATTCAAACGTAATTGACAAATTGACACATGATATTTTATAGTTTTTTTATATACGGGTTCAAATTAAAATTTTATAACTTTTCAATCTCATATCATTCCTACTCGATATATATATGAATTTTCTTTTAATCTTTTTAAAATAAATATTAATATAGTTTATATTATTTTTTAAAACAATTAAAAAATTAAATATTTATTAATAAATTTATGATTAAAAAAACGTATGAAAGGTTAATAAAATGTTTGTGTTAAATACATATACATTATGTTACTACTTATTATATTAATATTGTAATTAAATACATACATATTTTATATATACAATTATAAAATACAAAATGATCGGAAAAAATTAGTTTGGGAGAGCTGTTTGAACTCCTGATAAATTATTTACAGTTTAATAATATTTTAATTCCAACAAATAAAATTTTTAGTTTCATCATCAAAAAGTCCAAAGGCATGTAATTAATTAATTAATCATTCTATGACTATATATACATCAAACATTCCACTTCTCCAGCTGTTTTGACACTACTTTATGTCTTAATTTTCTCAGATGACTCAGGTCCTCCATCACCTGATGTCATTCTCTCTCCAAGTTTTTTCCAAGGCAAAACCATGCAAAATTCCTCCACCCTAACTATACGTATATATATATATATATATATATATATATATATATATATATATATATGCATGTAATTTGAGTTTTGACTTGTGGACTGAGTAGTTTGTTTGTACACACTTCTAAATTCTAAATCACGTGCATGAATTCGTATTTCTTTAATTAGTTTGGACTTTGAAAATTTGAGCAGACCAGAATTTACCTATGAAATAGAAAATCAACTTATACGTACCCGAGACTTTCCTTTTAAAGTAATACTAGTTCAGTGGGTTGACATTAATTTACAATTATATCTTAAGTTGAGCTTTTATTTTGAGGAGTAACCTAGCTAATATATTTTATTACTTTGAACTTAATGTTTATTTTGTGAGTTTTGATGAAAATATTTTTCGATAAAATTACATTAACCAGTTGTGACGTGACTCAATTTGTATAGCCAACCGAAATCATTAATTTGCCTTGTCTAATTTAGACAAACATTCTTACATTTCTTTTTAAAAAATTGAAATATATATATATAGATCATTGTATACCCTCATTAATAGTATAGTATAGCACCACACAGATATTCTACTCAATTTTTTGTTTAATTTTCAAAATTAAATTTTGTTGTATAATTTTAGTCATCCCCCCCCCCCCCCCCCCCCCCCCCCCCCCCCCCATCTTTATTTGTTCAACTATTCATTTGGAATTAATTCAAATTTTCTGTTCCATTTCTTGTCTCATCCGGTATCGTCACATTGCATGAGACACAGAATTTGGACTAATTTATCTAAAAAGTGACGTACTGTTTCCAACTCTTTGACGAAATATGATTAGTTGATTTGGTCAATTAACTTGGAAGTTGACGAATTTCTTTAAGATTCATGATTTTCAATTATGGGCCCTCATATTGGGTAATTAAGGGGGAGGGGGAGGGGGTAATAATGTGTATGTTTATGTTCTTTTTTTTAAAAAATTATTATTATTTTTTGGGTCAAAAAAACATAATGTTTTAGTGCTCAAGTATGTGTAATTTTTTTTTTTTATAGAAATACCTATAAGTTCTGATAGTCTTGTGTATTTGCTAAATTAAGGACCAGAAGGCGAACCATGCACCATGGTAGTAAGAAGCTTGCATTGGACTGTTCCACACTACTCCATCTGGGGTTTACCATTTTACTTGTTCTATTCAACAAGATTTGCTCAGTCCCTCCATGAAAGACCTAATCAAGGCCTCTTCAGGACCCTCCTTTGCCACCTATCATCTCCTATGGTAATTTTTCTCTCAAAAAAAAGTCTTTTAAAATAATCTCTTATTTTATTTTATTTTTTTAAATGTCTACTAGCTAGTAGCTGGTTATTAATTAATAAATAGCTAATGTTCGATCGACAGAGGCGAGCAATTTCAAAGTTTATCGAGTCCTATTTGGCATGGAAGCTTCCACTGGAAAAATACGGATTAAAACCAGATCATCCTTTTGAAGAAGACTACGCATCTTGTCAGATGGCCATCTTGCCAGAGAATTTCTTTGCTGAGGCGGATAAGGGGAAGATCATGTTCAAAAGAGCGTCAAGTTGGTGGTTTTGTGAGGAAGGGATTGAATTTGAAGATAACACTAAGTTGAAGGCTGATGTCGTGTTTCTTGCTACTGGCTATGAATATAAGAAAAAGCTCAAGGCTATATTACCAGATCCCTTTCGCAGTTTGATGGAATTCCCTTCCGGTATGATGCCCTTGTATAGGTAAGCCTAAAGCTCTCATTTTGTAACACTATTTCCGTCCAAAAATGAGAGTCCTATTTGAGTTCTTAATTTTTTTGTTTGCGTGACAGGGGTACTATTCATCCTTCCATTCCAAACATGGCGTTTATGGGTTATGTGGAGAGTGTTTCGAACCTATACACTGCAGAGATACGATGCAAGTGGCTAGCTCGACTCATTGGCGATCACTTTAAGCTCCCTAGTGTGGAGAAGATGCTTGAACAAATAACCACAGAGATTGACATTATGAAAAGGACAACGAGGTTTTACAAGAGGAACTGCATTTCTACTTTTAGTATCAATTACATCGATGAAATCTGTGAAGAGATGGGATGGAACTCATGGAGCAAGAAGAACTGGTTTCCTGAAGCATTTAGCCCTTACAACAGTAAAGATTATGAAGAGGAAAAGTAAAATCATAACTCAACAATAGTATCCTATGGGTATAACCTAATCAATATGTTATTTTATTTGCATCTTTGTCTGAACAATAAGTTGGTAGAATACGTACTGGAGAACTAATACCAGATAGTTGTAATGGAATAATTCCCACTCCGTGGAACAAGCCACATAGTGTAATGTGGTTTAGGGTTGAGTTATGATAGAATAAAAAGAAAGGTATACCCTGTATAGGAGCATTCAGTTACAATATTTATAAATAAAACATTTCTCTTCATTCTGATTGTAGAAATTAACGATGAGTATACATACAAATCATAACTCACAAGACGAATCTTGTACATGGAAAAGCAAAGATCTACATTCATAAATATCATATTTAAATGGGAACATCGAGGAAAAAACCACATTGAGATGAGATCGTGGAGTAAGAAAGGCTCAGGGACTTTGAAGCAACTTCAAGGTCTCATCGATATGCTTTTCAGGTTGAAACTGGTTATTGTAAATAAGCTGAACCTTTCCAGTCTTGTCAAGGACATAGGTTTGCCTTCCCGGCAATGTACCAAAAAGATCAGATGGCACACCCCATTCTTTCCTAACCTTGTTACCCTCGTCACTCAACAATGTGAATGGAAGTTTGTATTTCTTCGCAAATGCCTACATCAGTTTGAACCTTCATGTTAATCACAAATATATCTTGTTATGAAAATGGCTGATGGACAAGCAAACAAAACAAACAGTGAATAACAAACAATCACATAAACAAGAGAAGTATAACATAAGACAGTCTTTACGTGCTTTGGCTTTAGACTACGTCCAGGTTTTCAGGTAGTACAACTATGATGAATTAATCACTCACGAGAGAGAACTCTCTCTACCCAAGTAGCCCCCAATATCTCGCAGTACTCATTGCCGCTCCACTATAAGCTGCTTCTATACCCAGACTAACAGGTTACCTAAAGTCATAATAATAACAATACCTCATAACAGGTACAATAATATAACAATGAAAAAAATGTAGAAAGTACCAAGTATCATGCAATTTTCTTCCATGTCTGAAGTTCCATAGGTCTTAAACTACATGATTTTTCCTGCTAATTTAAATTGGGCATGGTCAAAACATAAAGGAAGTTCAGTAACAGATTTGAGGTCAAAGATCGCCAAGCATGCCTGTGAATATGATGAGCTTTCGAATGTTAAGAACATAATTGGCTAATATTGCAAGTTGAAGCTTACTAAAGTTTCAAGGCTGGCCCGCCGTGTAAGAACTAAAACTTACAATCAGTCGTGTGCAGACTCTGACTCATTGAAACTTAAGCAAATTAACAAGTCAACTGCTTATCCTCAGCTTAAAAAAAAAAAGAAAAATCAAAGCCCTTTATATGAAATGAGATGGTTAGACCACACGAAAAGATAATAGATTGTACCGATGTTAATAAGTCAATGAACAATATATGAACATTTACAAGGATATCTTTGTATTATTATTATGGTAGAGCCGTAAAAATAAGATTTATCTCTCAACCAAGAAGTTTGTTTTACCTTGTGTGACGATGAATCATCACCACTGATCCCTACAACCTCAGCTCCTGCTTTCTTGAATTTCTCATAAGAGTCCCTGAAGGCACATGCCTGTGAAATTCACAGAAAATTTGTTAGCTTTATTGATGGTTAGTCCAGTGAATATTACTCATGGTAATGAAGATTCACAACGACACTGAACGCCTTACCATAGGCCCCATCCTGTTGTCACTCGTTACTCCATATCTAAAATTGCAGCATTAGGGCTAATTTTTTTTGCACAAATGACACCTAAGCATTCCAGTCCGTGCTACTTTTACAGCTTTTACAGCTTTTCTATTTCAACATACTTTTAATTAAGAAGTAGGCCTTTTATTTTTATTTTTTAATTATTTTTTAGCTTTTCTGTTAAAATAGGCCTTGTTTTCCTTCCAAGTCCACCAAAGGCAGATCAATGAACTTACTGGGAGGTACTAAAAATTATATAGAACATCAAATATCTGAGTAAAATTTCGAGTTTCAAAAAATTAGGGGGATTCCTAGCCAATACATAACGTACTAGAAAATTTTGAAAATTGTAAAATTAAGAGGCATGATAATTTCTTGCAGCCTGGGGCCTCGGTGTATATACTTATACTTTAGGACCTATAAAATTGTACTCAAAATTTATTCAATGATGTGAATTGGGAGCAAAAGTTAACATCTTTACAGCTAAACTTGAAAACAAACTTTTGAAGCTAAGCAATAATCATATGCAAAATCTTTTCATGCTAATTTATAAATGAAAGAAAATCCAGGGGAAAAAAGGGACCTGCTTGGTGCAGCCAGGGGTTTCATCAGCAGGGTAGAAATAGACAACCACAGGCTTGCCTTTGAACTTGGAAAGGCTCACAGTTTTTGCATCTTGATCTTTCAATGTAAATGATGGGGGCACAGAACCCTTTTCCACCTTCAAGAAATCACAAACAGAGTAAATTAAAGAAGACCCACCAAATTAAACAAAAAATTAAGAAGAAATAAAAAGCTATAATTTTTATTTTGGGGCAAAATAATGCGAATGTAATGTACCTTGGCAAAAATGGAAGTCTTGGTTGAAAAAGAAGATGGGAAAGAGAGAGAAGAGGAGTGAGAGAGCTTGAGGCCATAAAACTGAGATTTTGATGATTTGGAGACAAATGGGAGGTTTTGACAAATTATTGATGATGATTTAGGGGATTGGGTAGATAAAAAAGGAGAGAGAGTGTTCTTTGGTAGACATACTGAAGAAACAGCAGCCATTAATCCTTATAATGTGGAGTATTTTTTTTCTCTACAAAGTTTTGGGTTTAATTGAGGGGTTCTTGTTTAATTTTTTCCTGTTGTTGCAGAGGAAATATATGGAGAGAGAAAGATAAAAGAGGGAAGAAGGGGATAGGAATTTGTCGTGGCAGATTGTTGACCATATTCATTGATTACACGGTAGTACTGGTGCGTTCAAAATAAACTGAACAGAGGTATGAAACCGAGTAGTACCCACCCCTCCCTCCGTCCAAAAAGGTCTAATTTACCTATGGCCGTTACCAATAACTAAAAAAAAGATTTTTTTAACACGTGTCTTAAAGATACATATTAAGTATAAAAATCGAGAAACAGAACTCATTAAATATTATTTATTTATGTATTTATACTGAATTTAATGTATAAAAAATAATATATTTGTGGACTCTATGTATTGAATTCAATGCATATAAATAAACAAATAATATTTAATAGATCTCGTCTCTCAATTTCTATATTTAATATGTGCTCTTAGGGCACATGTTAAGAGAACCTTTAAAAAAATTGTATATATATTTGAACTGAACATATGTACAGTTGAATTGATGGTTTTTCAAATGGTGTTCACATTTATTTTGTTTTTTATCTTTAATTTAATATTTCAGTCGTAAAGGTATAAAGAGTATGCAAAATTTTAGAAGATGTATTACTTACTTCATTGACACAATGTCATCATCAAATTATTTGTATGTTTATAAAAATAAATAAATAAATTAACTACTAAATATAAAATATTATATTACCTTTATGGAGTATTAGATCTTCTCGTGCTTGTAAATAATTTTTTTACTCTTTACTTTTTTTTCCCATTCAAATATATCCATTTTTAGATGCCAAATCTACCTATTTTTGAACGAAAAAATTAATAAAAAATTGTTCAAGTCTTTTATCCTTCTCTTTTCTTTTTAGTCCATTATAAATTTCACAACCAAGAAAATTGACAAAAAAATTAATTTTTTCTTTCTATTTTTTTTATTTATTATTTCTGTCCATTTATAACCCCATGTTTGTGAGTTTGAAAAAACAGAAAAGAGTAAATTTATTTATTTCCCCATGTTTGTAAATTTTGAAAGAAAATTAACTCAAAAGACTTTTACTTTATCCCTAAATTTTCTTCTACCCCCATATTTATCCATTTTACTTTCCTTCCTTTCCAGTTTTAAACTCATAATAATCATAGTACTTATTTGTAAGGCTGTAACTTAAGTCAAACAGTTCGGACTCGATTCGGACTCGACTCAAAAAAATGTGAGTTTGATTCAAATTCGTTAATAATATGATTTAAATTTGAGCACAAAAAATAGCTCGAATAAAAATACGAGTAAATTTTGAGTAAGGTTATACTTGACTCTTTTAGGATTCAAATTACTCGAATTTTAAATCATAATTCGATACATACTCGAGTGATATATATTTGAATAGATACTCGATATATTCTTTTAAAATATATGCACAATTAAACAAAATTTGAATAATTAGTTATTATTTTATTATTTGTAATTTTAATTTTAATTTTATATTTGTAAAGTGTAATTATAATTATATTTTCTCATTTTAAAGTAAAATAATAAGTTCAGTTAGTAACTGTATGTATTATAAAGTTAATTACTATGTGGAGATTCGAATTCGAGTTTGAATTTGAAGTTTGTGAGTAGTTTGAATGTAATTCGATCCAAGTCAGATCAAATTCGAGTAAAGAAAATTCGAGTTGAGTTGAATTTGAGTAAAAATTTTTAAATATAGTTCGAATCCGAGTCGTATTCGAGTACAAATTTAATCTTATGAGTTAAATCTGAACAACTTAGAATTCAGATCGATTCAACTCATTTACAACCTTACTTATTTGTCTATCGACATTTGAAACGTCAGGTGTGTTTGTAGGTTCCAAACAAAATTAACAAACTTGTTTATTTATAAACAATTTATTTAACTCACAAATATAACAAATATTACGTTTGGTCTTTTAGAGTCTAAACACAACATTTCAAAAAGAATAAATTTATACATACATCTGTTTTATTCTTTTTTCTCAATACGCAATCCTAATAGTCGTTTTGACAAAATAAAAACTGCCTATTATTTTCATATTTCGTCTTTTTTTTTCTTTTCAAATCTTCTCTTTGTCCCGCAAAATCAATTCCTCTCCATAGAGAATACTACTAAAAAGAAACACAAAAAATTAATTTTAAGTACATTATAATTAAATTCTATTTTTTAATAATTAAAATTAATGTTGTGTTGAATATTATGTCTAAATATAGCGTATGCATACTTGAGACAAAAGCCCTAAAACCCTAACCCAATAAGGAAAGGTGACTCTATTAATTGACTTGATAGTTGGGCGTTTAGTATTCTTAGGTATTGGGAGTTTGATCGAATGGAGGAATTGCAGAAGGCTGTGCGTAGCGCAATGGGGCAGGACTCTAAACTTCCATCCAAAATATCGTCTTCCTTGGACCTTAATAACAAACCATCTTTCAATTCTGCAGCCTCTGCTCCTGCTCTGTCCTCCGAACAATCTCGCCTCTTGCTCACCCGACCTCCTAGGTTTAATTCTCTCTCTCTCTCTCTCTCTCTCTCTCTCCTCTGTTTAATGCTCTTCTGAATTCTTCGTAGTTTAAGTATATTTATGTTACCTCCGGCTCTGTATCCATAATTTTATTCTTGTTCTTGCTACAATTAATCTCAGAGTAGCAGGCCAGCAGGGTCAAGCACAGATGGGTGCTAATTTTTTAGTCTTTAATCATTGGAAATTGGATAGCTAGCATGAACAGAATTTCTTCTAGATTCTGTTGTAAAAATGCTGAATGCTTATAATTTTTCTAGTCACTTTTGCAACTCCCTCCGTTCCACCAAAAGGTCCAATTTGCAAATTTTGGAAACTTTAAGGATGTATATATTTTTTTCTTCATTTATCCCTAGATATAATGAGTATTTAGTTTAGTAGTGGCAATATGATGGTGTAATTGTGATGTTACCTTAAGGACATATGCCATTTTATAATAACATAGACAAAAATGGACTCTTTTTGTGGAACAAGTTTACTTTTTTTGGCAAATGGGACTCATTTTGTGGAACGAAGAGAGTATTAAGTAAGGGTGAGGCTGTGTGCAGTGTTAAAGAAATTGTGGAAAACTTGGAACTCCGGGTAGCAACTAGAATTGATAGGACTTCGATGAAAATTAGATTTGATTTCTCTTGGGAAGTATTTTGAAGTAAATGCTATTAGGATTCTTGTTATTCCATAGGCCAGCAGTGGATTACTTGTCCTGCATCATTTCCCCTGTTAATACTTGTTTCTCCTTGGATCCATCTATGGCCTATGGGCCAAAAGATTCCTCATATTTTGAAGAATTAATATGCCTCTACTAGTATTGGAAGTTTTTGTCTGTAAGCTGCTTGAAACGCCTAGGTAGTTGGTGTATTGACGAGCATCATCTTACCGACAGTCTAGATCTTTTTGCATCCTTGTCTAAGCAATTCTATCCTATGTGACACTTGCCTGAATCACTTGACCTTCACTGGACATAATATCCGTACAAACTTGTCATTTGATCAAAATATATCTTGTATATTATTTTACTTGATTATATCTTATACACAAATACAAATGTACGGATGTTAAACTGATAAATGATGAGGTGAATCTTAGATTGAGAGGAATTCATACATAAATTTAAGAAAACTATTATATAAAAAAAGATACAATTTGTTGATTGCTCAATATTTCTTCTCCAAGTTAGATTAGTAATCAAGTTTAAAAGATGTAAATATATTGTAACATTATTTTTAAATTTGGCAAATCACCTAGGCACCTGGAGATTGCCGGTGTTAGGTAGGGTGTACCACATAAGTTCTCTGACAACTATGATAAGGTTTCTACCTCGGTGGTGAAATCAAAGTGGGAACATCCCCCCCCCCCCCCCCCCCCCCAAAGCACGTGCAGAAACCAGATTTGATATGAATGGTCAGTACATTGCTGATAACATTACTAAATTAGAAGTGGTTATTGATAGGGACCCTTGGAGTCAGAAAACTGATATGCTGAACTGTACCAGTCCATGTTATGTGTAGCTAGGAGTGAGTACCAAACCTTTCATGAGTAATTAGGGGAAGAAGATAACAATGCCAGGTGCAGATGTTGCAAACCAGGTTCTAAGATGTCATCTGCTTTGCATATCTGAATGTCTATTGCTTGATAGAATATTTTTTGAGATTTAGTTATCCATAATTGGAAGCATATTCGGAAATATACATTCTTTCAGGTATATCATGTTTTTAATATTTTTCTGTGAGTGAACTATTGATCAGCTAATATTTCCCCAACAGTGTAACAATGAGTTAAGATTCCCTCTGCAATCCATCCCTTTCTGAACTTCTAATCTGAATTCTTAACATGCTTTCTTATCAACAGTCTAACCAATCAATAGTTACTTCAAACTTGCTTATAATTGAACGTGTATCTCTAATTGCAGGCACTTTGTTTCCCTATGGACCTGCTCCAAGCTATGTGCTATTTGCTTTGTTGCTGGAATAGTTGTTGGGTACACGCTGAAGAGACGTGTTCGCCGCTGGGCTTCCAAACTTCTCAGAAGACTGAAGGATGATTAAAGTTTCATGATCCTTCGTATCAATTCCTTTTTGTATTTACATCATCAACCCACAATTACAGTCAAACTATGTTGAAGGTAGCTACTTGAATTTCTTTTTGTAGCAGATACGAGACATTGACAGGTTTCTTTCTCGTGGATGTTGGGCTTGGCCTTTCCTCTTTATTTTTAAGATTATGTGGTCTTGTTAGAATTGACGTTTGCTTCAAGTGTACATACCAAGGCTGGTACCCGTTGCTTGAGTAATAGATTATACATGAGTTTGATGGAAAGCTTGGTCGTCTGTAACAATGTTTGTGTTTAAATTATTTTGATCAACTTAGCAATTTCTGGCGACCAAAGCTAATATCTATTTCCTTTCGTTGGAATATTCTAATATTCAACTGCATGTCTACGTCAAAGATGTGATATATGCACCCTTATGTTGCTAATGGTTGTATGAACTTATTCATTTGAATAATCTGTATCTCAAAAGAAAAAACAAACTGGTCAAAAGCAATAAAGGCAGACGACATTTGACTGTCAGTTTGTGAAAGAAAATAAATTGAAAGCACAGGAAGTAAACAGAAAAATAAGTGCAAAATCCTTATCAATAAAATTAAAGTACTGGAGATGCAGGGGATCGAACCCTGTACCTCTCGCATGCAAAGCGAGCGCTCTACCATTTGAGCTACATCCCCATTTTATATAAAACGTTACAGCTACTTAAATTCCTTTAAGTTTTTGATAAAAAAAATCATTTTTTTTAATACAAAAAGAAAAAGCTATATTGGTTTCATTAGAACTATATATAATTTCAAAGGCCAAAGGATAATAAACGGATACTTGCAATTTCCATTCTTTAGGGGAAGGGCTCTTGTCGCGAAATGAAAATTTGTGACTAAATAAGGTCATTTTTCGTTGACATAAAGCATTTATTTTTCAATAAGAGTATTTTTAATAGAAAAATAATAAGTAACGACATATCCTTGTTTATTACTTTAAATAAAATAAAAACTTAGTATTTCTAGTTAAGTATTTGCCAATTCATTGTAAAAGTTTAAAAAATTATGTACATCTCATGGGACGGGCAACCGAACGCAAACTTTACACTTCTTAGAGTAGAGTTGCCCGAAAGAAAGGCGCAAAATGAAACATGTACTCGGTCCATTTTTAAATTAGAGATGCAGTTGACAAAATTTATTTTATTTTAAATTTTTATGAGTTATATTAATTTTAAAATTTAATATATCGTCATTTAACACGTGTTATGTTAAACAAATTGTCCTTCTTTTTTCTAGATCTAGCTTATCTTGTTCTGTAAAAAAATTGCTCATAATAACAATAATCTTCAAGATAATTAAATAATATTAGTAGCAATAATTAATGAATATTAGAAGTAAACTGTAACAATGGGTGGCTGATATATTTATAAAGAAATAATTAATAAAAAGAGGACGCCCCGAAAAGATACGTTGATCCAGATAAGGAGACTGATATATTCGTTGATTATAAGATGTATATGTATGTATGTATCATAAAACAATATATTTATGAATTTTTCTTCATTGGGAAGTTATTTGTTCAGAATCATTTTATATATTAGTATTATTGTTTTTATTATTATAATTTTGGGAATTAGAATCTGTCTCTGTAATTTTGAAGGAGAAGGTGAAAAACATATCTTCTTCCCATAATTCCACCTCCGAAGCTCCTTCCTTCAAGTATGCCCTCCTGATCATTACCCCCTCCCTCCTCTGTCACCCACCATCCCATTCAAGGTACCCCAATCTCTCTTTCTTTTTCTGTTTTACTGATCTGAATATATCTCCATGTTTTTTCTTGAATAATTATACATATATGTATATTCTAATAATATTTACTTTTCATGCATGCAAAGACAATCCATAGTTTATTTTTTAATTATGCTATAGATTCATCATGCAACTATGCAATTTTTGTTATATAACTTGATGGTTGTGGTGGATCGTATGATTTAATTCCATTCATGATGCATGTGATTTTATCAAGTTTTCCCCTTGTGATCCATAATTACACCTTAAGTTGAGGATCTAAAAGGGTTACATTTAAAAATAATTGTATGAAATCCCACTATGAGAAGTAATAATAATGTAAAATTCTCTCTAATTTCATTTTTATACCTCGAGTTAAATCACTAATTTTGTGTAATTGTGATTCAATTTGGCAAAAAACCTCTTTTTCATTAATTTGTTGTTGAATTCAAATTGCTTCCACAAATAAATAAAATTAAAATAAAACCGCATAATTATCTATTACCTTGTTGTTTGGAATCAAATAATAATAAAACTTAAAAAAGCATGTGAAACCTCATATTATACATGTATAAAATAATGCAGTTCTGAAAGAAGATCTGATGAGACTTAATAATCCATTTGGAAAGGATCCAACACCTAGAATTCAATCTCTGGATTCTCTTCAATTCTGTTACACTAGCCACTGATAATCAGCAATGGACGAAAATGGTGGTAGCAAAGTGTCCGGAATTCGCCAAATTGTTAGGCTCAAGGAAATTCTACAAAAGTGGCAAAATGTCACACTTGGTCCGAAGGGGAATAATAGCCCCTCCTCTAATCATTCACCCCATGCTGGAATTTCTCCAGCAATTAGTAAGAGGTTGAGGGGCTGCAATGTGTACGTCGATTCGGATGAGGAGAGTTGTCATAGCCCAGAACCTCCTATTGATGTTCCCAAAGGGTACTTGGCGGTTTATGTTGGGCTGGAGCTTCGGAGGTTTATTGTTCCTACTAGTTATCTTAGTGATCCATTGTTTAAGGTGTTGCTGGAAAAGGTTGAGGAGGAGTTTGGGTTTGACCATAGCGGCGGCCTCACGATTCCGTGCGAGACGGAGACCTTCAAGTACCTCCTTAAATGCATGGAGAATCATCAGAAGGAACATGGCATTGGTAAGTCCTGTTTCCCTCTTCTCGTCAGTTAAAATTGTAATATGAATGAGATGGTGCATTCTTATAGATACCTTTTAATTCATCTGGTATTCTAGTTAGACTAGATTTTCAAGATACCACGATTCATAAACAAGCATTGTGTTGAAATTTAAGTGCAGAACAACTATATTTTTGCCTATAGTTGGTTAGTATTTCCTTTTTTTCTTGCCCCCTTTAGCATAAGACATGCCAACATAACAAATATGCCATCCAAATAACACCCACTGCATCTCCGTTTGTATTAAGGGAAGAAATTGTTTCCCAAATGATATTTTCACGGAAATGATTTGTGTTGTTTTCGTAAAAAAAAATGGTTTGTAGAGTTGATAACGAAGACAAGTTAATTTTCTGATAAATCAAGGTTATGAAGGCAAGTTATTTGTGTTGACCTGTAAAGTGATCTTCCGTTGACCCGATTTTCATTCTCATATGAAGCCTTGAAATGTGGAAAACAAAAGAAATGCATTCCTTGCTTGTAGGACAATGGTTAGAAATTAAACTCTGTTCATGTTTTTATTCTTTAGCACATGTAATCACCGTCATTTATTTATGCTGATCACATGGCGATTACCGATTAATTTACAAGATTTCTATTGTTTCTTTTCATTTGTCTTTTCGACTGCTAGTCTGAACTTGTAAACGATTGGCTACTTTTGCAGCTGGGAGACCGACCATTAACAGTTGAAGAGGGATATCAATATATTTAGGCTTATTTTCTGGTGTAAAGCAAGGCCTCCTTGTATGCATAAAGGACACTTTCTATTACTGTTCTTCTTCTTATTATTGAAACTGAAAGAAAATAAAGAAAGAAAGAAAGAAAGAAATAGCAGTTGGCATTCTGGCCAGGCTTATTGGCAAGGGTCATTTCCTGTTTTGTTTTGGTTGTCCTACATTTGATGTTTGAGATTGAACTCGAAACAAAAATTTGTTATTGTTCAGTAAGAATATTGTCATCAATGTAACTATATTATAGTCCCGACTAAAGATTTTCTAAGAGCATATTCCTTAACACACATGTTCATATTTTGTCAGTGTTTAGCATATTCATGGTTGTGCCATACTGCCTGCCATGTTCTAAACTTACTAGCTCCTCCCAAACTGAGAGTCTCATATATATATATATATATATATATATATATATATATATATATATATATATATATATATATATTCCATCTTCTTTAGCGTATGCATGTTTAGTCGTATTTTTCAAAAGTCAAAAGTCAAATGAGACTCTAATTTTGAAACAATTTGTGTTTTTCAAAATCATTTGATCTGTCCTGCTGCATGTTCTTGAAGTAATCCAGCTACTCTATATTAGAAGATTTGTGTGATATGGAGAATCTCTCTAAAAAAAATGCACATGCATGATTCAAACAAGGTGTTGGTGTTGTTAAAAGGCTTAATAATATTAATCAAATACAGGGGAATCATTCGATTCGATTATTGTTACTAAATGAAAATAATTAAGAAAAGTTAATTCAGAAAAGAACAGGGGAATCATAAAATATATTGGTTTTGCCAAGTAGGAATAGAATGAAATCAAAGTGATTATAATTTAAGTGGAAAGAGTTGGGGAATTGAGGATAATATCCATTCATCCATGTGGTTTAAAGAAGGATATACACGAGTGTTTTATTTACCAAATTAACTTATCATCATTTTTATTTCATAAAAGAAATCTTATTTAAGCGTTGCAAATTAAGATTTGTCAAAAAAACATAGTTGATTCTTGTCAATATTTTTTTAAAATTAAAAATTAAAATATTTCTGTCTATATCTCGAATGAATTATAAGGAAGTTTGATTTAAAAAAAGAAAAGCCATTTATTCATTAATGAGGGAGGGTTTGACAAATGACGAGTAACAATGAGCATCATAATAGATGTCTTTAAAAGTGGATCATATCTAAGTACTTTTATATATAATTTTATTAAATTTATTTATAGTTAAATACTTCTATATATATCTCTCTGTGTGTGTGTGTGTGTAGTTTGTCGGATTATGCGACCAAGTAACTGCGAGATCAATTGTCAATTCTAAAAATAAAAAAAGGGCTATTGGATCAATATTCATTGGGCCAAATATTGGGGTTTTAGTCCCAAGTTAAATCTTTTTTGTATCCCATTGTGATCAGGACATAAGATGATAAGAATGATGAAAAAGCCCAAAACCAGCACATTGTCGACCAACACTACTCTCTGAGTGCCGAACCATGCTATTCAGTGAGACGTTTCCGTTACCTTTTAAACATTTTGTTTTACTAAGATTTACTTCCACCTTTTATGAAGGACAGTAGTAAAAGGGTAAAACAATCAGTTTCACTGTTATAGCCTAGTCTATGGAGTTTTTTATTTCATTTTATATAAAAACAGTCTAAATAACTGAAATATATTAAAATTATAATATGTTAGAAATAATAAAAATTACAATGAACTATCATTTGATTTGAAATATGATATTTATTTGTGTCGAGTACCCATATTTTATATTAATTCATTGATAAAATATAAATAAAAGGAAAAAAGACTAAAACGTCCTTAATATATCAAAAGCCTGCACATATTTATTAAGGGCATTATAAATTTTATTATAAGACCAATACGACAACAACACGTGTTAAATAAGAATAAAGTGACGGAATAAATTAAAGCAGTTAATCACTTAATTCTCACTACCAACGTTTTTAGGAAATTAGAGGATCATGGTACAGGAGTTACATCAGTTACCAGGAAATGGAGAATTATAAAGTGGTCATGTCCAAATCAGAAACAACACAAGAAATCAACAGAACAACGAGACAAACCAACTCTCTTAGCTACTCACCAGGTGCTCGCCAGGCACTTTAGGAGTTAGGATTTAGTATAATTGTAATTATGTAACAATTCTTAGTCTTATGTTATTAGAATTATATTATAATAGTTGAATAACAATTTTTAATATCGTATCATTAAAATTGTGTTATAACAATTGAAATATTATAATTGTTTACTTTATATCAAAATTCTCCGCATTTAAATAAGTCATGGAGTCTATAATCACTTGGTTCTTAATATATAATTTTAATTTTTGAATTGTTTGTTATTTAAAATAATTTTTTTTTAACATTAACGTTAAACTAATATTTACTTTTTGTCTACAATTTGAAAAGAATTTTCATTTGAATTCTTTCTAACATTGTAACTTAGTATGCGATTATGCATACATAAAAGAAAAACACAAAGAAATCAAGAATAACTAAGAAATGAATAGCCCACAACTGACAAGAGCCAAGACTCAAATTTTGTACGGAGGATACGCAAGATAACACCCATAAAACTGAAAAGACTGGTTGAATATAGAAACAAAAAAATGGGGCACAAAATTAACAATATTGTCTAATAAATCCAGAGAAAAATTTAGAGGAAAGATATACATTGTACAATTGGATTGGAATGTATCAAGCCTATAAAGCAATACAGGGTCCGATTTTCTACAAACAGACGGGTCGCTAGGAGACCCCTACAGATCCAACCAACACAAATAATCTCTTGACTATATATATATATATATATATATATATATATATATACACACACATACACACACACACACATCAACTTTAATTTTGTAGGATTTTATGCTCCTAAGGTTTCTCATATTATGAACACAACCGACACATTACTGCATATATAATCTATCTTTGTCTTGTCACTATATATACTAATTCAAAAAATAAATGCAAGAGAGCATTAATATGTTGTAAATCTTATTTATGAATACCACATAGGATACGTAATTATTATTGCATTATTTCATTGAATAATTATAAACCGATGGAGTAGTGATTATGTATTTAATTGCTCTCAACATCTACAAGTATGTCCAAATCTGATGACAAATTTAATTAAGAGGATAATTTGAGGATACATACAATGGAGTCTCTATCTTGCTTTTGAATGTCAATGAAGTAAAGGAGGAAGTGATGAAATGCCTTTCTATTGTTTATCTTTTTTTTTCTTTTTCCCAAGATATATGGAAAGATGACAAAATTACTTCATAATTAATGAAGTTTATTTGATTTCCCTCCTTCTAATTTCCTTCTGACTCTGGCCATAACCATTATAGAGTAATAATATTATACTCCATCCGAACGAAAATCCAAGAACAATTTTAATTTTCAAAAATCATTAATTTTGAGACATTTTCATAATTAGCCACTCTCTCTCTCTCTCTCTCTCTCTCTCTCTCTCTCTATATATATATATATATATATATATATATATATATTGCCTTCTCTCAGTTCTCATTCTTTACTTTTCATTAACTTATGTCGAATCCGACCACAAGCAACCCATAACTCGATATATAATGAACTTTATTTAATTGGAGTTGTTACATTCATAATTAAGCTTATAAAGTGTTAGTTAGTTAATTAGTTTTAAAGACCCTCTTAATTAATATTCTTCATGAGAGAGAACTTGCCATTCATTCCCTATTTAATTTTAATTTTACACTCCAAATTTCTTTTTCTACTTTCTTTTTCATCTTTATTTGTACTTTTTATTTAAAATAAATTAAAGGCGTTAATTTTTTTCTTTCTGCCTTTTTCCTTTTTCAGGTTTCAAGTAAATGGAAAAAAACCCATACTTTTGTCTTCCCTCTTTAACTTTCAGTTACTTTCTCTCTTAATTAATCACATTAAACTCGAAAGCAAATTAAAGCAACAAAGAGTCAAAGACCATAAGCAATGTACGGATCCCGACACATGAACATGTTATTTGGCATCCATAGTAAAACCATCCTGGCTCATTTTATCCACTGCATTTCTCCCCCACATGATCAAATTCTTACATACACTCTCACTCTCTCTCTCTCCATATATATATATATATATAAATAAGAGTAATTTATAATAAATATTTATTATGACGCTACTATTTGAAGAAACACATTTCTAATTATAAGAAATGAACGATTTAAATTTTTGAGAAAATACTATCCGGAAAATCCTAAACTCCTATAAATGACCATATGCATATTTACCTAAATAATATTATAGTAAACACTTATTTTACATCATTATATATATAATATATGTTTGAAATTATTGCACATAATGAAATAATATTCGTGAGTGAAGAGAGCTGGCCCACAGGATTTGGGGTTGGGGAACGTCGGATTTGAAGGGGTAAGAAATCACATGTCATGTCTTTCTGTTTGTGTGTTTTTGCTTCTCTCTCTCTTCCCACTGCTCACTATTATTAATGCATTGATGCTAATGTATCTAATACTACTATACCATATTACCATACTAGTAATACTAGTACTGTATAATAATAAATGATGCAATAAAGGAGCCACAGGTATTGTTCTTCATTCTAATACTACTATACTTATATGACATGATCTACTACGTATAATAATGTCACATACATTTATTTATTCAGCGCAACTTGCTAAGCGATCCAATTTATTGGTCAAACCGATATTCATTCCCTGAACATCCTCCCTCGTCAAGGAACGAACACACCTATGTCCCAATAAGATTGTCTTTTTTATCATTAAACAAAAATTAAATCAACTTTTGAAAATCAAAATTAAAGATTGCCATGATTTTTGATCATTGCATCTAGCTCCTTAAGTTTATTACTAACACACATTTCTTTGATTTTTTTAAAGAGTAGGTCATTAATTTGGGACAAATATGAGACTGTTAACTGTGACAATTTTTAGTGCACAGATCTAGCTGGCGAGCTAGCTAGGGGTGAAGTAAGTTGCATGGTTTCTGACTATATAGCTTGACAGGCCTGCATAGTGGACTAGTCTAAGCTCTGAAGTCTGAAGCCTATATATATTTGTATTAATTTAATTGAATCAAATTGAAGTCAAGTGGTCCATTACGGCTTTGTTACGTAGCAGCAGCCATCCAAGGCCCACCCCGGCAGTCTACGTAGGTACTAATCCCATGCATGCATACATGCATTAATTCTGTGGGCTGAATATAATGCATGCATGCATGCATTATATAGATTATCTTTCCATTTTTCTTGTCGTCGTGGGGTATTATTGTTTTTATTTTTATACCGTTTCCCTTTTGGTTATAGGGGTATTAGAGGAATACAATGAAGCGAACCCCCCCCCCCCCCCCCCCCCCCCCCCCCCCCCCTCCTTGCAGGTATATAATAATGTTTGTTGCTTGGAATAACTTTGAACATGCGATGGAGAGAAATCCCTTCATGTGGAGACATGAAATATATGAAGGAAATCTGTTGCTGATAGAAATATAGAGAATATATAAAGAATTTAGTTCTAATATCATGTTGAAAAATTCATCTTAAAAAAAATCCATTAGTACTAAGTGAATGAAGAGGTCTCTCAAGTGTACATATAGTAAGTTTTTAATTAGGTCAAACTTAATCAATGTGTGACTGACTTTAACTTAATAATCGTTTCACCAACAAGTCAATACATTCTCTTTGTCACAATTTTGGATCAGTTTACACTAATTTATCAAAACAAATTAAATTAATTTCAACTAACATTCAAGTAAAAAATGTTATGTATGAACAAACGTATCTTTTTACTCTTTAATTAACCCAAAAGAAGAAGAAAAAAAAAACACAAGAAGAAGATTAATATACACTAACCAACTAGCTCCCTCGCTGGCTGTCTTACCAACAAAGAACAATACATTAGAATGGTTTGGTAATCACGATTTTTAAGACAAAAATCACACTAGCAACATGGACTCATAGGAAGGGCCCTCCTCCTCCTCCTCCTCCTCTAAAAAGGTACCTAATTATATCATATTGCTTGGCCCACTTACACGTGGGCTGGTTTCTATACTTACGGACCCAATTAACACTCCCCATTCAATTTAATTCAATTCATAAAGATTTGTATTTTATACATAATATACTACTTTATGCCAAAAATATTTACGCTTTTACAAAAATTATTGTACGTGTAGCCTGGCCTAGCTAGTAGCTAGTAGCTACAAAAAAAAATAATATAAATATATAATATTTAAACACTATATTTATTTTAATTATTAAAAAATAAAAATAATATTAAAATTCGTATTATATATTATTTTTTAATAATTAAAATAAATATAATACTTAAAATTTATGTGCTAAGACTCATCCGATATAAAATAACATGCAGAGAAAAGTATATGTAGCACGTATCATCATGTAACCGCAAATATGGGTGGGGGCGGGGCATCTATCTTTCAGTCAAAAAGCCGCGAATCCCGGTTGTCGGCCTTTTATCAATCCTCCTGTCTTTTTCTCAACTCCTCCTCATATAGTAGTAATTAATTGTATGGAAAGTAGTATTCCAAAAAAAAATTATAAAGTACCAAATTTTTATGCCTTCAAATAGTATATCACTATTACAACAACCGTGATGGACAATTCATGTAGCTGGTTCGGGTTTGGATCCTTGTGCTATACCAGCTAGGCATGTGCATTGGAATTAATGCTATATATGAAATGTACGTAGGAATTTAGAATTCCTAAATTTAATTAAATTTTAAGGCTCATTTTAATATATTCTAAATTATAAATTTACGAGTATATATCAAAAGTGTGTTTTTATTTCATAATATATATGGGATACACTATAAGAAAAGAAGTTTATTTTTGACGGGCAATTCCGTCGGAAATAAGCTTATTTTCGACAAAATTATCCGTAAAAAATTTGATCGTAAATAATCGCGTCGAGATTAATTCGTCAGAAATAAGTCTATTTCGTCGAAATATGGACATTTCTTTAACGGATTATGTCGAATTTATCTTTTCCGTCAAAAAAAGCTTATTTCTGATGAAATAAATTTTGTTAGAATTAATTCCGTCAAATTCTTTTTCTTTTTTTTTTGTTTAGTTATACGTTCCCTCCCAAATCTCTTATTATATGAATGTTCCATATATTCAATACTATTTATATGATGATATTATGAAAATATCAAAATTAATACTATCAGATCCCTCTAATAAACAGTGTACGTACTATCATTCATTTAAAACTTTATATTATTAAAGCCATTTCTTAGATGTAGTACATAGTCGAGAACGTGATGCACAACCACATACACACATAACATGCATTTGACAATATTCAAATTACATTAATTAAATGACTAATTACTGCATGTGCTGTGGTTCTATTAGATTAATTTAACACAAGTATATATGCCTATATTTTGCATTTTTAAAGATAAATTAATTTGCTGATATTTTATGTTAAAGGTGGAGTAATAATTCTTAAAAAAATTAATTCTATGACATGCATGTAGATTTAGGTTTATCGATTATGTTACTAAGCTGAGCTAGTGAACATCCCAAAATTGGGGTTGCCATGTTTTTTGAGACAACCTAATTATTGCTGCTTAACTTTCTAACAATATATATATATATATATATATATATATATATTAAAACTACCCCTAAAATTTTTTTGTTTTTCAAAAAATATTGGATAAGAAAAGATAAAGTTAGGGGATTAGATTAAAAAAAAAATCAAGTTATTGGATAAGAAAAGAGAATAACTTTTACATTACATTTATGAGTTTTGGATATAAAATAAAATAAAAACTTAAATTAGAATGAAAAAAAATTAGAAAATCCATAAATCTTCTTTTGTGTTGCGTGTGAGTTTAGAAATATCATAAAAAAACTTAACTTTTAAATAAAGATTATGATTAATTTACTCTCACATTAAATTTTTGTGTGTTTATATATAAAGTGTAATGTAAGGACTACAAAATATTTACTTGTAGTTCAAATCTATTCAGTTTTTAGGCTAAAATTTTTGAAAAAAAATGGTCAAATCTTCTGTTTCTTTCTTTCTTATTTTTCTTTTAAAAAATCTTTAAAACGAGAGAAATTAATTTTTTCATTATTTTTTTTTTCGTTTCAAAACTCAAAAACATAGTGCTATGGACAAAGTAATTTTCTGTCATTTTCAGCAAATACCTCCACTTTTAGAAATAAATTATGGAAAGGAAGGAGTATATTGTATTTTAATTTTATTTACTTTGTTCTAATGTTTATTTAATTAATATGTTTTTTAATACAAAAATTATTATTTAAAATAATTTGCCTACAATACTGAAGTAGAATTAATTCTGGATCCGCCCAAGCTTGGAGAAGCATAAAGTGATGATCCCTTTGCCGCCGGCCGGAGTGGTTGGCCTAATTAATTAATTTGCAGCTAAGGAAACTAACGCGTATAATAAAATGATGGATTTGCTGGTACTAAAAATGAACTTGTTTTCCACTTAGCGTAATCGTGATCTTAATTAATTAGTAAAAACTCTTCTAAAGCGAATATAATCAAAAGCTTTATGAACGATCTAACAGCAAGCAAATTGAAGCAACAACGTACCTGCAGAGCGTGTGGAGTACGTGTTTGGTGTGTGTTGATCAACAAAGCATCTCTAACTACCCAATCATTAGCATACTAATTAAATTATACCTTTTACATAGAAAATGTTACTAAGTTAATAATGGTTTTTGTTTATAATAAATAATATTTTTCTACATAAGAAAATTAATTTATGAGGTTTGTGTGTGCTTCCTACAATGTTGTTGACTTGCTGTCGGTTTAAAATAAGAAATATGCAGAGCTACGTACCTTTTCCTAGCTAGGATTTTTAATTGTAATTAAAAAAATGTGTTTTTATTTAATTTTTTTAAAAATATAAATGCCAATGGGTGTATTTTTAATTAATTGTAGTCAGAAAATGTGGTTTATTTAAAAAATAAGTAAATTATAAATGCCAATTCAAAAGCTAATGTCAAGCCAGGGGGATTGTCTGAATGCATGCTTCAACATAACACCACCGGATTATATTCGTCCTCTCGGACTAAAAAAAGGCTACTATATATTTTTTTTTTTCTGATATATATATATATATATATATATATAGCACTTTGGCTATTGCTATTCTAAATTTGGAAACCATTCACAGTCGTTGACAAAAATAACCTGTAAATGGCTGATCAATATTCTCATGCATGAGAATACTTGTCCAAAAAAACTTTACCCGGCCATAAGTACTGCAGTTTGTCCTACATTATCTTCTTAAGTTTTGGCTGTAATGACGGTGTTTTCATCACATTCATCAATTTTTATTTTTTAATTTTTAAAATTGTAATGAAGAGCTAGAGCGACTCTATATATTGACAGTGTTCATGTCAAATTATTAAGTTCACAAAATGCATCACCATCGCTCTAGTGATTAGTGAAGGACTCGAATGAGTATAATTAAATATGAGGATCCATCAATAGTATTAACCCTGTTGAATAATTTGGTGAAATGCAATTGTTCAGCTGTTGTATAGTCCCTCCGATACAAAATATAAGATTATTAATTATTGATTTTTTACACTCAATTTAAGATATCTTTAAACTCAAAATTGATATGATGTCCTCTAAATTTAGTTGATACACATTAATTGATGAATATTATAAATTATCTAAAAAGTATTATTCATTGTAAGATTTATTATTTAATAATTTTTAATTAATCATTTTAATTTTAAGTTTAAAAATGATTTATTTTAATTTTTAAAAGTTAAAAATAATCTTATAATTTACGACAAATAGACTATTTGTTTTTTTTTTTTAATTTCCGGTTGGTTTCCAAGGTCTGCCAAATCAAAATGTGAAGAAAAGAGTACATGTATCTGGACACCTAGTTGCACATGCAACCGAAGACAGTTTTGCTATAAGTAATGATTTAGCATGATGGGTCCTATTATTTTTTATAAAGATCATTGCATGGATCATTATTATTCACCATTACTCATAACATTTTTCAACCGAAGACGCAGCAAAATGTAAAATATTAGTAAAACTATTTCTCTCTCCTCTCTCTATAACACTTTTTTCTCTCTAATTTTTAAGAGTATTTTACTTTTATGTATGAAACTGGATATGCATATAAATATACTCGCGAAGAAAATAAAGGATATACTCTATCCATCCATCTAGAGAGTATTGCAATTGAATTTTATTCTTGTTGCTTACGCCCAATTTCATCATCAAAACTTAAATGCCCAGTCATTTCTCTTCTGTGAATGTCAAGCGGACGTTTGTGCAAAGAGACTACTTTTCAAATGGATAGAGTTTCCGCTCGCGGGCTCAGGTCAAGGGGCGAAGCGGTCCAATTGAAGCAGATTCACTGGCATCGGTTCTTCCTCAACTTTCAGGTTGCCAGGGTAATATACGGATCCGGTTAAGAGTTGGCACCAACTTTACTATAATTTTTTTATTGTAATGAAAAATGCAACATTTTCTAAATCCAATGCAAACAAAAGCTATATGAACTTGTGAAATTAGCGTCAACTTCACCTTAATCGGATCGGTAAAATACAATTACCCATTAAGATGTCGGAGTATCTAACATAAGCATTTTAATTTCAAAACTGAACCTATTAATCTAGGCTAAAATGCACCAATTGTGACGTTGCAACAACCCCCTAGGCTTTATAAGGAAACAAGAAATACTGCGAAGTTATTTAGTGTGGTAGTATTGATTTTAGCATTAAATGGAATGACATAATTTCTACATCACATGCGTCAATGTTCTTCTTTCCATTTCACGGTTCAGCCAAATTAAGATCTTTGTCTTTAGTCACCTTGTTCTTGCAAATGTTACATAGTTCTAGCAGTAGACAAGTCAATTTCATTGTACTCAAACAAATAGTAGTAGCACCAACCCCTCGATCTTCTTCAAAAGAAAAACTACTAAACAACTGCATAAACACTATCTAATTAATTTACTCGCACAAAACATTGATGAATTATAAATACAGTGCAATTAATCAACGTTTTATCTAAATAAATTGGAGTATAACACAGATAACTGTAAGTTACAATACAACTGATCAATATTTTGTCTAAATAAACTAGAGTGTGATTGTTTAATTACCTAACATTACCCCATCATAAAATTACAAGGAAAAATCACATGATAAATTGAGCACAAATATAGCTAATTAAATAAATGGGAATGAACAATATTTATATATATAATAATAATTAAGAAAGAATGAACAATATACCCCATTACATTAGGCTCTCAATACTCAAAGATTAGCCAGATATAAAAAAGGGTTAATTTTCTCTCTCCTCTATACAATTTTTCTTTCCTTCTACACTGCTATGTACTCTACCCTTTACTTCCACCATTCCTTGTATAATTAGTAGAAGTAGTTTTTATTTAATTTTTTGTTGAGTTACCGGAGAAAGGGAAAAGAGGAGAGATAAGTAAATTCACTCAGCAAGCGTAAAATTCGACCAGTTCATCTAACGACTCCGGCTGAGGATCGGCATTTTCGAGCATCCACAGCAAGTGCTCGAACAGAACAACTTCGCAGCCGACGATGATCGTGTCGTCGTCGTCGCCGGACCTCTCCATTAGCTCCCGGAATACTGGGTGGTCGACCACTTCGGAGCTGATTAGATATCGGCGGCGGGATTTTCCAACGTAGACGGGGAAAAGTTCTCGGCGGGACAATTGGTCGAATGATGACGAGTCTTCGTCGGAAGAGTGGTTGGCGGCGGCGATTGAGCTATTTGACCTGCCGAGCTTGCTGAATGACTGCCATTTCTTTAGGACGGATTTCAATTTAGTTAATTTTCCACCTTTCGCCATTTCTAGGAGTGAGTGAAAAGGTTTTAGTTGCAGAGGAGAGAGAAGGTTTTTGCGGGGCTGAGAATGCGGGACGAAGGTTCGTTTATATAGCAGGGTGGAATACTGGAATAGGGATAAGATGGTAAATTTGGGTGGGGTCTACACTTGACGGAGAGTGTGGGTCCGGTCGTTGAGAGTGAATTGGTTGGATGGCGGGGCAAAACCAGCGGCTCTTTTTGGGCTTTTGGTGTTACCCGCTGTTTAGACGTGTCCTAGTGGATAATATTAACGGAATTGCCCTGTTACACCTTTTTTCTATTGACTTGTTGGGGCCCAGGGGGTAAAATTTTTGAGTCAATTCAATTGGTACAACAAGTCCACGTTACCATGTTTCACGGAAAACAGAGATGAGACGTCAAAATATATATATATATATATATATATATATTAATTTTATTTGGATGTAGATTGCTATTATCATAAAATTATAAGTGATAAAATAAATTAATAATATATAATTTTTTTATTAATAGCAATATAAGTTACTATTAAATATTAACATAAATTTATCGATAGTATAATAACACTTCACTTCAAAATGATTAATGCTTCTTTACACTAGATTTACTTTCTCATTCTAAAACATTAAAAAACAATAATATATAAAATAAATAAGAAAATACTCTTGTATTCTAGGACAAATAATATTTCGTATTTTGTGTTTATTTTTCTCTTTCAAGTGCTAAAAGAGAACAAATAAATATACTTCAAGAAATATGCTAAATATTTACTTAGTTTAGACTACTGTGACTATTACGGTAAGTAAAAGCATTTTATTTTTTCAATGGAAAAGTGCTTGTCCACGTTGGGGTTTTTCTGCGCTCGGTTTTGGGTGCGGTTTTTTTAGGAAAAAGACCGACATAAATATTGATGGGTTTTGAAAGATTGATTTTAATAATAGATCGATTGATCATAGTTATTAATTGATAAAAATTTAAATAGATGCATCAATTAATTTGAATTGTTTTAGATTTTTCGTAAATTGAGATGACCCATATGTGACTCCGATTAATTAGTCTGCAACCGAGATTCATAGAGGTTGGGGGTTTAATTAAGCGAGCGGAATGTATCAAGCACCTCTGACTTCCGTTAAAACACGGTTACCGCATCTTGATGTTTTTTCCAAAAATAAAGTGTGCGTATGTGTGTGCCTACATGAATGATGTCGTTTGAGGATGCCTAAATCGTTGAATAAAACTGAGTTGAAACGTTAACAATCTAGGGAACGTCTCCTAAGGTCAAGTCGTGAAATGTGCATTGTTTTGAAAGCAATTTTGAACTTTTTCGAAAGGTTTGATTTCAAGAAAGAGATTCGTTTAATCGTTGTTTTAATAAAACTCATTTGGTTGACATTTCGGAAATAATTTAATTTGAAAAGATTGGTTTCAATAAAATGCATTTGAATGCCATTTTAGAAATCAATGTTTTGATTGAAACTATTCATTCTAATTTTTATTTTAATAAAATGCTTTTAGATAACGTTTCGAAAATCATTGTTTTCGAACCTTTCATGAAATCGAAATTAAAAGTCTCCATTACTTCCAATTTTAATCTAGTGAATCTATAACCTAGATTGATTCAATTTTAAAGATCTTTGTCGATTTGTATCCAAAAAAATGTTTTATGTGTCGAAAGATAAAGCCAAACAATGCAAATGGGTTGGAGCTACCTATGGGCATGTAAATTATCAAAATAAATCCAAACACCGATAATAATAATATCCACTATCATGGGGCCTTAAACCCAATTCTCTTGGGATAAACCTTCAATATCGTTTTAAGACCCAAATTTACATATACAAGTATTCGAATCGCAAACATTACAATTGTAAATATGTCCATCGTGGGAATTACTTCAAGACCCATTAAAACAATATGTTTAAGGCCTTGATTCAATTCCTACATTACTAGAAAATTGACCTATAGCGACGGCCAGGGTGGAATCGTCGATATAAATAAAAAACAGCCTTATAATGATGGTCAACTCCTGACAGATGCAATAGATGGAGAAATAGGTCCTAGCGACGGTCGAGTCCTGACCAACACAATAGATGGAAAAAATATACCATATAGCGACGGTCGAGTCGTGAGGCCTTTGTTATGGCCGTCAGTTTCTTTTCCCTTAAATTATTTGGCCCACTAGCTCTTCTCATCTCTTTCTACTCACTCATCTTCACGACGCCGTTATTAATCAGAGACTCTCTCCCTTCCGGAAGAGGAGGTTGTCACCACATCTAGACGAGGCGTTCTCCGCTACCACAGCTTCTGCGATCCTTTAGGCATACTATCAGCAAGAGAATGTTCGAGATCGTGAAGTCTAGATCTGGATCTGTATCAAAATCGACACTATAGGAGTAGTTGCTTCTACTATTGTAAGGGTGTTTTTGTTTTATTTTTTAGCGACGGCCAGACAATTGGTATATTTGTGTGGGACTGTCGCTATAAGCTTTACCGAAGGCTACTATGGCGACGGTCGACGACCGTCGCTAAAACCTTTAGCGACGGTCATTTGGCGTATAGCGACGACCGTTTTTCTAGTAGTGTTAGCCTTACATGATCGAAAAATTTTGGTATAAAAACGAAACCCTAATGCCATAGATTGTGCAACAAATTCGACATTTCGAGGGACTATTACGTATCGATGAGATCTAGCGAAGGGATCTAGAATCAAGGAAATGAGATCCTTTGATCTAGAATCCCATAGATCCCATAATGACGTAATCGGGATCTAAATGAAAATATATCCCAAATTGGCTAACATCAGTATTTTGTTTACTATAATTCCTAGCTGGTTAAAAGATGGGACAGCTCCACCCCTAGGTACGAATCTAGGAGTGTTATCGGATAATCTCAAATGAAAAATTAGTCAAAACAACCAATATATTTAAACACAATACTTAAAATACGCGAGATCTATATTAGATCTATATTATAATACATACAAATCGAATCTTTAACTATAATAGCTCATAAAATAGACTAGATCTATATTAGATCTATATGAAAATAGATTAAGATCAAATCTTTTCACATTATAAATATAGTAACTCATAAAATACAAAAGATCTACATTAGATTTATATAAAAATTACAAAAAATTAAATCTTTCACCTTGGGGATCGGTGAAATGGGTCGTCTTGAGCTAAAATCTTGGATGAATCTCACTTTTGGAACCAAAGATTGGAAAGAATATATTAGATCTATAGATTTCTAACACTTTCTCTCTCTAAAATGGCTCTCTCTCTAAGCTTATATTCTATCTCTAAAATGGCTAACCTTTCAAAAATAAGTTGATTTCGCCCATTTATAGTCTTTGAGGCTGGCCCATGTCCTCCTGTGGCTGGCTAGGGCGGACTCACTTGCCTCGATTTTTGTGCCGCAACGCCAGTCTTTCGTGGTTCGTGCTTAAATGCTTGTAACTTTCAATTCGGGAATAGTTGGGAGATGTGTTATACCACTCCGTAAAGCTCTCTCCGAGGGCTACATAATGACATAGAGTTTGGCCAATTCTGCATCTAGGAAGATATAGTAAAATGTGGATAATCATTTTCCCGTAGATGTCAGCTCGTCTATTGTTTTTGTACTGCGTAGTTTGTTGCTCGTATATTGTTGTGATCTTTTGGAATACTTCGTTTTAAGGCTTGCAATCTTGGGTCTACTATCTCGACTTTGGGGATGAGAAATGACGCTTTTGCCTTCCTACCATGATTAGTTAACACACAAATTTTTTTGTTGTCTAACGATTTTCGGTTTTTAAACCTATGAGTTGTTAAAATTACCTTTAATTGTACAATCTTTTAGTTGAAGAGAAATAGTAGTCTTAGTCCTATCCCTGTACTAATACAAGCACATTATTTAATGACACTGCTCAAGCAAACGGGCTATTTTCGTGTAGCAATTAGATAAACTAAGCATTAACCAAAAAGAGACAAATCTACGTAAGATAAGTTTTTGTTTAATATGTGCGAATGATTAATCCATGCTCATTTGTCAATGAACCAATTAATAAAAATGAACAGACACTGGTCTGCTAATATACGCCATCAAATTAATTAGAATACGTGAGTTAGGTTTTTAATTGTTTGTTCTTTTAGGGAAATACTCCATTCATTTCAAAATAAAAGATTTTTTTTTTAATTTTTTGAATTTAATTTAATGCATTTTTAAATTTAAAATCTATGTGATGTGATTTATTTAAGTTCGATAACCAACAACTATTATAATTAATAGAAATTTTTAAATGAGTTAATATTAATGTGTTAAATAAGTCAAAAGTAATCTCATACTTTCTTTGCTTCAAATTATAAGATAAATATTGACTTTTCAAAAATTAATTTGAGATATTTCAAATTTAAAATTGAAGTGATTCATTTAAAATTTAAAAATAATAAATCTTACAAGTAATGGTATTTTTTAGGTAGTTTATGATTTCTTAATTATATTGACATAAACAAAATGAATTCATGTCAAAATTTGAGTTTGAAAATGTAATATCCCGGATATTTAAATGAATTAGAAATAAAATATTTAATATTTAATAAAGGTTGGAGTTTGATAACCTAGTAGTGATAGATAAATAGAGGTCCAAATTAAATTTAACGGACTAACTTAGATATGGTGATATCAAAATTTTTGATAAGTTAGCAAGTAAAGTGATAATTCAATAAACTTGACTAACAGCAAGTCTAATTAAATTAAGAGAATTAATTAGTGGAGTTATGTAATTACGCGACGTGGTTGCGTGTAAATTAAATATGTATTTATATGAATATAAATATGCGTGCATATTTAGTAACATAATTTAATGGTTAATTAAATTGTGATAAATAGATAGATTAATATTAAATTAATCCGAATTGAATTAAAAGGTTTATTGTGGGATTAATTATATTCATTAATCAACAATTATGCAAATTGTTGATAGATTATTTGTGAGGAATAATTATGTAATTTATATAATTATAAATTATATAAAGTAGTTGAATTAATTAAGAGAGATTAGCAATTGTATATATGTACAACATTTAATTTCATATATATGTACATATATATAAAGGGATTAAATTAATTAAGTAATTTTAAATAGTAATTGAATATATTAAATGAATATATTCTATAATTAAATAAATCATTGTAAATGATTTATGAGAGTGAGAAATTTAATTATACAATTATTTGTGTAATATTAATTAAATAATTAAATAAATTATTTAAATAAGAAATTGAGTAAATATATTATTATTTCAATGTATTTTCGGGTAAATGGAATTAGTTCCATAATTGATGAGAAATGAATTATTTAATGTAAATGTATTAAATAATTTAATTTATGGCCTAAATAATATATATTAAATTATATATTGTATTTATTTTAATTTCATAATTTATTGTGAAATTGTTTTGAGGTAAAGTAATGTGTATAAATAATATATATAGTTTATATATATTATTATTAGCGAACACACTCTAAAGTTTTAATATCAAAATAATTGACAAGTTGTCATTAATTAAATATTCAATTAAATTGAATATAATGAGTGAATTAAATTTTATAAATTAATTAATATGATAATTAATTAATGTAAATAATGTAAAATATTATTAATAATATTATTAGTCCATTTAGTAATTTAATACTTATGGGTTAGAATATTTAATTATTTATTCAATCTAATTATTTATTTAATCATGGATTGAATAATTAATGTGTAAATTATTAAATTAGCCCAACATGGGTTAATTAGTAGCCCAAGTGGAGAATAATAAAATTTGACAATTTAGTAGCCCAAACAATTTAATAGAAGCCTAATTGGTATTTTAAATTAAAGCCCAATGTTTGGCCCACTTGGAAAATACTTTATAAAACTATTATTTAGTAAAAGTGACTTTGGTCAATCTTTTTGGGACAAGATGATAGATGTGCCGGCAAGAGGAGTTGAAGAGAGGGAAATGTTTACTTTTTATTATTTTTATTTTCATTTATTAAATTAAGGTTGCTTGTATGGTTTTTTTTTGTCCATGAACCATACCTCTTTTCACCCACTTAGTCCTTGGCTTAAATTTCTTGCACAAGTCTCCAACTACTCTCATGATGGTAAATTTTAATAGATATAGAATTTATATCTATCCAAATTGTAAGTATACTTACAATTTAGGAGTTTTGTTATTCATTTTCTATCTTTCATCTTCTAAGTCTTGAGAGCAAAATATTGAGAGGATAAATATTTGAGAGAGATTTTGGGTGGAGCTTCAAGGAAGAAGAAGAAAGCATAAGTTAGTTCATGACATTCACAACCCATTTTGGAAGAAAAATGAAGATAACCATTAAAATGAGGTAATGATTATTTTAAATGTAGTTTGTTTTTAAATTAAATAAATTATCATGTTAGTATAAACATGTTAATATAGTTAATAATGTGTAGTGGTAATATTTATGCCATGCTTGAGTTTAATATGCTTGGTTTGTATTTTGGTATATTTTATATGCTAAAATATGTATTTAATAGTGTGTAAATAAGTTTTGGAATTTATGTCCAAAAATATTTTTATAAAACTTAGATTTAATGTTATAATATTATAGAACATTAAATCATGAGAAAAACAAAGTTTGAATCACTCAAAATGGAGTTATACACAAAAAGTTATGATTTGTGGTAGTTTATGTGATGTAAAAATTTTTATAAAAATTTTTAATATTAAATCATGAAAAATTAAATTTTCATGTTATAAATTGTTGTTAAGTTATTGGTATTTTTTCTGGATTTTTATTGAGAGATTAAGAGTTTACTTGAAGGTATAAATTTTATTAAGTTGTGTATAAAAAGTACTGTTCACGTTCTGTGGGGAAAAAAAAAAAGGACTGGCCGCGCAATGCGCGCCAGCCAAATAATCTGCCAGACAGCCGTACAAAACGACGCCGTTTGGCGCATAAAAAGTTAACCCGCGCGCAATGCGCAGAGGCCGGCTCCGGGGTCTCCAAAACGGCACCGTTTTGGCCCCGGGATTTGGTAAGGCGCGCCATGCGCGGAAGACATTTTCGGTTGAAATTACTATTTTGCCCCTCCGGTCTTTTTCTGCGTAATTACGAAATTGCCCTCGTATCAGTTTTTCGACTTAATTACAGAATTGCCATTCTGGATAATTTTAATTAATTTAAATGTTTAAAAATTAATTTAAAATTATAACAAAAATAATAATAATACCAAAAATGATATTTAGGTATATAATATTATATTTTTCAAATATAATATGTATTTAGGATTAATATTTAAATGTTGTAAATATTAATCTAGTTATTTTAATATTATATTTTTCCAAATATAATAAGTATTTAGGATTAATATTTAAATGATTGTAAATATTAATCTAGTTAGTTTAATATTATATTTTTCAAATATAATAAATATTTAGGATTAATATTTAAATATTTTAAATATTAATCTAGTTAGTTTAATATTATATTTTTTTAAATATAATAAGTATTTAGGATTAATATTTAAATGATTGTAAATATTAATCTAGTTAGTTTAATATTATATTTTACAAATATAATAAGTATTTAGGATTAATATTTAAATGATTGTAAATATTAATCTAGTTAGTTTAATATTATATTTTACAAATATAATAAATATTTAGGATTAATATTTAAATGTTGTAAATATTAATCTAGTTAGTTTAATATTATATTTTTTTTTCAAATATAATAAGTATTTAGGATTAATATTTAAATGTTGTAAATATTAATCTAGTTAGTTTAATATTATATTTTCAAATATAATAAATATTTAGGATTAATATTTAAATGTTTTAAATATTAATCTAGTTGGTTTAATATTATATCTTCTGAATTTATGATTAAATTAATTATTATTTAATTAATATTAAATAATAAACAAGGATGATAAATTAATTAATTATTATTTAATTACTATTAAATAATAATTAAAGACAACTAAGATTGATTATTTAATTATTTATTATTTGATTAACTTTAAATAATAAATAAATCTAGTAAGTTATTATTTACTATTAAATAATAACTAAAAGTAGTTAATTACTTACTATTTAATTAATATTAAATAGTAATTAAATGAAATAAAGAAAATGTCTTTTAACTCTTTTGTTTAAACAATTATAATAAATTGTTTAATAGTTTAATAAGTGTTTAACACTTGAGAAAATTATTTTCTAAATTATTAAATTATTAACCTAATTTGATTGAGAGTTTATAAGGTTAATAATATCGTTTTGACTGATGTAAATTATGTGTTAATACTTATGTGTGGTAGATAAGTTCCTTAGTGAGCGTATAGTTGTACAAATACGCCGTACTAATTATTAAACCAACTTTATTAATGTTAGGTCTTTCAAAGCCAGTTAGTTAAAGCTAGACATTTATTGTAGCTGAGCAGACAGACAAGTTTCCTAAACCCTACTCAATTTATATTCGAGCAGGATATATTATTTTATTGTTCAAGTCCCTAACTCAAATTCAAGTTATTACGTTTCAAGCATACTATGGTTTAATTTTGTATAATTATTCCACATCTTTAAATTTTTGATTCGCACATAGTGTTTGTTGCATGTGTTCATCAGGTATGAAAGGCTGATCACCTTCATTTCCATAAGGTTCAGTTAAAATTGTTCATGGTCATTATTGTCACTCACATTACTTGATTCAGTCATTCAATTATTGAAATTATGATTCGTACTCTTTCACAATTATTATATTGTTGAAAATCCGAAAGCTTGTTCTTTCTTTCAATCATGATATATCGTTATTGTATTTAAACTTGCTGAGCAAAGTCGTTGCTCACTCTTGCTATATCATGATAACAAATTTCAGAATAATACGAATGTCCGAGGAGAGACGGAGACAGAAGCAAAAGACAAGATTATAGTGTTATTCATTATAACTAAATTGTTATATGATGTAAGTAATTTTGTAAACCTTTTTATGAATCTAAAGGTATATATGTATGTTAAGGTTAGAAACCTTGGGAAATGTTGTAGAATAAACAATTTATGTTTATATTTTTCGCATTAGTTATAGAACGTGTATGAAGATGATGTATCATGACGTACCAAGTCTAGGGTTAAAGGAACCCGAATTTGGGGTCGTTACAAGTTGGTATCAGAGCTGATAGGTTATAGTTCTTAGGTAGTAGTACCTTAGACTATAATCATGGAAAGATAATAAAGACAGTGAAATGATAAACTCAGATAGAGTTTAGAAATGAACATACACAGTTCATAAAGGAGAAAATAAATCTATATAGATACATAGATATATGAAAAGATTCGAAGAAGGATCTTCAAAGAGTGTAATCCAAATAAATGGAATAAGAGTCAGGGAACACTTGATTCAAGAATTTAAAAAGAGAAGGATCGTACAGTAAAATGATCAGAGATGAATGATAAGATGATAGAATTAAACGATCCTAGAATAAAGGAGAAATAGTACAGTGAAATCAATTTTGATATAAGATCCCGATGATCATAGTAAAATCATGGAATGACAAATGGTCTATTAAATGATTAAAGAAGTGGTTTTGATAGCATGGTGCTATAACAATGAAGATACTGAAATAGTAACAAGTGGATTCTTGAAGTGTTGAGTGTGATAAGGTATGAATTCACAAGTTAAGAGAAGTTAGAGGTTTGTAGGTTTTTAATTGAGGACTCATATTAGTGGCTGAGTTGTACAAATTCCTTGTATGGGCGGGGAATTAGTGCTTGGTTTTAGAACCGCTTAGCTTTCTATATTGATACAGTGGTTGAGTTGAACAGTCCTTTGTATGGGCAGGGGATTTGTTCTTGGTTTAACGACCGCTTAAATTCCTATATTGATTAGTGGCTGAGTTGACCAATTTCTTGTATGGGCAGGAGATTGTGTTTGGTTTGACGACCACTTGGCTTCCTATAATGATAATCAACTGAAACCTGGTGTCGCGCTATTCACTATATGTATGTTGAGAAGGTGATTCTTTTCTCATGTGTATAACGGATAGGTAGAGGATGTTAAGATAAGTTCGTGTTCTGAGAACTGACACGCATAGTAAGTTCGTGACTCATAGTCATGTGGTGGAGCCCCTCAGCGAATGGACGACTTTGGCCTGACTAGGACAAGTTCCTCAAACCATATGATTGTGGTAAGTTGCTGAGCCCAAATACGTGGTAAGTTTGATGAACAGTAGGTATGGATAGAGTTAAGTAGTCAGGTTAAGGCTATAATGGATATAGTTATTAAGCTGGAAAAGAATGTGGAGGAAAAATTTGAGGTGTTTTGAGGTTTTAGGATATTCCAAATCTTCTAGTTATGCTAGACTTTGAAATTCTTAAAAATCGTGCCAAATTCGCACTTTTGTGCTTTTGAAAAGACAAATGTATTTTTGAAATCATTAATGCATTTAGTGCAGAAATGATAACCGATGGAGTCATCAATGCAGAGTAACCTAGTGTTGGATGTATTTTTAAGCCCACTATGGTATGATGTAATATGACAAAGTCAAAATGATTTTTAGTATTTTGAAACGTTTAAAGAAGAGTCTATGCTAATTGTTTCGGCAAGACAAATTGATTTGAAAATATCAAAATGTATTTATAAAATCATCACACGCCATTAAAGCCATGGTGCAGAGATGAAAAAGACGGAATCCTCAACGCACTGTTGCAACGGTGCGGTATCATGAAGTCCTATAAATGAATTTTAATACTTTAACTAATCTGAAATGATTTTTGAGTCGTAATATACGAACAGTTCAATGATGTGAGTCTATGTCATTTATTTTGACTGGACACTTTTTGGTCAGAAATGACTCGAGTTTTATTTTCCAATCCAACTTATGCTGGAGCGGAATTTTGTAGTAAGTCTGAGGTGAACAACCCCATAATGGGGGATATGTCAGAGCCATGAATAAAGAACCCGCGAGGGGGCGCCCAACAGTGGTGGCATACTGATATGGGTTGGTAAATCCAAAGAGTTCGACCCCGTGAGAAGTCGTTGTGCACAACGCAGAAGTACGATAGGCTGATCACCTAGCGTACACCTATGGAATGTTTTCAGTCTTTGTGATTGATAAACACTCTGTTTATAAGTATTTACAGGGATAAATACTATTTATTCGGAATTCAGTTAATTCCATGTTCACAGTCTTGATGACCCCTCAGCATATTATGAAAGTTTTAATGAATATTTTGATTTTCAATTTATTCTTCTGTAAGATATTGATTTTCAATTTATTCTTCTGCAAGATATTCCATTGTTCTGGAATTATGAGTTTAGAAGTACGAACTTCCTAGAAAAGGGTGGTCATAGAATTTGATGAGTAAAGAGTTATACTCAGAGATGAAAATTGGTAGAAATGTGTATGAGATAATTTCGGGGACGAAATTTTTAGAAGAAGGGGTGAATGTAATATCCCGGATATTTAAATGAATTAGAAATAAAATATTTAATATTTAATAAAGGTTGGAGTTTGATAACCTAGTAGTGATAGATAAATAGAGGTCCAAATTAAATTTAACGGACTAACTTAGATATGGTGATATCAAAATTTTTGATAAGTTAGCAAGTAAAGTGATAATTCAATAAACTTGACTAACAGCAAGTCTAATTAAATTAAGAGAATTAATTAGTGGAGTTATGTAATTACGCGACGTGGTTGCGTGTAAATTAAATATGTATTTATATGAATATAAATATGCGTGCATATTTAGTAACATAATTTAATGGTTAATTAAATTGTGATAAATAGATAGATTAATATTAAATTAATCCGAATTGAATTAAAAGGTTTATTGTGGGATTAATTATATTCATTAATCAACAATTATGCAAATTGTTGATAGATTATTTGTGAGGAATAATTATGTAATTTATATAATTATAAATTATATAAAGTAGTTGAATTAATTAAGAGAGATTAGCAATTGTATATATGTACAACATTTAATTTCATATATATGTACATATATATAAAGGGATTAAATTAATTAAGTAATTTTAAATAGTAATTGAATATATTAAATGAATATATTCTATAATTAAATAAATCATTGTAAATGATTTATGAGAGTGAGAAATTTAATTATACAATTATTTGTGTAATATTAATTAAATAATTAAATAAATTATTTAAATAAGAAATTGAGTAAATATATTATTATTTCAATGTATTTTCGGGTAAATGGAATTAGTTCCATAATTGATGAGAAATGAATTATTTAATGTAAATGTATTAAATAATTTAATTTATGGCCTAAATAATATATATTAAATTATATATTGTATTTATTTTAATTTCATAATTTATTGTGAAATTGTTTTGAGGTAAAGTAATGTGTATAAATAATATATATAGTTTATATATATTATTATTAGCGAACACACTCTAAAGTTTTAATATCAAAATAATTGACAAGTTGTCATTAATTAAATATTCAATTAAATTGAATATAATGAGTGAATTAAATTTTATAAATTAATTAATATGATAATTAATTAATGTAAATAATGTAAAATATTATTAATAATATTATTAGTCCATTTAGTAATTTAATACTTATGGGTTAGAATATTTAATTATTTATTCAATCTAATTATTTATTTAATCATGGATTGAATAATTAATGTGTAAATTATTAAATTAGCCCAACATGGGTTAATTAGTAGCCCAAGTGGAGAATAATAAAATTTGACAATTTAGTAGCCCAAACAATTTAATAGAAGCCTAATTGGTATTTTAAATTAAAGCCCAATGTTTGGCCCACTTGGAAAATACTTTATAAAACTATTATTTAGTAAAAGTGACTTTGGTCAATCTTTTTGGGACAAGATGATAGATGTGCCGGCAAGAGGAGTTGAAGAGAGGGAAATGTTTACTTTTTATTATTTTTATTTTCATTTATTAAATTAAGGTTGCTTGTATGGTTTTTTTTTGTCCATGAACCATACCTCTTTTCACCCACTTAGTCCTTGGCTTAAATTTCTTGCACAAGTCTCCAACTACTCTCATGATGGTAAATTTTAATAGATATAGAATTTATATCTATCCAAATTGTAAGTATACTTACAATTTAGGAGTTTTGTTATTCATTTTCTATCTTTCATCTTCTAAGTCTTGAGAGCAAAATATTGAGAGGATAAATATTTGAGAGAGATTTTGGGTGGAGCTTCAAGGAAGAAGAAGAAAGCATAAGTTAGTTCATGACATTCACAACCCATTTTGGAAGAAAAATGAAGATAACCATTAAAATGAGGTAATGATTATTTTAAATGTAGTTTGTTTTTAAATTAAATAAATTATCATGTTAGTATAAACATGTTAATATAGTTAATAATGTGTAGTGGTAATATTTATGCCATGCTTGAGTTTAATATGCTTGGTTTGTATTTTGGTATATTTTATATGCTAAAATATGTATTTAATAGTGTGTAAATAAGTTTTGGAATTTATGTCCAAAAATATTTTTATAAAACTTAGATTTAATGTTATAATATTATAGAACATTAAATCATGAGAAAAACAAAGTTTGAATCACTCAAAATGGAGTTATACACAAAAAGTTATGATTTGTGGTAGTTTATGTGATGTAAAAATTTTTATAAAATTTTTTAATATTAAATCATGAAAAATTAAATTTTCATGTTATAAATTGTTGTTAAGTTATTGGTATTTTTTCTGGATTTTTATTGAGAGATTAAGAGTTTACTTGAAGGTATAAATTTTATTAAGTTGTGTATAAAAAGTACTGTTCACGTTCTGTGGGGAAAAAAAAAAAGGACTGGCCGCGCAATGCGCGCCAGCCAAATAATCTGCCAGACAGCCGTACAAAACGACGCCGTTTGGCGCATAAAAAGTTAACCCGCGCGCAATGCGCAGAGGCCGGCTCCGGGGTCTCCAAAACGGCACCGTTTTGGCCCCGGGATTTGGTAAGGCGCGCCATGCGCGGAAGACATTTTCGGTTGAAATTACTATTTTGCCCCTCCGGTCTTTTTCTGCGTAATTACGAAATTGCCCTCGTATCAGTTTTTCGACTTAATTACAGAATTGCCATTCTGGATAATTTTAATTAATTTAAATGTTTAAAAATTAATTTAAAATTATAACAAAAATAATAATAATACCAAAAATGATATTTAGGTATATAATATTATATTTTTCAAATATAATATGTATTTAGGATTAATATTTAAATGTTGTAAATATTAATCTAGTTATTTTAATATTATATTTTTCCAAATATAATAAGTATTTAGGATTAATATTTAAATGATTGTAAATATTAATCTAGTTAGTTTAATATTATATTTTTCAAATATAATAAATATTTAGGATTAATATTTAAATATTTTAAATATTAATCTAGTTAGTTTAATATTATATTTTTTTAAATATAATAAGTATTTAGGATTAATATTTAAATGATTGTAAATATTAATCTAGTTAGTTTAATATTATATTTTACAAATATAATAAGTATTTAGGATTAATATTTAAATGATTGTAAATATTAATCTAGTTAGTTTAATATTATATTTTACAAATATAATAAATATTTAGGATTAATATTTAAATGTTGTAAATATTAATCTAGTTAGTTTAATATTATATTTTTTTTTCAAATATAATAAGTATTTAGGATTAATATTTAAATGTTGTAAATATTAATCTAGTTAGTTTAATATTATATTTTCAAATATAATAAATATTTAGGATTAATATTTAAATGTTTTAAATATTAATCTAGTTGGTTTAATATTATATCTTCTGAATTTATGATTAAATTAATTATTATTTAATTAATATTAAATAATAAACAAGGATGATAAATTAATTAATTATTATTTAATTACTATTAAATAATAATTAAAGACAACTAAGATTGATTATTTAATTATTTATTATTTGATTAACTTTAAATAATAAATAAATCTAGTAAGTTATTATTTACTATTAAATAATAACTAAAAGTAGTTAATTACTTACTATTTAATTAATATTAAATAGTAATTAAATGAAATAAAGAAAATGTCTTTTAACTCTTTTGTTTAAACAATTATAATAAATTGTTTAATAGTTTAATAAGTGTTTAACACTTGAGAAAATTATTTTCTAAATTATTAAATTATTAACCTAATTTGATTGAGAGTTTATAAGGTTAATAATATCGTTTTGACTGATGTAAATTATGTGTTAATACTTATGTGTGGTAGATAAGTTCCTTAGTGAGCGTATAGTTGTACAAATACGCCGTACTAATTATTAAACCAACTTTATTAATGTTAGGTCTTTCAAAGCCAGTTAGTTAAAGCTAGATATTTATTGTAGCTGAGCAGACAGGCAAGTTTCCTAAACCCTACTCAATTTATATTCGAGCAGGATATATTATTTTATTGTTCAAGTCCCTAACTCAAATTCAAGTTATTACGTTTCAAGCATGCTATGGTTTAATTTTGTATAATTATTCCACATCTTTAAATTTTTGATTCGCACATAGTGCTTGTTGCATGTGTTCATCAGGTATGAAAGGCTGATCACCTTCATTTCCATAAGGTTCAGTTAAAATTGTTCATGGTCATTATTGTCACTCACATTACTTGATTCAGTCATTCAATTATTGAAATTATGATTCGTACTCTTTCACAATTATTATATTGTTGAAAATCCGAAAGCTTGTTCTTTCTTTCAATCATGATATATCGTTATTGTATTTAAACTTGCTGAGCAAAGTCGTTGCTCACTCTTGCTATATCATGATAACAAATTTCAGAATAATACGAATGTCCGAGGAGAGACGGAGACAGAAGCAAAAGACAAGATTATAGTGTTATTCATTATAACTAAATTGTTATATGATGTAAGTAATTTTGTAAACCTTTTTATGAATCTAAAGGTATATATGTAGGTTAAGGTTAGAAACCTTGGGAAATGTTGTAGAATAAACAATTTATGTTTATATTTTCCGCATTAGTTATAGAACGTGTATGAAGATGATGTATCGTGACGTACCAAGTCTAGGGTTAAAGGAACCCGGATTTGGGGTCGTTACAGAAAATATTTGAAATTAATGTTTAAAAATTTAATATTAATCTTATAATTTGAAATGGATGGAGTATTCTGGAAATCCGAATGAATAAAATACAATTATTTATACACAAAATAACCTCCAATATAGGACTGTTCACCATTATTTTTTGGTGGAAGTTTGAGCTGAGCTCGTGTAGATGCATCTTTTTAATTCTTTTTTTTTTTCTTCAAACAAACTTAAGTTGTTTACTATTAAAATTTCTTAATAGGGTTTTAAGCAAATCTTAATAGACGTTAAACAGAAGCCAAATGAGATCTCATTTGAGAAGAAATTCTGGATTGGAGCTGGCAATTACGGTTTTGATCAGCCAAGTTAGAAAACAAATTAAATATATTTAAAGTATGATAATGCAGCACCTAACCTTATTATAAAGTTAATAGTTAATACACTAATTTAGTTAATTTACAAGCTTAACGTAATCTTGGCTTAAATTTCGGTGCTTGGGACCCATGGCCAGCTTTAGTATCACTGGACTTGAGAAGGGGCAAGCTCACTTAATTTCTTCTTCTTTCCTTTGTATTTTTTTTTTGTTGGATCTCTTTCTAGCAATATAAGAAGCAAATATTTATAATTATTGGCTCCGGTTGATGAAGGTTACCTCACGCTTTTGTATGGGATATTTTTTTTATAATAATAATATTTTAAAAAATTACAAAAAATATTTTTGTTAAAATTTAAGATCGAATAATAACACAATCACATAGAATATTAGATGAACAATAGAAAAGTAAGAACATACGATATATCACTGGTCACTAATTTAGTTAGTCCTGCTTGTCTGACGTATTCATTAGATGTCTCACGCGCTCTATAATGATTCACATACCAAACAATTATTTTCATAGTAACTAAAAAACCCTAACGGCTATAATACAGACTCAAGCTCAATACATTAGTAAACTAAAGACTAGACTACTAGTGAGCGAGACTCTCAACTACCCTGTCGTAGTGATCATTAATCGAACCTATAAAAGTATGAGCTAATCACAATAATTCTTTTATACGTAACATGGAAGTGAATATATTAAATTATGTAAAACGATATCGTTTCACCTTCTTATTTATCTTATAATTAATTAATTAAATTGATAAATAATTAAGTAAATAAAGAATTAATAGTATATTGAAGGTGGTTAACTTGTTGGCATTCGCACTTGAGATTCATGTACATGTACCTACATTACTAGAGTGTTGGTTGGTCTCTAAAGTAGCCTTGAAGACCAAACTGACTCTATATATTCTGACTTGTTTTTTCTTCTTTTTCTTTCCAACCTAAACAATGTTACCGAAAGCGACAGACATGCATGTGCTATTCTTTGACCTTACTATCTAACTTCAATCTATTATTTCTCAATTTATTTAGATTCAACTTTTTTTGTTTGTTTTTGTTTCTTAATATAAAGGTGTTAATTTTCCGAATCCCATTTTAATTTTTAACTATTTACACGTATTAATTAAGGTAAGTAAAGGCTTATACATGATATCGACCATACTAGCCATCATCATGTACTGCAATGTGCATATATTTTGTAAAGTCGAAAATATGTAAAAGTCAAATAAAATTCTTATTTTTAATACGGGAAGCTGTATGTATTAAGCTTAAATTTTAAAATAAAAAATATTTTTTTTCTTCTACATTTTTTAAAGAACCAACCAGTGGCAACTATATACCACCATTTTTCTTTATTTAAAAAACTAAACTGGGAAGAAGACAAATTAAGAAACTGTTCACAATAAATACGAGTGTTGGCTAGCTAGCTAGAGAACTTCTCATTAAAAGTGCTCCCTCTATTTTTAAATATGTGAGGTTCAAGAGTTTTACATAAAAATTAAAGAAATTATTAAATAATTATAATATGAGTAAAAAATAGTTGATAGAAACTAAAATACTTTTATTTTGGGAAGGAAATAATTGATAGCAGCTTATATTAATTGTTAATTTGTCCATGTGTACAACATATCCCTCTTATTAATTATTCTAAACAAATTGTTAGAAAAAAATCATATTACGGTATACCTGTATTTAAATTTTGTATATACCTAAATATATGTAAATAAGTCCAAGTACATTTTCAATTATGAAGGTGTCAACTATTAGATGTTATATATCCTTATATTTTTATTTGTTTTTTTAATTTTATTTAAAAAATAAAGTATTTTTAAACTCTAATTATTTGAATTATGAATGATTAATTTAGTGTATCAATAACGACGTTAATTTAGTTATATTTACTACAGGTAATTTATTCATTATTTTAATTATCGTTAATCAAAAAAAATAGTATTCTTATTACACCAAAGATAAAAAAGAACACATTTGATAAATACTTCAAATAAATTATAATTTCTTTAGTTAGTATTATTGTGGTTAATTGTTAACCGCATAATTCTTGACATGATTCATTGTTATATAAGCATTTAGTTTAGTGATTTATGATAAATTGATACATTTTGATTGATTATGTAAAAACTCTAGATAGTATTTAGTATTATCACTCATAAGCAACATTTATAAAATATCTTAAACGTCCAACAAAAATTATTGAAAAATAAACTAACTGATAATTTATTTGCATTAAGAATAAAATTTATAGATAAACTATATGTTCGTTTTCTATTCAACACAATTTGGGTAGATTTTGAGTCAATTACATGTTTCAAATATATATTTTAATAAGTTATGGTAAATTGTTAAATTTTGATAGATTATGTTCAAATTCTAAATATTATTATGATTTGATCACCTATAAAAACTTATTAAATGTCTTGCTTGTCCAATAAAAAAAATTAAACAATAAACTAAACAACTTAGTATAAAAAATTTAGATTAATTATATGGTCACTTTTTATTCTATATCAATATTAAAAAACACCACCGAATATATGATTTCTGCCTTGTCTTGATGTTAATTCACTCCAATTAGTTGCGTCTTGATGTTAATTCAGTCCAATTAGTGGTTTGTAATCAAATAAATATATATATATTTTTTTGTCAGGATAGATAATTTCTTAAAAAAACACTGCATAAAAAAACACAAGAGGTAAAGAGCAAAGATATGTAGATAAGATTCAGGGAGACAAAACCTCCTAGAAAGCCAAAACCTCATAGCCAAAAAAGCCAAGAAATTTTTTTTCCTAATAATACATGCATCTGATTAGGAGTGGAGTCTTTTTATATATATGAAAGTTGGAATGTCCCTTTTTCTCACTTTTCACGTCTGTTCATCTTCTCTCTTTCTCACATATTTTGAAGTTTTTGAAAGTCTTTGAACATGAGGCCAGACTTTGGATATGAGTATTTCTTGTTTTAAAATCTGTCAAACTCCACCATTTGATAAAAATTTAAAAATTTTATGACTTTTTGGATACCAAAATACTTTTATAAACTTTGTAAAAGTTTCAATTCAATACCAACTAACTTTTAAAAATATTATAAAAGTTGTAATCGAATACTACTAAATTTTTATAAACTCTTTAAATGTCTTGATTGAATACAACAAAACTTTTAAAGTTTTTTAAAGTCTTTATAAATTTTTAAAAATTCTAATTGAATACATCCCCTTAATTTACTGGCGACGTATTAAAAAAATAAAGGTAGCTTAATGTAGAAACTACTTTGTCACGCAAGATATGTTGATCTAGATGGTACGTAATTTGATGCACAAATGCATATATATTTAATAAAGGAAATTGATATTTTTATAGAAAAAGTATTGTTATAAGTTTATTACGACAGTTTTGACCGTCGTAATAGGTCTATAACGATAATTTATATTTAAAAATATCAAAATATCGTGTGAAAATATCACTTTCCTTAATTAATTTCTCTAGCTATTCCTAGCTAAAATATGAGGAGTCTCAATTCACTTTCTTATATAATTTCTATATCTACGTACTCGTCTTAAATGAAAACGACATACACAAAATAATTAATATATATATATATATATATATATCCAACTATTTAATTTGTCTCGATCGATGGACTTAATTTCATTAGAGAAATAATCATGCCTAGCTTGAAGTTACAAATAATGAATGTTATTGTGCATGTTTACACTGTTTAGTACTGACTCGGCTATGTATGTAACACTAGCTAATCTATCTAAAAACACTCCACCATAACAACCCACCATGACAAGTGCTTCAAAATTTTAATTCATACGTGCATAAGTGCATTTAAATTTTGGCAAACATATTTTATACGTACCCTATATATATATATATATATATATATATATATATATATATATCCATTTATAATTAAGAATAGCTGCTTGCAAAAGAGCTAGGAACAATATCTACAGTGTACATATTGTGTATGGTTCTAGTATGAAGTTAATTTCATGGTAAGTTAGACAATTGACAGTGCTGACACGCAGGCCGAGAATATTCTCTCTCTCTGCTAACACGCAAGCTGAGGATATTCTCTCTCTGTGTATCAGTATTGTATTGGTCTATTGTCCAACTTACCATAAAATTAATTTTATACTAACCGAATTTGTCCTTATAACTAGACTATATATAAAGCCTAACCTAACTAGCTAGCTAGCTAGGTTTGATCAAATTAAAAATGGTAACTACCTCCCCTTTAATGTGAATCACAACTTGGCTTTTTTTTATATGTAGGGATGGTCGATCATACACTATAAGCCTGCTAGACTAATAGTAGTAGTAGTAGTAATATTTAATCTGTCAGGGGATTTTTTGGTACAAAATTAAATGTTAAGAGTGACAAATGGCACCAATTGAGCAAGGCATGTGGCCACATGGACGTTACATAGAATAAGTCTAGAAGTATAATTTTGGAGCACAACTCTAAATACTATATGTATCACAATCATTAAAAAAATAAGCTTAACACAGAAATTTGTGTCAAGTCACACTTTATAATAGTTAAAATGTATGTAGTGTTTGATTGTAGTATGTGTAGAGTTCTCCCGTTACATATATGATATTTGGTATGATCCACGTCAGCGTGCATGTTGAGCAAAAAAATAAAAAAATGTTATCAAATGTTCTTTGCCCATACCACCTCCATGTGGGTTCCCATAGACCTGTTCATTGGTAATTAACCGGCCCGAACCATACCGTACCGGTTATCGAATCCTCTTAAAATTGGTATCAGTATTAGTTGAACCGGTATATTGAACCGGTTAGCCGGTCCGGAACCGATATGGTACCGGTTTTTATCTAATTTTGTACCGATTGGATTTGTCTCTCATTTCTGATTCTAATGGTAATATCATACCAATCCCTGCAAATGCATAAACTGCCACACCTAAACCATAGAACAAAACAGTGAATCCTCCAAATGCTTGCAAAACAGGGCTTTTCATGTGGTTCTTTTATCAAACAGATGGAATGCATTCTACGAATCTACATAAAATACAAGCACAGGCTTTAAAAAAACAACAAAAAACTCACAATTAATAAAAATAAAAATACACAACAAAAGGAAAACAACCCCAATTGGAAAGGAAAATAACCCGATATGATATGTAAACTGATTTAGCTAAAAACCCCAAGATTTTAGGGCTGGATTGTTAATTGAGAAATTGAAAATATTTGCTAAGGTGGTTGCTACGAAGATGAGGTAGCTGACGTAAAGCCCAGTTGGGGATAGGACAATCATGGCGCCGAGGGCCAAATGACTGATGGGGCCGCAGACGGCGAAGCCCTGACCGCCGAACGAGTTGATTTTGGAGGAGCCGTTAAGGGATTCGAGGCGTCGGCGTGTGTGGACCACTAGTATATCATGAAGTAGTAGAATCGGAGGTTTGGTTGGTGGGAGAGGATGGATCGCCAAATTCGAGATGAAAAGAAAGGTCTGAGATGGAGAGAAAGGTTCAAAGATGGTCTGAGATGGAGAGAAATATCTGAGATGGAGAGGAAGATTCGAGGATGGAGAGTGAGAATGTGAAAGTAGAATAAAAAGGAAATATTATTAATGTAACCGATACAATCGGCTCGGTTCGGTATATACCGAACGAGCCAAACTTCTTCCCGTTTCTGGGTCCAAAAATTCGGTACGTACCGGTTTCGCATGTCAAATTTAAACCGGTTATCGGTTGTATCGAAGTGGCCAGTTCGAATCGGTTCGATTTATCAAAAAATCGAAAAAATCAAAACTTTTGCCCACCCCTAAGTTCTCATATACAAGTATCGGATTTTCTATATATTCTTGCATGTTCTTTTGTATGGATGCGTGAAAAAAATACGAAGAGATTGTAATCCTATATATATATATATATATATAATGTTTAATTACTAGTTAATGTCTGTTATATATTTTAATCTGGAGTTCAAATATTAACGTAACTATGAGTTAAGTGTAACGCGCGTGACTGATACATACAGTCGAGATCAGAAATGGAGGGAAAAAAAGAAGAAGACGAAGGAGTAGTTTCTAGGCTATAAATTAGAAGTAAATTCGAAGTTTGTGCAAAACTCTTAAAAGTAAAATATCCATGCATGCATGAAAATTAAAATGATTAGAACATGAGACAAATTGCGGAGTCGGAGCTCCCCGGCCGACATAATCTTGCGTGATTCTCATTACCCATAAGCCAATCTCATTGATTAATAATGTTTATGAAAAAGTTAAAAATGTGTGATTATATATATATATATATATATATATATATATATATATATAATATCATCATTATTAAGCTCAGCATATAAACAGTGGTGAAGCCAGCCAATGTTACCAGTGGGACGAAAAATAAATAAAAAATAATTTAGCGGAAGCCAAATTTTTTAAGATAATTTTATATTTTCTGGATTGTATATAGAGTATATATAGTCAATTTATTTCAAAAATGACTTAGTGGGAGCCAAAAAAAATTTAGATAATTTTACATTTTTCGGATTGTATATATAGTAACATAATCATTTTTTTTTTCAAAAATTAGATATATATCTTATTTTTTAGTCCGTTTTAAAATTATATATATATATACATGATAACGTATCCATAACAAACAGTTACTACCATTGTACTGCTGCTAGAGGCTCTAACGGCAGTCCAAAATTTTTTTTTAGCGCTTGTCGCTAAAGCCTCTAGTGACGGTGCAGGCGCTTGTTGCTAGAGTTTCTAGCGACAGGGACTTTCACAGTCATTTTGTCTCCTGTATTGGTTCCTACAACAATTTTCCCAGCAATCGCTTGCTATGGATGAGACCCCTATATATATATATATATATATATATATATATATATATATATATAAAACACATTACAATTTTAACATGGCATCATTTATATACCAGGTAGATCAAATATTACTATACCACTGTTATTAAATTTGTAACAAATATTAGGAATATGTTGAAAATTATAATAAAATTTTATTTTAAAGATACTCGTCTTAGAAATATGTATATAATTTTGAAAATAAGGGAGTATTTGATTAGAATAAAATTTAATCAATAATAACATTATACTCCCTATTAACCCATAATAAGCTGTTTTAATTACAAATTTGTTCATAAATACTTGATTGAGAAATTTGTAAAATTTTAATTTTACCCAATATACTATAAATCTGGTAAAATTTTAGTGGGGTCAATTTATATATTACATCTATTATTTTTTTATAAATATGTTGTATATTAAAAAAAAAAAGTTCAATAGGGTCAATTGACCCCACAACTCATTACGTAGCTTCGACACTGCATATGAATGCAGGCAGTTTGAGCTTTTACAGAACCTGGCCGAGTAAAATAATACTAGAAAGAGTATAACTTTTTGGAGACGAGTGATTCCTTTGTAATCAAATCAATGAAGAAAAAACCCACAGAAAGTATGGTGTAAGATCTCTTGAAAAAGATTCGAAAAAAAGATATAATTAACGTAGTTTTTATATAATCTAATATAGATTAAATGGATTAATTAATTATATATTGTATGGGAGTGGAAATGTATAGGATAATTAATCTAGGTTTGTGCCAAATCAATGAACTGGATATGTTTATTCTGTCTACTGGAAACGCAATCCTATCATGGCAGGATTTGCCATCGAAATTAGGCTCGAAGCATGTGGTTAAGATCCATATATATATCTTTGTTGGTAAGTAGACCGATTACCAGTACTGTTATTAATGTCATGTGGCTTATGTACATTAATTTGGGATTAATATAGATTAAATGTAACTAAGACTAGTCAAGTGATGCATTACAATTATACAAATGGTGTCAGTAATATATACAATAAATAAATAAATAAATTGAGGATTAGATTACTGCATCTAGGCTCAGTTATCTACTAATTAAACTAAGATGCTGCAGCACTTAAGATAACAACGTCTACTGAAAGTGAAAGTTATATCATTAATTAGGTGCTTACTTTGACGCTCTCTCTTTTAATTAATGATGAATTGTTCCTAGCTATAATACAGACCTGATCCGATCTTGATTTGCCGTGACTATGGACAATATCGATCAACTATTCAATTTGTAAGGTGTTAATAATGCCAGCAGGTTCAATTTTCCCATCTGGCTAGGTGCTACTAATATTGCGTGCAGGTTCATTGTAAGGTGTTACTAGAACAGACCTAATGCATACATACTTTTATCTTCTCTATCTCTCTACATATATATATATATATATATATATATATATATATATATATATATATATATATAACTTAATACTGTTATAAATGATGCAAGGGGATTACTGGGAAGGGGACCTCACAGTTGTATATCAATGCTGAAAATAAAACTTAAACCAACCATGTAGGTGGTAAACCAACCATGTAGGTGGTACTAACAGTGATAAATAAAGAACAGATTACTAAAATTTAAATAAAGAACAATTTACTAAAATTTACTTGATTTATAAAACTTTAATCGAATTACAATAGAGAGTACAAAAGATAGAGAGAGAATTAGAACTTACAGAAAACCAGTGTATCTAAACACTGAGGCTCTGATTCTCTTAAATAGAGAAAACATACAACGAAATTCAAATCAAATTACAACGAAATTCAAATGAAATTCAAACGAATTACTATTACAGACACTTTTCACTATTACAGACATGTTTTACTTTTCAGACAACTTTTACTATTCATTACTGATGATAGTCTCGAGATGCCAAAAGGTAGATGCTTTTGGCAAAGTAGACGTTGAATTTTGACTAAAAGAGCAGACATGTCGGAGACAGATCAGGCAAATGGGTCCTGAGCATCTTGGAGGGAGATGCTTCCATAAGGATCCTTACTGGAGGCTGCTGACTCATGAGAGGAGACCGAAGCAGAAGAGTCTTCTTCATCAACTTCTTTGTGGAGTGAAGAAACTCTTTGGTTAATAGCATCGGTTAATAACTTGATATCCGCAACAGAACAACTATTGATAATTGAGAGATCAATAGAGCCTGTTGGGCTTGACTTTTCCTGTTTAATTTTTGCAGTTCCAGAAGTAGAGGCCAGAATTGGTTTAACTGGAGTTAATGGGAATTCAGTTTGAACTTGTTTGACAATCCTGTTGACATCAAACTTGTCCCACCATTTAACAAAGAAAATTCTGGTTACTACAGGGATCTGACTAGAAGGAGGAAAGTTATACTGCCATTTAAGAATCCAAGGGATCTTATATTTACTGACGAATCGGAGCAGTACTGGGATACCTTCAAATTTAGAGTTAAATGGAACTTTATTACTGAAGTGGTTTACTTGGGTGAGGAGGAGTTCTGGAAGAATAGAACTCAAAGGACCATATCTAGACCACCAAATGGTGAACCAGAGAGGAATTTGACTTTTAAATTTGTGGTCAAACTGGATGAACCACGAGTGACTGAAGGATTGGTTCTGGTACAAGAAGATTTTGTGTCAGGCTTCCATATAGTCATAGTAACTGAAATATGCATCATCTTTACAAAGTAAAGGGTTACTAGAATCAGTAAGAGGTCTCAAATCAGAGGGATGATTTCCCCAATTTGAAATAATCTGTTTAATATATAAGGAATGAAAGATGATTTTGGTACTATCATACCTGTCGTAAATGGGTTTAATGGTTATGGACTCTGTTTGAATAAGAAGATCTTTGTAAAAAGTTAATGACTTGTATGGAGCATAGGGAACGAAGTGCCAACCAGGGGGATAAAACTGGGCAGCAAGTTTAATGGGGTCATTTTTTGAGGTCATTGTATGTTCAACATAGAACTGGTTACTTTCATGACTAGGAGTATATTCAGATCTAGGCAGAGCTGGATCTGATGACTGGGTTTTGCTTTCAAAGGGATCGAAAGGCTTAGGTTGACTGGCTAGGGCTGAACTGTATGGTTTAGGTATTTGACCTAAAACCTGAAAATTAGTAGAAGGTGACCTGGGGGGATAACTGGGGTGAGGAACAAGAGTTCCAGTAACTGGAGTAGTTGGAGTAGAAGAAGTTACCTGTGCCTTGCCTCTGCCGGCTCGGCTGGAAGACGATCCACCTCTCACACTCATTGATTTTGTTTTGAGATTCCTGACTGCAGAAATTCTCTAGTAAGAAAATCTGGAATTGAATTCTCACTACCTTTAATGTATTCAATATCAAATTCAAAGATACTTAAAATAGATTGCCATCTTGCAAAAATCTGTTTAGAGGCAATGTTTTCAACATCCTTTTCTAAAACATATTTAGCCGATTTACAATCTAATCTTACTAAAAACTTTTGATTTAATAAATCACTCTGAAATTTATTAATGCATGAGACTAGAGATAAAATCTCCTTTTTAATGGTAGAATAATTACTCTGAGTAAGATCCCAAGCATGAGAATAAAAGCAAACAATCTGCTCAGGAGAAGTAGGGGTTAGCTTTTGTTTCAGAATACTGCCGAAACCAATATCCGAGGCATCGGTTTCAACAATTTTAAATGCAGTGTGATTAGCTATGCCAAGACAGGGTAAAGTTTTGACATATTTTTTAATATCTCGAATTATGGAAGTATGAATATTAGTCCAAGGGGAAGGATTTGACTGCAATCTTTCGAATAGGGGTTTACATTGCTTGCGTAGATCTTTATAGAATTCACCAATATAATTGAGAGACCCTAAAAATCTTTGTAACTGGGTTTTATCAAGGATTTTATCAGGAAATTTATCAGCAAATTGAATAGCACGAATAACAGGCTGAATAGTTCCATATTGAATACGATAACCAAGGAATTTAATTTTTGTTTGGAACAGGCTGAATTTGGTAGAAGATATGACTAGGCCATTAGTTTTGACTGTATGAAAAAATGAATTTAAATGTTTCCAATGTTCTTCAATAGAGTTGGAAAAGATAAGAACATCATCAATGTAGACAATAGCAAAATGACTGAAAGGGTTTAGAATATCATTCATAATATTCTGGAATTCACTAGGGGCATTCTTCAGACCGAAAGGCATGACATTCCATTCATAATGGCCAAAAGGAGTATTGAAAGCGGTTTTGTATCGATCTTTCTCATTAATTTGGATTTGCCAGAATCCGCTCTTAAGGTCAAATTTACTAAAAACGACAGCTTGACTTAGTCTTTTAATCAAATCCTTTTTATTAGGTAATGGATACCGAATCCATTCAAGAACTTTATTAAGAGGTTTATAATTTATGACTAACCTGGGGACCCCTCTTTCTATTTCAGAATTCTTATTAACATAGAAAGCAGGACATGACCAAGGGGATTTACTCTTTCTAATTAATCCTTTTTTCAATAAATCGTTAATTCTTTTTTACAATGTTCCATTTGTTCATGGTTCATTTGAATAGGTCTAGCCTTAGTAGGAATTAAATGTTCTTTAAATTCCTTAGCATAAGGTAGCCTGACAATATGTTTCTTCCTGTGCCAGAAAGCATGGGGAAGATCAGAACAAACAGAATCAGTTAAAACTTTTGTAAAACATTTTATTTGTTCTTGTAACTTATTATTTTTTAAACGTTCTTCAACTTTCTTATACTTAATTTCATCTTTTAGGTATTTTAAATGATTTGTCTTATTATTTAAGATATTTAAAGTTTTAGAAATTGACTCATCTTGAATTATCCTTAAATCTTTGTTTTTAGGTTTATTAATAAATGAAAACGTTACTTCTTGACCTAAATGTTTAGTAGTCAAACCATCTGTATTGGTAGTAAAAGGGTACAATAAATATATAAATGGTAATCCTAAAATAATCTTATCCATCATGTTTCGTATTAACACAAAAGATGTTTCAAAACAAACATTATTTTGACAGATATGAGCTTTAGGTAATTTGTAATTTATATCCATTTTACTTCCATTAGCAGATGTCATTCTTTCAGCAGTTTTTACATAATACCTAGTTGGGATAAGACCTTCTTGAATGCAATTCAAGTCAGCACCAGTATCAACTAAGGCCGGGATTTCTAAAGTGAAGTTTTTGTTAATAATTATAGTGACTTTAATATACCATTTTTGGATGGTTAGAGATTTTAATATACTTAAAGATAATCCTTGTTGATTAAGAGTTTCATTATCACTATCTGGGTTATTAACTTTAGAAGTTTCAGCTTCTTCGTTATCTTCACTATCAGAGGAGTTATTAACTAACAATGTATCCTTTTCTTTAAGTTTATTAATTTCATCCCTTAACTCAGGGATTTCTGATTTTAATTTAGAAATTTCTCGTTTTAAATTATTAACTTCTTGGTTTAATTCAGGTAAAGTTATTTCTTTTACTGGACTTTTAAATCTTTCTAAAGTCTTATTAAGGCTGAAAACAGGTTTTTCTTTTAGCTTATTCATTTTATTAGTTGGAGTTTCTTTGTTAAAAAGATCTTTTAATTGTTTAGTATATTGAATTTTTAACTGTGGATCAGAAATTTTACTAATTAGATCAATTAATAAGCCTTGTTCTTCCTCTTGTTTACTTAAAACATTTAAGGATTTATTACAACAAGTATCAGTACATCCTAAAGTTATTTTAGGACTTTCATTATCAGAAGTTGAATTATTAGTTTCACCGGAAGACTGAGAATAATATTCTTCTTGTTCATCATTACTAGGACTATTTTCTATTCTCATTAACTCAATTATCTGATTACTATCTTCTTCGGATATTTTTAATTGTTTTAGTTTTTCTTTGACTTTGCATTCATTTTTATAATGACCTGATTTACCACAATTATGACAAATGACTTTACTTTTATCAAATTTTTTATAAGTTTTCTTCTTATAGGGTTTTTTATAACTTGTATTTTTGGGAGATTTTTTATAATAATTTTCTTTGTTATTGTATCTATGTTTTCTAAAGTTATCTTTTTTATGGTGACTTTTCTTTCTAGAAGGAGCAATAGGGGGCAGACCATATTGTTCACAGAAAGAGCCTAACTCATATTTAGCTTTGTTTTTATCTTTATTGGCTTGTTTACTAATTTTAAAATCAATACACATTTTAAGTCCTATTTTTTGTATTTGACTAATTATATCACCATAGGTTAAATTATCATAATCTATGAAACCTAAATTTTTACTTAATTCTTCACGAATTTTATGGGCAAATAAATTAGGTAATCCATTAACAAATTTTTCTTTCCAAAAAGGTTTGTTACTATCATCACGCATCATAACTCTAGAGGTAAACACGTCTTTGTACCATCTAAAATCACTTAAAGTTGGGCAAGATAAATTACTTAACTGGTCATGAATTCTATCAGTTATGTTACTTGGTGTTCCAATAAAATGTTTAATTATGGTGTAAATTAATGTGTTGACTCCATCAGAAGGGGCAAAACCTATGTCTTCATTAAATATAGGGTTACCTTCTTGATCAGTTTGAACAGCATGAATAATACTATACCTAGAGTCTTCAGTTAGGTGTTTTTCCCACCAAGACCTAAGTATTCCTGTAAAACCACTAGCAAGTAATTCAACAATATCTGGCTGGGTTAGGACAACATAGTTGGTTAAATAACTATTGGCTACCATGGACATATGATTTAATTTATTTAATAATTCTTGTTCACTAAGACCATCTATGTTCCATTCATAAATCTTATTAGCAGAAACAGAGAATTGATTATCTAAATTCCTTTCTTCAAACTGTAAGTCTGGAGGGGTTGGTTTAGAATACCAATTTTTTGTCTGACTGGTAACAGTTGGGTTTTTAAAAGTTAATTTCCTAAATTGATTTTCAATTTCTTCAATAGTAGAATTATCTGTGGTGGTAGACTCACTATTAATAGAATCTTCTCTTTGGCTATCATATTTTTCAATGACGGCTAAAGACTTAGATCCACTAGACTCAGCAGTAGTTTCTAGATTTTTAAATAACTTATCCAAGGTTTTTATTAATTGTTTATCAGAACTAGGTAATCCTAGACCTTGCCTATTTTGGGGTAAGTTTAACAAGGGTTTTTCTATTTTATCATCTTGACTGATAATTTTATCTTCAAACTTTTCTTCAATTTTATCTAACTGTTTTCCTAGAGTTGCTAAATATTGGTTAGTGAAATTATTTTGTTCAATAATCTTCTTTTCATTAATATTAGTTCCTTCAGCAATCTTGAAAGGACTAGCAGTGACAGAAGTGTTTTGAACTTTTATTATTATTGTTTCCAAAGGAGGATGACTAGAGGAAACTTTAGTTTTATCTTCCTTAACCCACTGTTTTTTAGTTATAACATTACATTTTCCATAATATCTTTCATACCATGAATAAAATGTAATATTTATCTTTTCTTTAAGCACAAATTTTTTCCATTTTTTAATTACCTTTTCTCTATCAATTTCATTATGGTTTTCTCGAAATTGATGTCGAAATTGATGTCTTTTATTTTTATTTTCTTTCGAATTAAAATCATTAGTTAGTCTTTCCCATTTAGGTTTGAATTCTTTACTTAAAACTCTAAGTTGATGGTTAATAGCTTCAAAATCAGACTGTGTAGGTGATAATTGTTGTTTATTATCTCCATCCTGACTTATAGTTTCATTATTATAACAGGGCTGACTAGTCTGTCCTTCATTGATAATTCCTTTTAGCTTAATATTTTGAAGTGTATTTTTACTTAATAACTCTGGATCTTTTCTAGAAGATGCTATAGTATTACTGACAGAAGGTGTTATAGTACTATTAATATCTTCAATGACTAAGGATCGTCCAAGTCTTGAATCATCAAAACTTATCCGAACAGTTCCATCTAAGTATTGTTTAATATTTTCTAAATTCATTATGTTATTATTAACTGGTCTCTGGGGCATTTCATTTTCTAATATCCATTGCCTCGGGAGATTTATCTCTCTCCAAAGAATAGTCTTTGGAACTTGGATATTAGCATCACTCGTGCTACTCTGAATAAGAATAGTTTTATCTTTAGGACTTTTACTTAAAGCTTTCACATTTAAATTAGTTTTCATAGTTTTATAATAAATTCTAAATATCAAAGCAAGGGCCTGGGATCCCTCAATCATTTGGGTGATTTCTCCAGCTGTTTTGATATTTAAAGTTAATGTTTTTAACAAATGTGGGTCACTTAGACTTAATGTAAAATCTGGAAAGCAGTTAAAATGGACAGGTCCATTATGCAAACTAAATTCCATTATGCCTAAGATGCTGGGAACATAATTTAAATATCTAGCATCACGCAAACATAAAAGGATGCTAGAATTAATACCTTTAATGCTTAGGGGTTTAACTGCAACTTGAATTAGACCTATATGAATAAAATTATATCCTTTAAGCCTATGTTTTTTAATAACTTCATTAGTTAATAAAGAGCAATTTTCATGTTCTTTATTAATAGCATAAACCTTTTCAACAGTTTTAACATTATAATCAGATTTGAAATTATCCGAAAAAGTTGACTTGTAAATTTCTTTGGGTGAAACATTAGGTATGTTCCAATTTCCAAGGTCTTGACTTAAATTATCATAACTGGTTGATAAAATCAGGAATAGAAGAAAGGCTTGACCTATGGCTAGCTGAAGAGTTGGATCTGAACAGTCTACTCATATTTTGAATACTGTACTCATATATATATATATATATATATATATATATATATATATATATATATATGAAAAACGGAGTATAGGTCTTCGACACACAAACTTGTGTTAATTAAATCCATAAGACGACAATTAAACTTGTGTTAAATCCCTAAAACAATGTAGTTTTAAAAGATTTCATGAAGGATGATTTTGTCATCTCTTATCATTTTCAATAATATTTGTTTTGACGTTTTAGCATTTTACATCTCAAAATTACATCATTTTGGAGGCAAGACACAAGTTCGTGTGTGATTTAGACACACATACTTCATTTTTCCATGTATAAAAACTATGAGTATAAAATAAAAAGTATCTATAAGATAATAGGAAGGCGACATATATATATGCTTTCTCAGATATTTGGCGTTTATTTCAAGCTTCCCATTAATTGAATTTTGGTTGACAATCACTATCACTCAAAAGACGGACCATCCTATCCCATAGCGTACGTCGTCTTCAGATTTCTGAAAATGAAAAAGAATTTAGGGACAATTAATAGGTTAAGTGATGAGCTACCTAGCTTATAATTCTCTAGCTTATGATCAGGACTAGGGGTGTAATCGGATATAAACGGATACAGATATAGCAGTATTTGTATCCGGAAAATTAATTCGCTATCCGTATCCGGTATTCGACGGATTTTAAAAATCATATACGTATCCGGTATTCGAAAAAATATTCGAATATGGATATATATAGATGTATATATGCACATTTATGTAGCAAAAATTAAAGCAAAAATAGGCCAAGAAATGACCATTTGGCCGGCCATTAGGGGACCCACTTGGGGGTTGCTTGATTTGTTTCATTGCTTCTAAATCACTCATTGTCATAGTAGCTCAACAACCCTAGTCAATCAACATGTCACTCACTTTGTCCATCCATCAAATAGTAAACATACTTAGGCTTTAATTTCACCAACATTGGTGAATTAGATATGTTAATGAAGGCTTAGCACTTGGCTATAAATAAGATGCTCCACACTTGGTTCAAGTTTGTTGATTTATTTGCTAGACATTTTCAAAGAGAAAAGAGAGAGCCTTTGTTAGCTAGAGAGAAAAATACACTTGTGAGTTGTGTGAAAAAGCTAGAGAAGGTCTTAGTGAATGCCCTTAAGCTACACAACATACTTTGGTAGGAGTAGAAGAAGAGAAAACAAATCGCAAAGGTTTAAAAATGCTCTAAACTCCTTCTTATTTCATTTTTAGGGCCTAGAACGATTTTGAACGGTTAAAATCTATTTTTAACCGATCAAAACTCGTTTTGATGGTCTAGATGTATTTAACTATGTAATATATCTATATTCATAGCTCTATATGTTTATAACATGATTTGGTATGTGAGAAATGCATAAAAGTTGTAGAAATATTCATAACACGTTTTACCGGTAAAACCCTAACGATACATATTATGTTTAATATTGTATTTTGAAATGTACAAATCAGAAATTAGATTTTTATGGCTAGAAAGTTAGATCTATGAGTTTTAAAGAAAACTCTTTTGGAACTTTTCAAAAATATTGAATAACGAAGAAGTTATTGCTTTTACCGCAAATGATGTCGTTTTTAAACCCTAAATGGTTCGATCCGTAAATTTCGTGTAAAACGTTTTCAAAAAGACGATCGAACCATGAAATATTATAAAACAAGAAGTTAAGAACACATCAACACTGATTTGGTGTTATTTGGATGTGTAGATTTCATTTAATCAAGGTTTGAACAAAGAGTATCAAAACTGTCAAAAATCAAAAATTTGGACAACATTCTGCAGTACAGCGCAGGGGCGCCGTGTTGCAGTGTTAATCACTGCGCCGCGGCGCAGTGCACTGTTCTCGGAAATATAATAAAATTCGAACTGGGTCGGGTCGGGTTTGGGTCAAAAAATCATTTTAGTATTTTTGGACTTAATAAATATATTTTTAAATATATATATAATTGATTTAATGATTTAAAGGTGTATAAATATTATTATTGAAATAATAATATAATGAAGGTAATAAAATATTATTAAATAAATAATAATATTAGAAAATTATTAAAATATTATTAAGTGTATAATAATATTATAAAATCAATAAAATATTATTAAATGAACAATAATAATAGATATATAATAAAATATTATTAAATGATTACTAATATTAGATAAAGATTAAAATATTATTAAATGATTAATAGTATTAGAAACTTAATAAAATATTATTAAATGATTAATAATATTAGAAGTCTAATAAAATATTATTAAATGATTAATAATATTAGATACTTAATAAAATATTATTAAATTATTAATAATATTAAATGATTAATAATATTAGATACTTAATAAAATATTATTAAATAGTTAATAATATTAGATAGTGAATAAAATATTACTAAATAATTAATAATATTAGTTAATCTTAAAAGATTTATAAGGTATTGTTATATGATGAATAATACTTCAATGCTAATAAAATATTATTAAATTTTTTAATAATATTAGATAATTGCATGAACTATATTAAATAGTTAATATAAGTTCTTTGTGTTTGAAATATTATCAAGTAGTAATAATATTTTATAAGTGTTTAATTACCCATAATTAATTAATTATGTGGTTCATAAGGTTTATAAAGGTTATTATACTTACAAGTATATGATACTAATTTAAGATCAAACTGATTTAATTGTTAGGTCCATTCAAGGATTATTAAATTAAGTTGGTTAGCCATAGACGACGCACGAGGCAAGTTTTCTACACCTTAACTTATATTTATTGTTGCAAGTATTCTTCAACCTTATTTACATTGAGCAATTCAATTATTGATAAGCAAGTATCTACACTCGTAGTTATTTGACAGACCTTTGAGTGAATTAATTATCGAAAATTACTTCACATCGTTATTGATTATTGTATTCGCACATAGTGCTTTTGCAACTGTTATAGTTCATGAATTCACGAACTGTTTAAGAATGTCTAAGCTAATTGTTTCTGTAAGACCCCGAATTTTATGAAATATTAAATTTAATTTTTTTTTCATATATATTTTTTTCATGAAACAGTAAGTGGTTAAATTGACGAAATTGAAAGTTAAGGGTGTTATGTGCAAATTTTATTTTGTCGGACAATATTTGTTTTGTCGGGGAATATTCGTTTTGTCGGGAAATATTCGGGTCGTACGACGACGCCGAAATAACTAATTATTGGTGGACCCCACAACAGAATATTTGTCGGATATAGAAAACGACAAAAGTAACATTTTTATACAAAAATAGTCAACGGTGTTAACTGTTAAAATACCGGTGATAAAAGAATAGTAGCATACGGTAATTTATGATATTTTACTGTAGTACGCGGTACTCTACAGTAGCACACGATATTGCACAGTGTCTCATATTATTGGTCTGATAATTGACACCGTAATTGTTACGCATCATTTCGTCAATAATTGTCACTGCATAATATTTTATGTTATAAATTCAATAATTGTTGTTATACAGTATTTTGCATTATTGATTCAATAATTGTCATTACACTGTATTTTATATCATTGGGTCAATAATTGTTGCTGCACTGTTTTTAAAATTATTGAACCAAATAATTGTCACAGTAGCAAATATACTGTAATTTATATTATTAAATTAATAATAATCTATAACGTGTTTATTACATTATTGTTGAATTATTATTGTAGCATTATTTATTTTTATATGCAGGACCCACAAGAAGAAAAATAAAAAAAAATAATTATTATTATTTTATGTGAATAGTAACGTGAATAGTAAGAAACATGTGGACCCATTGGTGGGGCTCACATGAAATGTGAGAAATGTGTTTGCTGGGAATGGGTTGGTGGAGGCTGCGCAGCAGCCTCTGCTGAAATTTTTTCAGCCCACCTACCATGCATAGTAACTTCTTTTCTCCTATAAATAGCTTGCTCAACTGAATAGAAAAATCACACCAAAAACATAAAAATTTTCTATAAGAATTTTATGAGTTTTCTCTGAGAATAGTAAGGCTATCTTGAGTGTTTGAAAACCAAAAGGAGTGCAGAAAATTTTCAAGTAAGTCTTTTATTAAAGAGTAGTAATTTCATAAATTTCTATTTTTCATGGTATTCACAAATCTTCCTTTAGAAGACTCTTTCTTTAGAAAATTTATGTTGAAAAACTTCATTTTGAAAAATTATATTTTTTTTATACTGTGAATAGTAACCCCGTGAATGAATAGTAACCTCAGGATGAATAGTAACTCTGGGATGAATAGTAACCCGCGAGTGAACAGTAACCCGTGAATGGTAACTTCGGGAATAGTAATTTAATTTTAAGTTTTTATTATTTTGTTATTATATTATACTATTTGATCAAATCACTTTTAACAAATTTATAATATATGAGTTAGTATGCACTATGAGTTTTTATATGTGGTATTTACTGATTATATTATAAATACATAGGTATGAGTCAATCTCATTTTTATCAATATCCAGTCACCAGATAAGGTAAGGAATGTCATTTTTTTTTTCTTACTTGTAAGAAATATTATTCTTTTCACACTCTTAAATTTATTACGGTAAGGAATATCATATTTTTTCACCTTCTTTTAGTTAAACTTACTACGGTAATGAGTATCATTCTTTTCATCATCATAAATGGATATTATTTTCTTTCTTACTAGAAGGGATTATCATTCTTTGATTCACGAAAATAATATCGTTTCTTTCTTACTCATAAGATATGTCATTTATTTCCATGTATTAATTTGTGGGAATAACCTTACGGCGCGGATTACCGCCTGTTGGTGAATAACCTTTTGTATTCATTCCTTATTAATCTCTGAGAATAACCTTACGGCGCGGATTACCGTCTATTTGGTGAATAACTCTTTGTATTCAAATTTATGGGAATAACCTTACGGCGCGGATTACCGCCTGTTGGTGAATAACCCTTTGTATTTATTTCTTATTTGTCTCTTGTGGAAATAATTTGTCTACACGAATTATCACACGACACTTTTATTCCATATTCGTTTGTAATATCATTTTCTTTCATATTCGTAAGTGATATTATTTTCCTTTATACTCATAAGGGATACCATCTTTTTTATCTTCCATTATTCAAACTTACTATGGTAAGGGATATTAATTTCCTTCACCTTTCGTTAATCAAACCTGCTACGGTAAGGGATATTACTTTCTTTCATACTCATAAATCGAAACTTATTATGGAACTATTGGTTCTTTAATTTCTGAAAATATTATATGTTCTATAATAGTTACATTTCATCATTTCAATTGAACCTTTCTATTTACGTGAATCTTTCTATTGAACTGTAACCATTATTCTGAATTGTGGATCTTGAATATCATTTTTGAATTTCACTCCACATCATGTTGACAATTTGGACATTATTTGAATCTGCACAAAGTAAACTTCCGATACTTATTGTTTATCCTGTTTCTTCTGTTCATCATTTGTATCACTGTTATTTGTACTAATCATCAAGATTCAAGCTGTTGTGAATATCTGTGGCTGGAGGCAGAGATGCAATATAATTGTTGAACAGATGATAGGTTAAAGGCGATATAATAGGTTCAAGGCGATACATCTGTTCAGTGTCTTTTATGACACGTGGTGAATGTTCTCTTTGGCCCGTAGTGCAAAGATGAACTGTTGTTTGGTATGATTATGACCAAAGGCTGAATCTGGTATAATCATGACCGTTGGTGTTATATTGAATATCTTTGGCCCGTAATGCAAAGATGAATTGTTGTTTGGTATGATTATGACCAAAGGCTGAATCTGGTATAATCATGATTGTTTGTGTTATATTGAATATCTTTGGCCCGTAGTGCAAAGATGAACTGTTATTTGGTATGATTATGACCAAAGGCTGAATCTGGTATAATCATGATCATTGGTGTTATATTGAATATATTTGGCCCGTAGTGCAAAGATGAACTGTTGTTTGGTACGATTATGACCAAAGGCTGAATCTGGTATAATCATGACCATTTGTGTTATATTGAATATCTTTGGCCCGTAGTGCAAAGATGAATTGTTGTTTGGTATGATTATAACCAAAGGCTGAATCTGGTATAATCATGATCGTTAGTGCAAAGATGAACTGTTGATCTGCATGATTATGACCAGGAACTGTGAATTTGTATTATCTTGACTAATGGTATTTCAGATGATAAAAGTTGATGATGTTTTTCCTAAAAAGAGAAGCGAGTGAACATTATAGTCTGCATTATTCTTCTAATAGATTGCTCATTCCGCTGCTATTATCTATCTGAACATTGGTCAAGAATTTAACTGCAGTTTTTGATAGAAACCTTGTAGTCTATTGTATTATATCAAGAACTTAACGGTTGAAGGCTGATGATAATTTATTCGTCATTATCTTAGTCATGATATTTCTTACTGAGCTATTTGAGCTCACCCTTTCTTTTGTTCCATTGTTTTTCAATAGGAGATGAGAATGTAGCTAGGTCTAGCCGGGGGATGGAGTGAGAGTCCGAGGGATAGCTATCGTAGTCTTCACGTGTTGTAAAATAGTGTGATAATAATAGTGAAGACTTAGTTGTGTATTATTATACACTGTATTATTAAACGTTGTAATAATTTTGTTGTAGTCTTTTGACAACTCAAGTTTGGACTGTGTGGGCCTAGATTTGGGGGTGTCACAGTTTCGGCTAAACAAATGCATGTTGAATATTATAAAAGTTTATCCAAATCATTAGTTGGTGCGGATTCTTACAGTAAGACTGAGAAAGAACAACCCTAGTTAAAGGAGATTTTTATATTGTCGGGTAACCGAATTTGCGCAAGAAATCTAAATGTTATGCATATACATAGGACATGAGAGGACTGATCCCCTCAAGTGTCCCGTTATTTTTAATAAGGTGTCAGACGTTGTATGTCTGTTCTACTTTAGTAGCAGTTCACGGTCATTAAAGACCACTCAGCAGTAAAGAGTCAATCCATTCTTTTATTGAACATTGATTCTTGATATTTTTCACAATTGTTATTGTTGAAAACCTTGGAGTTATTTCCCTTCGTCATGATATATCTATGTTGTTGTTTATAAACTTGCTGAGCCATTTAGTTGCTCATTCTTGCTATATCATGACTATATTTCAGCTAAGCCCGAATGCTCTAAATCAGACAAAGGCAAGGGAAAAGCGAATGCGTAGTTCAGTAGATGCATGCTAGTTTAAATTACTGTCATGTAATTACTTTTGTAAATCTTTTGTATTTCCCTTAAGATATGTAATGTTACGATTAAGGTTAATAAACCTTGGGAGGTGTAGCCTTTTGATAAGGAACTTTTTGTATTATTCTGCGTAGTTTGAATACAATTTATGTATTTCATTGTTGTTAAGTAATGTACAGTGAGAACCAAACCCGAGGTTAAAGAATCCGAATTTAGGGTCGTCACAATTCAAAATGAATGCTCTACTTATTAATGTTTAGATGCCCATTAATAAATAGATGTTCATTTTATGTGTTAATTTGGAGTAATATTGTAGTGTGTATGAATATTTATAATCTATAATTATTACATTTAAATTATATTTATAAAACTTGTTAAATGATATATTTTAGATATATTGTAACACTATATATAACTAGAATAAGAGGATAAAATAATGAGTTTTAAAGTATAGTTCATTAATGAATGAATATTAATTTATTTATTTTTAATAAATACAATAATCAATACTCTAAATTATAATTCAAATAAGTTTTTATTTTTTTTTAAATCCTAAATTCAAAAATAAATGCTCTACTTATTAAAGTTTTGATATCCATTAATAAGTAGATGCTCATTTTATGTGTTAATTTGAAGTAATATTGTAGTTGTCATATATTTATAATATATAATTATAACATTTAAATGATATTTATAACACTTGTTAAATGATGTATTTTAGATATATTGTAACACTATATATAACTAGAATAATGGGAAAAAATAATAAGTTTTAAAGTATAGTTCATTAATGAATGAATGTTAATTTATTTATTTTTAATAAATATAATAATCAATACTCTAAATTACAATTCAAATAAATTTTTATTATTTTTAAAATCATAAATTTTAAAATGAATGCTCTACTTATTAAAGTTTGATATCCATTAATAAGTTGATGTCCGTTTTATATGTTTAGAGCAATACTGTAGTGTGTATGAACATTTATAATCTATAATTATAACATTTAAATGATATTTATAACATTTATAATACTTGTTAAATGATCCAAAAGTTATATTGTAACACTTGTTAAATGATATTTATAACACTTGTTAAATGATACATTTGAGATATTTTAACTTTATAATAGTAAAAATTCCTTAACTATACTTAAATTAATTTATTAATATTATAATAAAAGTGTTATTTTCTATTTTTTAGAAGTGAAATGACATATTTTAAAAATAATTTTCGTATGATAGTGAAAACTAATTATTATATTAGGAAGACCACTTAAAACTTAAAAGAAATAATTTTTCTTATTATATATATATATATATATAAGTTATTCGGATACGAATTTCGGATACGGATCCGAATTCGGATATCGGATTCCGGATATCTGCTATCCGCTGGATATATTTACGAACGGATGTTAAACGAATACGAATACGCCTATATTCATATTCGTATCCGTTTATTTGCGGATACCTTTAAACCGAATACGGATATATTCGTTTTTTTTCGAATGCGAATAATATCCGTTTTTTTCTAAATACGAATGCAGACGAATACGAATTTTTCGGTTACCATTTACAGCCCTAATCAGGACGGATGGATGGACCACTTGCTGCCCATTTCCTGGTACGTACACACAGCGGCGAAATTAGGATTAATTTTTAGTGGTGTCAAAATTATTATGAGGTTATAATTTAGCAGAGGTTCGGAGACAGTGCCCCTGAGTTAATTTTTTTCAATAATTTTATACTTTCAAGTTGCATATATAAAACATATATTTGATTAGAATAATAATATAATAATTATTAACTTTATATATATTTATATACATGTATATATACACCCTATTGACACTTAATAGATTTTTGTAAAGACAAATTGTTTTATAAATAATTAATTTCTATAAAAAATAATATAAACTAGATTATTAATTAGTTTAAAAAGATTATATGGATATACAAATATAGAAGAGGTAGAAATGTTATGAGTTTGAGACTTAAGTGAGAAAGTTATACATTTTTAATTTGACCCCAATATTATAAATTTTACAAAATTTCAGTGGGTCAATTTGTATATAATATTTTAAAATTTTAAATTTTACTATATATTATAAAATAAACAAAAAATTGGGTAGGGTCAATTGACCTCACAATCCACTACGTAGCTTCGTCACTGCGTACACATGACTTTGTTCTACCATCTCTGACTCTAATTTTGTCACACAGTTGAGATTGATGTTTACAAAACTTAATAATGTTAATTGTATTGCATGAAAATTCCTTTTCAAAAACTCGAACTGATCTATCTTTTTGTTACAAATTTATTTCCTTTTTCTTTTTGTTTATAAAATATAATAACATCCTCTAAGAGAAAATGTTGAAAAGATAATGACACATTCTTCAATTCTTTGTGCCAACTACTTGAAATAGCAAACATTTACAAAGTATATATACTGCTATGTCAAGTTGGATAGATATATGTACTAGGACTCAAGATGTCACGACTTAAATAAAAATACATTTCATAATAGTGGTATCAGACGATCCGTGACCTACTGACTAAGCAAAAAAGACAACTTAGAGTCCGGATTAAATTACAGGTAGGTGAAAGCATGGTAACATATTATGAATATTAATGTAAATTTATCATACGAGGTAAATCCCACATCACTAATATGAGCTATCAATATGAGAGTAATACAGACTTGAACCACCCTTTTGTATCTAAGTTATTTTGGAAATAGAGCCAGGATTTTGTGATTATTTCCACTTTAAAGAGTACTCTAACGACTTTGATCGAGGACTCAACCCCCCACCACCCGCAAATTAAATCCATTGTAATTGTTTTCTAAGTGAGCCGAATAGGTTGCACATGAGTAGAGTTTTACACTGTTAGAACAGTCAAGAAGACGTCATAATTTATTGTATAACCCTGAGCCCAATGTGATCTCTAGTTGGGCCAACTCCGGAAACCCAAAGAGCAAAATTGTATATAACAACACTCTTAAGTCTTCTAATATGGGCATTATGCTACTATCAGTCATTCAATAGTCTAACAAAAGCCCAAATAACGTACAATTCAAAAACTGAAGCCCAAGCCCAAACCTCACTATTCACTGGTTCAACTCTTCCAATCTCCCTCCCTCCTCAATTCTCTACCATTTTTTTGTTTTTTCTCTCTCCTTCCTCTTTCACACATCAGAGTTGCTTTTGTTATATTGAAATCCTTTTATTCCTTGTTGCATACCGATTTCTTGGGTCTCCCCAAAATAAGTGACGGTAAAACAAAAAGAAGAAAGAAAATGAACAAATGAATTGATACCATCAGATCATATATTATCAGATACAAGATACCGGTAATCTATTTATTGATCTTTTCCCTAGCGATTCATTCCCCAACTCATGAACCTAATTCGTTATTCTATTATGGAGTATCTGTTCAAATCAACTCGTTGCCAGAAAACTATGAGATTAAAGGGCACCAAAGTGGTTTCTTTTCCATGAAATCTAGAGAGTCCGTCATATTTTGGTCAATTGTAGGTTGTTTTAAGGCTTCAGAAATTTAATAACTATAGTTGTGATGTTGCTGAGCTTAAGCAGCAGAAGAGTTAATGTTGGATGTCTTGCATGCAGATTCAAAACTTCTAGAGTGTTTTGGTTGGAGGAGTCGTACGTGCTTGTCTTATTACGATGTTGGGTAAACACATTAATTGGCTTGTGTCCATTTATATTGGCCTTTGTCTACTTCACGTGCTTCAAATGCTCTAATGTGGTTCAAAGCATATATATGGGCGAATGCTTATGCTCTTTGGTCAAGGCCTGTTACAGTAACTGGTGTCCCACTTGTGGAGATATTTCTCTTCAGGTCATGGTTACCTGATGAAATTGCCACTCATCTCAGATATCTTCATGTAATAACATTTCATGACTTGATTTTCTTCATTTCGGAGGTATATTTTACAACTCTTTTATAGAACCAGTTCCTCTGCGTCTGGGTGTTCTTGCATTCTCTGTTTTGTTTGGAGACTTGCAACAACAAAAGAAATGTTGAACTAGCTAGTGCTATAGTACTAAAACTAGTATGGCATATTTTGTTTCAAAATTCTGAAAACTTCCTACCAAAAGAAGGAACAATTTGGTATCCTAGAATTCAACTTGCACTAGGTCATCTATGACCCATCTCCCCTTTCCCTCTCCATCTCTCTCTCTCTCTCTCTCTCTCTCTCTCTCTCTCACACACACACACACGGGCGGATTCAGCCCTGTAATTCAGTTGGGGCAAATTTTTTAAAAAAAAATCTCTTTAAGAATAATAATTTAATAAGATAAATTACAAAACTTAATAATTCTCAAATATTGATTATAACAATATTTTTCGAGATTTAATTGCTTGAAATTGTTGCATGATAGTCTCGCCTCATTTTTAATAGTTAAAACTCCCCAATAAATTACATAATACAAGCAATTTTTATACTATCTAAATATATTTAAAGAATTTTGTAATATTAACTACTATGGAGTATAGGAAATGTTCACTATGTATCTTAAATACTCCCGCACATAGCTTCTAAAAACTAAAAATCATCTTGAGTACATACTGATTCTTTTGTTAGTGGAACTTGGAACAAGTACGGATTTATTTTATTTTATATATTTTTTTTAAAAAAGAAAGGAGGACAAGTACAAATGCTTGGCCCGTGGGTAAAATATACTAGAAGAGAAGTACTTGTGCTATTGAGAACACAAGTGTTAATCTAACTAGGGCTGTAAATGGTAACCGGAAAATTCGTATTCGTCCGCATTCGTATTCGGAAAAAAACGGATATTATTCGCATTTGGAAAAAAACGGATATATCTGTATTCGGTTTAAAGGTATCCGCAAATAAACGGATACGAATACGGATATAGACGTATTCGTATTCGTTTAACATCCGTCCGTAAATATATCCGGCGGATAGCGGATATCCGGAATCTGATATCCGAATTTGGATCCGTATCCGGAATTTGTATCCGAATAACTTATATATAAATATAAAATAAGCAAAATAATTTCTTTTAAGTTTTAAGTGGTCTTCCTAATATAATAATTAGTTTTCACTATCATACGAAAATTATTTTTAAAATATGTCATTTCACTTCTAAAAAGTAGAAAATAACACTTTTATTATAATATTAATAAATTGATTTAAGTATAGTTAAGGAATTTTTACTATTATAAAGTTAAAATATCTCAAATGTATCATTTAACAAGTGTTATAAATATCATTTAACAAGTGTTATAAATATCATTTAAATGTTATAATTATAGATTATAAATATTCATACACACTATAATATTGCTCTAAACATATAAAACGGACATCAACTTATTAATGGACATCAAACTTTAATAAGTAAAACATTCATTTTAAAATTTAGGATTTTAAAAATAATAAAAATTTATTTAAATTGTAATTTAGAGTATTGATTATTGTATTTATTAAAAATAAATAAATTAACATTCATTCATTAATGAACTATACTTTAAAACTTATTATTTTTTCCTTTATTCTAGTTATATATAGTGTTACAATATATCTAAAATACATTATTTAACAAGTGTTATAAATATCATTTAAATGTTATAATTATATATTATAAATATATGACAACTACAATATTACTCCAAATTAACACATAAAATGAGCATCTACTTATTAATGGATATCAAAACATTAATAAGTAAAGTATTTATTTTTGAATTTAGGATTTAAAAAATAATGAAAACTTATTTGAATTATAATTTAGAGCATTGATTATTGTATTTATTAAAAACAAATAAATTAACATTCAGTCATTAATGAACTATACTTTAAAACTCATTATTTTTTCCTCTTATTCTAGTTATATACAGTGTTACAATATATCTAAAATATATCATTTAACAAGTTTTATAAATATAATTTAAATGTTATAATTATAGATTATAAATATTCATACACACTACAGTATTACTCTAAATTAACACATAAAATGAATATCTATTTATTAATGGGCTTCTAAACATTAATAAGTAGAGCATTCATTTTGAATTTAGGATTTCAAAAATAATAAAAACTTATTTAAATTATAATTTAGAGCATTGATTATTGTATTTATTAAAAATAAATAAATTAACATTCAGTCATTAATGAACTATACTTTAAAACTCATTATTTTTTCCTCTTATTCTAGTTATATATAGTGTTACAATATATCTAAAATAAATCATTTAACAAGTTTTATAAATATAATTTAAATGTTATAATTATAGATTATAAATATTCATACACACTACAGTATTACTCCAAATTAACACATAAAATGATCATCTATTTATTAATGGGCATCTAAACATTAATAAGTAGAGCATTCATTTTGAATTTAGGATTTCAAAAATAATAAAAACTTATTTAAATTATAATTTAGAGAATTGATTATTGTATTTATTAAAAATAAATAAATTAATATTCATTCATTAATGAACTATACTCTAAAACTCATTATTTTTTTTCATTATTATAGTTATATATAGTGTTACAACATATCTAAAATATATCATTTAACAAGTGTTATAAATATAATTTAAATGTTATAATTATAGATTATAAATATACATACACACTACAATATTATTTCAAATTAACATATAAAATAGGTATCTATTTATCAATGGACGTCTAAACATTAATAAGTAGAGCATTCATTTTGAATTTTAAAAATAATGAAAACTTATTTGAATTGTAATTTAGAGTATTGATTATTGTATTTATCAAAAATAAATAAATTAACATTCATTTATTAATATGTACTAGTAATTGTCCGTGCCTGAAGACACGACGTAACGAAAAATTATATTAAAATTCGAAAAATACTACAATACTTAAAAACGCTTTACAACCTAAATAACTTACAATCACACATAACATTTATCATTATTCACCACACCGCCATAATAATTAATTTTTAAAAAAAAATAGATATCTAGAAAAATTTAAACATGTCTACAAAACTTACAATTATCAATAACAATTATTATAATTCACCATACCACAACAACAACAACAATAACAACAACAACAACAACAACAACAACAATAATAATAATAATAATAATAATGATTATCATTTTTATTATTACTATCATCATAATAATAATAATTATTATTATCACAATAATTATTATTATTGTTATTATTGTTTTTGTTGTTGTTGTTATTATTATAATAATAATAATTATTATTATAAATATTGTTATTATTATTGTTTTTATTATTCTTATTGTTGTTGTTGTTGTTATTATTATTACTATTGTTATTATTATTATTATAATAATAATTATTATTGTTATAATTATTATTAATATTATAATAATTATTATTATTACTATTATTATTATTATTATCGTTATCGTTTTTATTATTAACATAATTATTATTATTATAATTATTATAATAATAATAATTATTGTTATTACCATTATTATAATTATTATTATTGTTAATATTATTATTATTATTATTATTATTATTATTATTATTATTATTATTATTATTATTATTGTCATAATTATTGTTATTATTATTATTATTGTTGTTATTATTATTATTATTATTATTATTATTGTAACGACCCCAAATCCGGGTACCTTGAACCTCAGACTTGGTACGTCACGATACATCATCTTCATACATGTTCTATAACTAATGCGGAATATATAAACATAAATTGTTTATGCTACAACATTTCTCAAGGTTTCTAACCTTAACTTACATATATACCTTTAGATTCATAAAAAGGTTTACAAAATTACTTACATCATATAACAATTTAGTTATCATGCATAACACTATAATCTTGTCTTTTGCTTCTGTCACCGTCTCTCCTCGGACATTCGTATTATTCTGAAATTTGTTATCATGATATAGCAAGAGTGAACAACGACTTTGCTTAGCAAGTTTAAATATAATAACGATATATCATGATTGAAAGAAAGAATAAGCTTTTGAATTTTCAACAATATAATAATTGTGAAAGAGTACGAGTCATAATTTCAATAATTGAATGACTGAATAAATAAATGTTGAGTGTCAATAATGACCATGAACAATTTAACTGAACCTTATGGTAATGAAGGTGATCAGTCTTTCATACCTGATGAACACATGCAACATGCACTATGTGCGAATCAACAATTTTAAAAGGTGGAATAATTATACAGAATTAAACCACTAGCATGCTTGAAACATAATAACTTGAGTTTGAATTAGGAACTCGAACAATAAAATAATATATCCTGCTCGAATATAAATTGAGTAGGGTTTAGGAAACTTGCCTGTCTGCTCAGCTACAATTAATGTCTAGCTTTAACTAACTGGCTTTGAAAGACCTAACATTAGTAAAGTTGGTCTAATAATTAGTACAGCGTATTTGTACAACTATACGCTCATTAAGAAACTTATCTACCACACATAAGTACTAACACATAATTTACATCAGTCAAAACAATATTATTAACCTTATAGACCCTCAATCAAATTATGTTAATAATTTAATATATTAGAAAATATTTTTCTTAAGTGTTGGACACTTATTAAACTATTAAACAATTTATTATAATTGTTTAAACAAAAGAGTTAAAAGACATTTTCTTTATTTCATTTAATTACTATTTAATATTAATTAAATAGTAAGTAATTAACTAATTTTAGTTATTATTTAATAGTAAATAATAACTTACTAGATTTATTTATTATTTAAAGTTAATCAAATAATAAATAATTATATCATATTAAAAATAATCGAATATCTTTAGTTATTATTTAATAATAAATAATAACTAACTACCTAGATTCATTTATTATTTAAAGTAAATTAAATAATAAATAATACAATTATATAGTAAATACTCAAATATCATTAGTTATTATTTAATAATAAATAATAACTAACTGAATTTATTTATTATTTAAAGTTAATCAAATAATAAATAATTAAATAATTAATCTTAGTTGTCTTTAATTATTATTTAATAGTAATTAAATAATAATTAATTAATTTATCATCCTTGTTTATTATTTAATTTTAATTAAATAATAAATAATTAATTTAATCATAAATTCAGAAGATATAATATTAAACTAACTAGATTAATATTTAAAACATTTAAATATTAATCCTAAATATTTATTATATTTGAACAATATAATATTAAACTAACTAGATTAATATTTAAAACATTTAAATATTAATCCTAAATACTTATTATATTTGGAAAATATAATATTCATTTCCGTAAATAAGTTGAAAAAGCGGATCGATGGCAATTTCGTAATTAATCTGAAAACCGAACGGAGGGGTATTATGATAATTTCGGCCGAAAACAGGTATCCGCGCATGGCGCGCCTTACAAAAACCCGGGGTCAAAACGGTGCCGTTTAGAAACAACGGAAACGACGTCCGCGCATTGCGCGGGTTATCGTTTTATACACCAAACGGCGTCGTTTTTTTGTTCCGCGTCTGGCACAAAAATCCCTTCGCGCATTGCGCGGCCGGCTCCAATTTTTTTTTCCAACTAACAGAACGTGCACAGTAACTTTAATACACATCTTAATAAAATTTATACCTTCAAGTAGACTCTTAATCTCTCAATAAAATCCAGAAAAAAATACCAATAACTTAACAACAATTTATAACATGAAAATTTAATTTTTCATGATTTAATATTAAAAAATTTTATAAATTTTTTTACATCACATAAACTACCACAAATCATAACTTTTTGTGTATAACACCATTTTGAGTGATTCAAACTTTGTTTTTCTCATGATTTAATGTTCTATAATATTAGAACATTAAACTTAAGGTTTATAAAAATATTTTTGGTCATAAATTCCAAGACTTGTTTATACACTACTAAACACATTTTTTTAGCATACAAAATATACCAAAATACAAACCAAGCATATTAAACTCAAGTATGGTATAAATATTACTATCACATATTATTAACTACATTAACATATTTGTACACACATGTTAGTTTATTTAATTTAAAAAAAACAAACTACATTTAAAATAATCATTACCTCATTTTAATGGCTATCTTCATTTTTCTTCCAAAATGAGTTGTGAAGGAGGATGGCATGAACCAAGAATTCCTTCTCCTTCCTTATCCTTGCTCTCAAATATTTTCTCTCTAATTTGAAAAGTGAAAGAAGAATAAATGACTAACAATTCTCTCTCTCTAATGACTTAAGTCTTCCATAATGTATAGATATATATCTTATATCTATGAAATTATACCAACACAAGCTAGCTATTGGATACATACACAAGAAAGTTAACCCATGCCTTAGTTGGTGAAAGAGGGATGGTGTCATGTACCTAAAAAAAATAAACAAGAAATCCTTTATAAAATAAAGGAAAATAAAATAACATTACAATCAATTCCTCCTATCTCTCCTAAGCATGTCGGCTGATACCTTCCTTTGTCCCAAAATGTTAGTCACATGCCACTTTTTAATAAATAATAGTTAAACAATTTAATTTCAATTGGGCTCAAACTTTGGGCTTTATTTAAAAATACCAATTGGACTCCTATTAAATTG